>JAUEPT010000041.1:0-388976 GCA_030435635.1 Armillaria borealis | reverse complement strand
TCAAAAGAGAACTTCGACGAACTCCCCGAAGCCTGGGACCACGCCATCGAGCTAATCCCGAACGCCAAATCAGCGCTTGACTCGCAAGGGTTATCCCTTGAACCGAAACGAACAAGAGCAACTCGACAAGTTCCTCGACGAGAACCTGGAGTCTGGTCGCATTCGCGATTCCAAATCCCCGTTCGCCTCACCGTTCTTCTTCGTCAAGAAGAAGGACGGTTCTTTGCGTCCCGTTCAGGACTATCGCAAACTGAACGAGATGACGATCAAGAACCGGTACCCGCTCCCGCTCATCTCGGAGCTCATCGACAAGCTTCAAGGAGCCAAGTACTTCTCAAAGCTCGACGTTCGTTGGGGATACAACAACGTTAGGATCAAGGAGGGTGACGAGGAGAAAGCCGCCTTCCGAACGAACCGGGGTCTGTTCGAGCCCACCGTCATGTTCTTCGGGCTTACCAATTCGCCCGCGACGTTCCAATGGATGATGAACGACATTTTCAAGGATCTCATCTCCGAAGGAAAGGTTACCATATACCTCGACGACATTCTGATCTTTACCAAAGATCTCGACGAACACCGACGCATCGTACGACGAGTACTTCAGCGCCTGCACGAGAACAAGCTGTTCCTCAAAGCAGAGAAGTGCGAGTTCGAGGTCCTCGAAACAGAATATCTCGGAGTCATCATCAGCGAAGGAACAGTACGCATGGACCCCGTCAAGCTCGCCGGCATAGCTGAATGGCCAACACCGACGAAGAAGAAGGAACTACAATCGTTCCTCGGATTTACCAACTTCTACCGCAAGTTCATCAAGAACTACTCGAAGGTGGTACGCGCTCTGACCCAGCTGACGGGAAAAGCAGAGTGGACGTGGGGCGCTGCGCAGAACCAGGCGTTCCAGCAGTTGAAGAAGCAGATGGCTGAGGACGTCATCCTCGCCATCCCCAACAAAGACGGACGCTTCAGGGTAGAGGCAGATGCGAGCAACGGAGCCATCGGCGCTGTACTCAGCCAGGAACAGGACAGCAAATGGAGACCCGTAGCCTTCATGTCCAAGGCGCTAACGCAGACCGAGCGCAACTACGAAATCTACGACAAGGAGTTGCTAGCGATCATGCTCGCGCTCAGCGAATGGCGTCACTACCTCATGGGTGCCGCTCAGGACATGGAAATCTGGACAGATCACCAGAACCTTCAGTACTTCTGCAAGCCACAGAAGCTGAACCGACGACAAGCGCGCTGGGTAACAGAGTTGGCCGAATACCACTTTGTACTCAAGCACAAACCCGGCACCGCCAACGTCAAGGCAGATCTTCTCAGTCGCCGCGTCGACCACGACCAAGGCGAAGACGATAACGGCGACATCGTAGTATTGTCTCCAGAACACTTCCGGGCCATGATCATGCCCACGACCGCCGACGCTAACTCCCGAGTCATGGAAGTAACGCGACAGAAGGAACTCTGGGACAAAGGCATTGCCACGTCCCTCGAACACGAACGAGGCATCACAGAGAAGGACGGTATCCTATACTACCAGGATCGCGTCTACGTTCCTCAGAATCGGGCTGTTCGAGGCGAGATCATCGCTCGCAGCCACGACCACATCACCGCCGGACATCCCGGAGTCGCCAAGACCAGCGAACTCGTCTTACGCGAGTACTGGTGGCCGAAACTGAAAAAGGACGTCGAAGCGTACATTGCCGGCTGCGAAACTTGTCAAAGAACCAAGTCTAGCAACCAAGCCAAGGCAGCGCCTCTCCACCCGAACGCAATACCCACGGAGCCATGGACTCACATCTCCGTCGACATGATCACCGGTCTCCCCGAGTCCAACGGATACGATGCGCTACTAGTCGTAGTAGACCGATTCTCCAAGGGCGTCATCTTCGTCCCTTGTAACAAAGATCTCTCCGCTGAAGGATGGGCTCGCATTCTCCGCGACCACGTATACGCACGACACGGTATGCCAAAGGTCGTCATCTCCGACCGAGGCCCACAGTTCGTATCCAAGTTCATGACCGAACTTTACCGGATGCTTGACATCAAGCAGAACGCTAGTACCGCGTTCCACCCACAGACCGATGGACAGACTGAACGAGTCAACCAGGAGGTGGAGAAGTATCTTCGGATCTTCATTAACCACCAGCAAGACGACTGGGCCGACTGGCTCCCCATCGCAGAGTTCGCGCACAACAACCGCGTTCACTCCGCTACCGGTAAAAGCCCGTTCATGGTCATGTACGGCAGAAATCCCCGAATCCTTCCCGATTCCCCACGAACCCCCGACTCCGAAGTACCCGCTGCTACCGACTTCTCCGACGCTATGGCCAAGATCCATAAAGAAACCGAAGAAGCACTAGAAGCCGCCGCAGGATGAATGAAGAAGCAAGCCGACAAGCACAGAAGAAGTGCAGTCGACTACCAGCCTGGAGATCGCGTCTGGTTGGACTCAACCAATCTTCATCTCCCTCGACCAAAGAAAAAGCTCGACGACAAACGAGTTGGCCCCTTCGAGATCATCGACAAAGCCGGCGCCTCCGCGTACAAGCTACGACTCCCGCCGCACTGGAAGATCCACCCGCGCTTCAACGAGAAGCTGTTGACTCCGTATGTCACACCGGCATTCCCTAACCAGGAATTACCACCGCCGCCTCCCTCCGGATCTCATCGAAAACGAAGAACAGTACGAGATCGAGGAGATCCTCGACTCTAAGTCGTCCAAAGTTCGAGGACGACGCGGACAACCATCGAAGACGGTGATTCACTACTTCATCAAGTGGGTCGGCTGGACGAGGGAGCATAACTCTTGGGTCCACGAGATAGACATGGGCAACGCAAAGGAAGCGATTGCCGACTACGAGAAAAAGGCCAAGCGAAAGCAAGGCCAGGCCATACGAGAAATCGTAACGAAACCTCGCTCTCCCCTCGCAATGGTACTAGATCACGAGTACACGCCTGACGGAGACATACGATACCTCGCTCAACGCGAAGACGGGACTCAGAAATGGGTTCTAAATCCCGACGTCACCCTCTGGGAGAAATACCTAGAGGAGTATTGGAACTCACAATACGACTCGCAACTCGACGTTCCTCCCGAATTGTACTACGAACGCTAGGCAGTCGGGACGCCTGCCTTAACGAGAGGGTAATGTTACGATTTTTCCATTTTCCTTATCTTATCTCTCGAGCGCCTATCTAATCATATCTTATCCTCGGCGCTCATCGCTTATCTACCGGATACCGGACCGCGGCTGCGTCATAGCCTACGTCATCGACACGACTTTAACGAACAACTATCGGACCTTTACCACGGCTCGCGACATTCGCTCGCCTAGCACGACTTCTATTACGTTTGACGAACGGTTCCCTGACAGTAACCACGGACATTGACCTATTCTTAGCATACGACGTTTAGTATATAAGTAGTATAGTTCTCGACTGTATATCCTTAGTCTCGAACTAAAGTTTATCTACACTTTGCCAATACCGCGATTAGCACCAATTGACTAAGCGCTAATACGAGTGATTGACCGAACACGAGTCAGCTCTATTACGCCTTACGTTAATAAGGTCACGTGTCAGGCAGAGCCTAACACATCAGGGACGATGAATGTTGTAACATAGATTTTGCTGACCAGATCATAGGGCAGGATAACTACAATGAAAATCAGAAGTGCTAAAGAAGTATAAAAAGGTACAAAATATACGTAGGTTCCCATAGAGCGTGTTTCCATTCCCTTTGCCAAGTCCTCGCTGTACGACGTTGCAGAACCCTGGCACCGCACATATGTGCAAAAATGGTGCACACTGGCTGGTTGTTGTCAGTTTTATTTCAAATTACAAACACCTGTATCAAATTCAAAGTCATCAGTGAAGCGAAGGCCAACATGCTTCGCTCTTCAAATTTCGGACCGTTAGTCCAAGGACAAAAAGAAAGGATAACATCCATCAAGTGATCCCAGAAGCAGCGCCATAGATTGATGTCAGAATTAGTTACCGGCGTTCATTATTTTCGTTGCAAGCACCAAGCTGTAAAAAGGAAGTGTATTCAGAATCATTCATGACATAGAAGACGCTATCATCAGTGCAAGTTGGTGGCAAATATAGTATTATGGATGGCCTTAACGTCACGATGAGCATTCTACTGCGATGCTCGTAGTCAGACAGATGTACCCTCTTCCTCCAACAGATTTCACGCGATAGCATCCGACGCTTCTTCCTTGAACTGATGGATCCATGCCCAAATAGCCAATGACCATGAATTGACCATACAGTACCTCTTCCACCATTGAGAACCTTGGACCCATACGGCTGGTCCCTAGGTCAATGCCACAAGAAATTCTGTCACTGGCGGCTTATTTTCGACCGTTTGTATTGCAGACGATGTCGAGGCACACACTTTGGCTGGGGGATTGCTGATTCCTGGATGCCGTTCCACATGAGGTTAAGTCAAGCAAGACAGGACAAGATATTGACTCAGGAGAGATCAAGGAGAGATACGCACTGAGGTCAACATGATTGCGGCGTGGGAACATTGCATCCCCAGACCCGGGCCAGTGCTTTCGACGGCCTGCATTTTTCTCTTTTCTCTTTTTTCCCTCCCGATGGACGCCTACCAAGGGGCCAGGAATCAGTGTTGGAAGGGCGTTGACCTAAAGTCGTAAGTCGCTGCCCTGACTTTCCGACTAGCCCGAGGCAAGTCCGAAAGTCATTTTTTGACTTGACTTTCTCACAGCCACAGAATGCCTTCACCTGATGTTGTCCCTACCATAACGGGAGGGCGCTGCACAGCCATCGCGGACGGTTGACTTCGGTGTAACTTCACGGAAAGATACGCTAGTCTAGGCTGGCTTTGCGGGGCCGTGAGAAAAGGTCAGGTCAAAAAGTGCCCTGCCTGTAACCGACTTGTGACTTTCGCCGGACTTTGTGACTAGTCGGTGACCGGCACAACACTGCCAGGAATACCCACATTCTTAGATTCGCCAAAATCGTCCTTCTCACTCTTAACATCCCGAGAGTAAATCTACCAGCACTACGTTGATGGGCAACATGCATTGAGATCCACCTAGGCCATCTAATCCTGGAAAAGGCTCGTCGACTGTTACTATCCTTTTTGCTCGGAGCTGACGCGGATGAATGTGTAACCAGACTCCTGTCTCACTCGAATCCATGAGGCGATCTGAGACTGAACGAGGAGAAAATAAGCTCTGCGCCACAACTTTGGGCCGTTCGTTGGAGGAATTGAAGGATGGAGAGTCCGACAAGCCGCTGCAAGAAGTGTACCAGAAGTTCGGATAGTGCACGACGCGCAGAATTATATCCCAAGCTCTCGATCCCGCGGATGCTACTTGCTCGCGTAGCGTACGTGATATCTCCCTGTTCTGTTTTTCTTTGCTGACGCCGTCTTTAGTTGAACGCACTATCGATAGGACGTGATAGCAGGCGATTATCAAGACGATTGCACTTGATTCTTCGCCTAACTGGCAAGTCTCGTCACTAGTTTTATTGATTCCTGCTAACTTGTTTGCTACAGAACCATGAAAGCAAGTATCGACCTTTTGTCCGTAGCAAGTCGGGACAGAGGGGGGAGAACGGGACTTGGGATGAGAATGGTGTGCGGAGGAAGGTGGCCGTGTGTTTGCAAGTCGGCAGGCATGGGCTACTAATAGTATTCTGGCCCTGGAGGGTATCGTGTCAGGTATGTGCCCCGTGTTCTTCTTAGATTTGTGAGCTGGCGGGCGGTTTGGCATATCCAGGCACTGTTGCAGACGGGCCCTGCCTCGCGGCACGAAATCCCGCACTCTCAGCATGAAATCCTCTAACTCTGGGCTTCAGAGTACCACGTACCGCGATAATGCTATCGAATGTCACGACAGCGGTAGGTTTCTTTCGCGCAGTGTATGGAAAGGTACACGATGTCTCCCGATGTTGTTGTTCTCGCTCACACCGTCTTTACAGGTCGTCGAGCGCGCCATCAATGATCAAATCGACCCGATGGCAGGCGATAAGACCAGACACGAGATTTCTAGCGCTTGGACTTGTGTCGCTTGCTCATGGGCAGGGCAAATGCTGTGTGAGGTATGCGTGCCCTATGCTATAGGGCTTCTTCCAGCTAATGCATCACTTTCTTTCCAGACTCTCGCGCCCTCAGCGCCAACCTTACTACTGACAATGGGATTGACGGCGCGCCAATTACGGAATACAGGTAAGTTGTACGGCTTGCACTTGCTCACTTCTTGATCACTTTGCTTTTCATCTTAGCTGTGAATCTTCGGCGGGCTACAGATCAACTTGGAGCTTCTATTGCTTCGTCTTCAAACCTGGTCAACTCGAAGCCTCCGCATAAAACTTCTGATATGTAGAGCTTGGGAGTCTCTCGAGTTCGCTTCCGAGTTTTCTCATCCATCCGTATGCGTACGGCTTGGATATTCGGATCCGTGAAATGAGTGAGTGAGGCCCTTGTTTTTCTGTACAACCTATACTGATGATTTGAGTGAAGAATCCAGCACGGACGTGATGTCGAGTTGGAGCAGTGCTGTCGATTCGGTTGGCATAGCGGGGTTGCTCGATTCTCTGACTGGCGCTGATGAACCTATCATGCGTCATAAACACTGACGAAACATGCTCGGTGTAGATAACGAGTTGATTAGAAGTACATATCATTCACTGTTCTATGATAAAACACCTGTTGTGATATAAAATAACAGGCGGTAGACGTAATATCTGTGCTCCTAAACCAAATTTGCCTCCAAAACGCGTGTACACAAGTGGGGCTCAGGATGCAACATAAAAACCCCTTCACATCCGATAATTATCGATAAGGGCGTCTTTGCTGGAACGACCGACAATGTCTAGGGATAGCGGGCGTCGTTTTTGTGTGCAAAAGGTTCACGAAAAAGGTACATTGTCGGTTAATCGTCTATCAATGAGCGAGAGGAAGCCTAGTATTGTCCGTCGACGTATAGTGCTCCTCGAGCAAGAAATAGAACTACGGCGGGTTTGCATGGGATAGAGAATTTGGAGGGCGAGGAGACCTGGAACGGATATCAGCAAGACAAGCAAGACAGACCTGGCCCGTATCGAGACTCCCAACGACTAGTCTGGTGGTTCTTGCATTGATGACGAGAATCTTCAGGGAGTCGGGAAGTATGATGTCGATGAATTCGCCGAAATAGAGACAGGCGCTCGACGCTGCGGTTGTTGGTGACCATCGTCGGAAGCTATACGACGGCAAGCCATAGAAAAAGACGCGTCGAGGCAACTTAGTGATGGTGGAAAGGGAAAGACCGGGATTATTTGTAAGCGCCAAACAGCTCTTCCTCGACTGCGACGACCTCCAGGGATCCTGACGATCGTTCTCGAAGTCGTGTCTCGTTGTGTCCTTCGTGATTTCCGGCCTCGACGACGACGGCAGTTTGGGTGACTGGTACGTAACTTTGATTTATGTTCAAGGTCAGCTGAAAAGCTGACCGACGCCCTCTAGCTATAGGACATTCCTGCCCGCGAATCCCGAATGCGGCACATCGAAACGCACCATTGTCAGTGTTGGCAACGCACCGTGCAACTTGTTGGCTGTCTCGATGTTCCCTTTTGTCATTTTCGGTCGCGAGAAATCGAGTGTGGAAACGGTTACACTGGAAGGGTCTCGTTATACGCAAAGAGGTTGATGGCATTAGGTCTACAAGCTACAATGGTCGAGCACTGGTTCGCTCTTGGCTTTGATTTTGCCTTTGACGCCTATTGACACACCAGTAGAATCGGGTTTCGCAAGTTGAGACCATTGGTCACCGAAACGCTCATGAAAGGATTTCAGTTCCGTGTGTGTCCGCCTTGATTCACTCTGGGTGCGCTGCGGTGTCCAAGTACCAAGCCTGAAGAAGTGCCGCCCCCGTATGCATGAGCCTGGTCCGTGCCGCACACTTCCGACACGTCGAGCTAGCTGCTCAATCGCTCAACTTTCAAGCACTCATCCTAGCTCTGTTTTCAACATCACTGGCAAGGCTGCCCAAACTTGATTCGTCTATAGTTGAGGTATTGGTTTTCTCAGTGTTTTGTGTCTTTTGATACGCTGCGTCTAAAGCCCGTAGAATAGCATTCGTTTTTGAGGCCATGGATTGCTCTGTGATTTCTGATGAGGTTACCTCGCTTTTTTTGCAAACCTAGCCTGTTTCTGGGGCGCATTCAGTACGGACGGAGATTTTACGGCGACTCCACTCTTGCTGGTAAGAATCCTTGCGACTTTCCATTCTCTACCTCACCCGCAACATATGCAGGGCTCCGCTTCGTCTCGCACAATATCTGAGTTTTCTCCTACATTTCGGCTAGGTAAGATTATAAATCCTTCCTTGCGATTTTCTGTTCATCGCACATAGATCTGAGTCGCCGCTGTTTGCCCCGTTCAATCAGTATGGGGACCAGTGACCAATTCCCGCGACGAGATAGAGACCGACCGTCTGATTCTTATTTTCACGCTGTATACGGAATAAGTAGCAGCAACTAGGAATAAATGCCTCAGACTTCCCCTTTGTTGACGGATTAATGAGGATATGTCTTCTGCTCAGCGTTCAGAGTTTGGAAAGAACATCTTTTTGTTGCGGCGTTTTTCACTTGGGGGTCTTTTCCTCGTGTATGAAATGCCTACATTTTTTCTCCCTGGTAGTAATAACGCTCAGACGTCAGCCAGGCCGTTGTATACTGGAGCTCGATATCGATATTCCGGTGGATCGATGGTCAACACCATGGTTTTCTTGGCCTCCTTGAACCATTCGGCACTTCCAGGAAACTCTGAACGAGAGGAAAGCTCAAAATATTTAATAGTTATAGGCATATTTGCTACTATCCAGCAATATTCTTTTCTCGATCTACTATTTACTTGACTGACAAACGGAAACATATTATAAGACGCTCCGATTCACGAACATTTTCTTGATCTCTTATTAGAGGCCGGGAAGCAAGACCGTTCTGTTTAAAGAAAAGGTGAGCATATGATTAACTTGAAAGAACACGTTACTAACGAAATCATCCACAGTGAACGACTGGGCCCGGGGCGTGAGGAACGGTGGAAGGGACTGGGAATGGGAATGGGAGGATCGTAACCTCAGGCTGCCCGCTCGTAATAGCACTCGGAGCGGTAAGGGCTCGTCGACAGTAAACGAGTGGGGCGCCCGTTGGAAGGGCGGGAGGGAAAGGGTATGGGAGGATCGTCATCTCAGGCTCCTCTCTCGCAACAGCGGGGGCAACAACTGGAAGAGTAAAGGTTGGAATGGGAGGAAAGACGGGAAAGGCGGGAAGAGCGGGAAGGGCTGGAAATGGGACTGGAAGAGTTGGGATCGGGAATGTCGGAAGGGCGGGAATGGCGGGAGCAGCCGGTGGTGCTGGAATCGGGGATGGAAGAGTTGGAATCGGAAATGGCAGGGCTGGAACGGCAGGAGCAGCCGGAGGTGCGAGAGGTGCAGGTAGAGCTGGAAGACCGGGAATAGTCTGCCTGCTGGTAATAACAGTATCATCGTCACGGGGAACGACGACAGGGATAGCCGCGGCCCTGGCAAGGAGAGGCAGAGCCAGGAGAGCGCAGACAGAGATATGAGCGAACATGATTAATAAGCTCTACAGTTGTGAGCTTGAGAATGCCTACTGGTTTAGTCCCCCTTTATAGCTTTCCGAGTCGTCTTCTCTGAGTGACGGAGGTGTTCGGTCATGGAGTACAAAAATATAGGTGTGCGAGTGCCCAGGTCGAGTGGAGGTGAACGAATGACGCGTATGACACGGTCAGAAATCATGAAGCCTCTTCTTCGACGCCGAACGGTATGTTTTCATGATGTGCGGAACCGAGCAAGGGAGCATCAGTCAAAAATAGTCCCTTAACACGGCGCCAGCTTTCTCCGACCATCGTCACCTGTGAATGGGCTCGTCTTGCAAACATATAGTCTGTCATGAGGTTGGGAGATGTTTTATGAAGGTCTAGTATCTCGGGTGATGACCGATGTTCCCCGCCGACATCCCCAATGCCTTCGTAGCGATGCCAGACACGTGGTGTTGGTTGAACATACAAGCCTATGACTCGTCATGAATAGGAAGGACTTCGAAGCACCTGCCAAGACTTAGAGCACGAGGTCAATCATGAACGAACATTTCATGAATTCTGCATTCGGGTATGTACCTATCAAGCGTTATTTTCTGGAAGAACATTGACACACAAAGAATGGTGCTATACCTAGCCGTATATAAACCATGTCTCAGCCACGAATTCTTTCAAAGAGTCCAATGGCGGAGAGGCTGTACCATCGCGCCTATAGGGTAGTATATAGGCTCAACGACAAAGTCCTGAACGGTCTCGGCACGCCCGTTGATCAAAACAGTCGGAACACAAATGCGGTAAAGATGGTCCATGTTCTCAGCTCTCCGAACTTATACGGTCTGTTAGCATGCATCAAGAACGAGAATAAAATGGCTACTGACAGCCAGCCCCACTGCAACGGAGATATGGACTCACCGATCGGTCCATTGAATACACCAATTCCTTTGACCACAGTTCCACGCCTCGAGCGCCTTGCCGCACGCCTCCGTGTCCGCTACGCTTACTGCCAGTCTTCTGTACATCATCCGGGAAGGTCTGTTCCCTAGTTGACGCGTTCAACATATCCACTAATGAATCGGTAAACGCCAAATGGCGCAGTGCCTGCGTGCCTCGATCTCTAGACCGAGTGTCCCACTCCATAACAGCCAATCAAATCGATCCCATCCCGGATGCGGTTCCTTGATTACCTGTTTGTTGATGAAGATATCAATAGAACAGCATGAAAACGGCTTCAATGGGCGATGTGTCGAACGGGAATTTCCTGAGGGTAGAATTTTTAATTGCGGGGTCGGGGGATGGAGGTAGTCGGGAGATGGTCCTGGAGCTGGTTATTGGTGAGACAGGCATTTCAGAAAATACTAAACAAGACTTACCTGGCCCGCCGTGCGCTGCGACCAAACTGAGTACATTTCCGTTGCAGTGAGGACAGAAGTAGGCTTAGTTTCCGATCTCTACACTTATGCGTGCTGAGAGACCTCTCTACAAGTCCTGCGGTTTTTTTCCATCAAAAACGGTATCAATTCACGTCCTGATTGAGCAAGCTTCCGGACAACTATAATGATATCACCCTCAAAGAATCTGTACGAGCAAATGAGCAATTCATCTAATTTGATACTCGGATTTCGTGACTGAAGGCGCACATCATTTCTCGAGGATACGGCGTAAGATACCTGACGACCCACGGACGACCTGCAAAACTCCGCGAAGACAGACGTGCGACGCGGCAGACTCTGACTCGGAATTCCACTGTGCTCCTCCCATCATCAGCGGCTGTGAAATGCTGGCGGAGGTGCACGTCGGAAGCGAGTCGTAAGAGACACATGGAGGAAGCTCAGCTTCATCATCGAGAGCACGTCTCCTGCTGTCTGCACGTCTTTACCCTGCTCCTTTTCTCGTCTCGAGTTGATACCAAGAAAGGACCTAGTTCTTCAAGCTTAAATTCCTCCTGTACGTCCAGGCTGAGCGAGGTCTTCCCAGAGATATGACCGCCTCGTAGATTCGCGGAATTTCGGACTAGTTATCGGCATAGCGGATTCGGAGATGTATCGCAAGATGCTTCCACAGGAAAGACGAGTGTCTGGCGGAACCTCGACTGGAGTTGATACATTCGATGGAAGAATCGATGAGTATGGACAGCGAATACTTCGGTCGTGGAGAAGCACTGGGCTTTGTTTCTGGATATCTGTTTGCGGGTGAAGAGTTTTTCCGGTAGGTTCACTGTCACTGTGGGATCGTCTGGTTACGTTGGTGTCCCAATTTTCTTGATCGATGAGCGAGTTTAGGACTATGCCGCCACTCGTCAAATTTTCCGCGACTCGCTTTTGACCAGATCACTCAGAACTCTTGACCAGTTCGTCGGTGAAGAGATCGATGGTCCAGAATGACGACGGCTATGGTAGGATATGCGTGAAGCGAGGGTCTCCGATTTAGACTGGGATGGAGAAAACCTGTAGTGAGTATCAGAGACAAGCTTTATGGAATGTACCAAACATGACTGACCTTGACGTTACAAGCAAAAGGTATGCATATCGTGGCATTGAGGCTTCTGACAGGCTTGTGTCGTATCAGGTACTCTTCGTCTTGGTCTTTTGAGTCTTTCGGCGGGATACTTGCGAATCTTCAGCGAATGTGAGAGCTGAGAAGAAGGATGCTCCAAACGAGACGCACAAAAATAAGGGCAGGAACTGGAATTATGACAGATCAGGCTGAACATCGGTGCCGCAATTTTCTTCCGGAAGGTTCCCAAGGCCTTGTACATGTGCGACGGATATAGCTCGTTAAGTTGACCGTATTCACACGAAAACCTCCGTCAGGAATAGCTAGTTAAAGAACGAGATTCGAGGTAGAACAGACGCAATGAGAACAAAGAAGGAAATTGAACAAAGATGGGAAATGTACCCTGCTATAAAAAGATCCTTGCCCTGCCTTCTGTTTAATCACAGAGTTGAGCCCGTTAACAACAGAAAATTGGGTTCCGCATTGAGGAGTCGAGGGAGAGCGAGAGACCACGTCCTAGAACGGCGAGCTGCTCGACATCACTGTTTTTGGTGCCCGCCGTCGGGAGCTCCATAGATACAGTGGCAAGCCATAACAAAAGACGCGACGTCGAGTACGTTTGCGGCAAGGCGTCGCGACCAGTGGTGGTGAAAGGCAATGTCAAGAATGTTTGTCAAGCGTGAAGACGCCAAACAGTATGGCCTTCCTCATCAAGTGACGGCGACCGATTCTCTTGGCATGTATCCTGGCAATGGCACTCTTTCTAGACGAAGCCATATCTCTCTGTATCGAAATCACGGTCTGTGAAACTTATCACCGGGACCTAGTATGTCTCACAGTCGCATGCTGGTGCTGCTGGTCACATCATGATCTAACGGTGACCGAGATGGTCTGGGTCAAGCTTGGATACGCGGTTCTGGTAATATTCAAGAGCAGGTTCTGGTATTCATTTCGGTCAAGGATCTCCCTGAAAGGTTACCGTTGGTCTTTGGAATATTCCTGTCCTCTTTGTTACTGCGTCTTCCCCTCTCGCCGGATCAACGATCATCAATTAGCTATAGACACCAGGTCATTACTTTGTATACCTAAACTAAACTTTCTGTACAATAGAGCTCGATATTCCAATGGACCGATGGCCAGCTGCCTTCGGAAAACTTGCCAGGTTTACCTTGTCTCCTTGAACCATCTTCTTTTCGACAAGGAGAGCTATAGTTCGGCGTCTGAGACGCTTCCCAGAAGACTCGGAACGACAAGAAAGCTCGAACGAAATGTTTGATAGTCATTGGCACATTTGCTACTATCTAGCAATATTGTTTTCTTGATTAATTTTTTATCTAACAAGCGAATGCACTACAGAAGGTCACCAAAACGCTGAAATTATCCCCGATCGCTCAGAGCCCGATGTTTGATCAGGGTGTAGTCGAGAGAAACATTGCTGAAGAAAATGTGAGCGTATAATTGACTTGAAAGACAGTGCTACTAACGAATCATTGTCCACCGGTAAGGACTGGGGAGATCGTGACAGCCTGCCCACCCGCAACAGCACTTGATTCGTCACGGAAAAGGAGGGGAAGAAGGCCGTGAAGAAGAGCACCAAGGATGGGAACGGCAGGAAGGGCGGGGGGAGCGACGGCGGCAGGAGGTGCGACAGCGGCGGGAGGTGCGGGAGGTGCTGGAAGAGCTGGAAGCTGCCTGCCTGTGATAACAACACCACCATCCGACCCATCACGGGGAAGAGTCGGGGATATCGTAACAACCTGTCTACCCACAATAATAGAACTGGATTCGTCACGGAAAAGGAGGGGGAGAAGGCTGTGAAGAAGGGCACCGAGAACGGGGACGGCTGGAAGGGCAGGAGCGGCAGGAGCAGCGGCTCCGGCGGGAGCAGCTGGAAGGGCGGGTGCAGCGACCGGAGCAGCAGGTGCTGCAGCGGCGGGAGGAGCGACAGCGGCGGGAGGAGCGACAGCGGCAGGAGGAGCAACAGCAGCAGGAGGGGCGGGAGCGGCCTGCCTGCCTGTGATAACAGCACCATCATCCGATTCATCACGGGGAAGGGTCGGGGATATCGTAACAACCTGTCTGCCCACAACAACAGCACCGTTGTCGCGGGGAAGGGTGGGAAGGGTCGGGGAGATCGTAACAACTTGCCTGGCCGTAACAGCACCTGATTCGTCACGGAAAAGGAGGGGAAGAAGGCCGTGAAGAAGGGCACCGAGAACGGGAACGGCTGGAAGGGCAGGAGCGGCAGGAGCAGCGACTGCGGCGGGAGCAGCTGGAAGGGCGGGAAGCTGCCTACCCGTAATATCATCACGAGGAAGGACGACTGGGATAACCCCGGCACTGGCGAGGAGAGGCAGAGCCAGGAGAGCGGTCACAGAGATACGAGTGAACATGGTAAAGTGAGATGAACAAGCTCTACAGTTGTGAGGGCTTGAGAATACCTGCAGATTTAATCCCTCTCTTATAACTTTCCGAGTCTTCTTTTCTGGGTGACGGAGGTCGTCAGGCATGGAGTAGAAACAAAAATACAGGTGGAAAAGTGCTAGGGGGGGGGGGAGGGAACGAATGACGCGTATGACGCGGTCGGGAATCATGAAGCCTCCTTCAAAGGTATGTTTTCATGATTGTGTGGATCCGAGCAATCAAGGATCATTCAGAAATAGTCCCTTATCGCGGTGCCAGCCTGCTCCGACCAATCGTTACCAGTGAATGGGCGTTCGTGCAGAGATAGGTAGTCATGAGGTTATAGGAAAATGTTTTACGAAGATCTAGTATCTTCGGTTATGATTGATGTTCCCCACTACCATGCGGCTCCGTCATTCACTGGATGGTGGTACTATTAGAGAAAGACCAATTCCATGTAGCCTCGAGAGAAAAAGCAGACACCGTGATCTGACGCTTTGGCACCAAGCGTAAGCCATGGATACGTCCAGACTGTCGTACTCCAATGGTGTCTATGTCCTCTAATACCTTCGTGGCGATGTCATGCAAGTGGTGTGGGTTGAAAATACGCCTGTGAATCGTCATGAATACACTTAGAAGCATCTGGCGACACTTAGAAGCCAGAGCACGCGGTCGATCATGAACGAACGCAGGAATTCTGGGTCCTTATCTCATCATTTTCGGGGAGAACATTGACACAATGAATGGTGCTATACCTAGCTGGATACAAGCTATGTCTCAGCCGCCAAGAGTTTTTGAGAGTCCCGGCAGAAGGGTTGTACCATCACGCCTATAGAATACATAGGCTCGTTGACAGAGTCCCGACCGGTATATGCGCGCCCGTTGATCACAAGGGTCGTAAAGCAAACGCGGTCAAGATGGCCTATGTACTCAGCTCTCCTGGGAGACTACAAGGTCTGTCAGCATGCATCAGGAACGAGAATGACGACTCACACTCCCACTGCAACGGAGATATCCGCTGATCGACTCATCGCACCGACATCCATTCCTTATGAAACACCCTGAGCGCTTGCTGTACATCATCCAAGAAGGCCACATGCAGTTCCCTATTTAACGCGTTCCACACCCCCATATCCCACGTTGGTAAACACGAATTGATTGCGTACCCCGAATTCTAAACCGAGTATCCAAGGCCAAGTGAATCGAACCCATCCTAGATGCAGAAGCGCTCCAGGAGGTTGGCCAGTTCGTTGATGGAGATATTAATAGTCCAGAATGACAATGGTTTCATTGAACGATGTGTCGAACACGAGTTTAGAGACATTGATGACGAGGTAGGCGAAGGGGAGGAGTTAGTTGTGGGATGGACCTGGAGTAGTTATCAATGGAACAGGCATTTCGGCAAGCACTGAACAAGACTTACCTGGCTTGAGGGTGTATGGCTATCGAGGTTGCTGGTAAGCATATACCATGCCCAGTACTTTTTGCCTTTATAATAGACAGCACTCATCGACACAAATCTTCAGCGAATGTCAGAGCGAGAAGAAAAACGAGACCGAGGACGCACAATGGAAGGCCCCGATCACGCTGTGTTGCCGAAACAAGGCCGACGTTGAGGGTACTAGGTAGAACAGATGTAGTGACAACTTTTTTCGAAGAATCTGCAAGAGAAGATCGGTATGAATAGAACGTAGTAATTGACCAACCTCATAAGCGCACATCGTTTGTCAGTCCTCGAAAATCCACGAAGCTGAGGATGACGTGGTGGGAACGGAATCATTTGGGCAAAATACCGTCCTACGCCTGACAGTCAGCTGTTAAGGAAATGCGTAGATGAATAAGTACGCACTGCGCGAACATATAGTTGTTAGCTTTACCCAAGAGCGAAGCAATTAGACAAAGACATAAAATCACGACGGAGATGTCTTTGCCATACTTCAAGGCACAAAACGAAGAGGCGAACATGCCAGGTATCAGCGGCGTAGGCCTAGGAACCGAAAGAATGGTTCGGGACCGGGCGCGGAAGCTAGGCTGAGCTGCGAATCAGGAAGGCTATAAGTAGAAAGATGACTAGATCACAGCGACACATCTAACTGTGCATCTTCGTCGCCACGTTCTTAGAACCAAGTATTGTGAATGTGATCTCGAAAACATCTGCCAGTATTGGGCGAAGGGCCGATTCCTCTTCAAGAATGACAGGGTCGCAGGCCGGATATCGAGAGCATACCCAAGTGTCTAGCTGAGATGTTGCTGAAGAGACATTGTCGAAATTCTTCGTGACCAATCAAATCTATAGCGTCATGAGAAAAAGTCAGAAGAGATAACTCACCAAGTTGGTATTCTTCCATCCTAGAATCCAACCGGTGGTGCCGACGACAAGCTAGACCGATATCGCGTCGAGCTTTGGCAATAATCGTCCCGGTCATGAAGCCAGACCGACCTGCGTCCATCGAGAGAATCAAGTACCAACACCTCTAAGCGAAGGGAAACTTCCGTATAAAAGGAACCACGCATTGTTTGCTGAAGGCTGCTGCCTACATACTAACAGTTTTTTCAGGACGAATAGATATAAATATTGTGGGAATGCCCGCATAAGATCGTCCAGCAAATTCCTAGTGCTTGACCATCTTGAAGGACCTCTCAAAGTACCCTAGGCAAGGGCATTGTCATTTAGACGGAGATACGATGAACAAGTAAGTGAAAAGACGAAAGTGCTGTCAGTAGTCATTTGTTTGTCCCACGTTCCGCCGGACCGTCTAAGCCGGAGTCGATCATCCACTCCGATTCAAACCAAGTCGACATTTGGTTGTTAAAGTCGCTGGTTTCTTCTCTAGAACACGCCTTTGACTCTTTGGGAGAAATTTTCATCGTCGCCAATATTGGCACCAATTGACACGCCGCTTTGCTACATTCGTGGAATCTTCAGGACATCTTCAGTGGACTGTCAGTGCAATGTCAGCGTATGCTTACTACTTTCCCCTTGTTCTCTGCGACCTTTCTCTGTTTCCAAATGTGGGAGCAAGAAATCGTTTACAAAGCTGGAACACCCCGCAGCAGATAGCGGGACTCGGATGAACTCAGTTTCTGCCAGCAGCAATGTCTACGAAAATTCTCTTGGATTTAACGATGCTCATAGCCGAAAATTAAAAGATGCCGTTGACTTGCTAGGGAACCCGAGTCTGTCGCCCTTTGACTAGGCACTCGCCTTGATACTAACGTGTTCTACTCGGATCAGGACCAGACATGGACGTAGAAACGGCGTCAAATATCTGGAAACCGTCGAAGTCAACCCGTTTAGCCCTGCATCGCTTCTATTACGGATGTTTGTTATCCTCAATTACTCTCATTTAATCACGTCGTCAAATCGCTGAAAGAGATGTATGATCATTGGTCAGACAATTCGCTGTCCACCGAATTCTAAGGATCGACCGGTAGCTTCTCCAGCGAAATTGGTTGAGCAATATCAATCATGTGGGTTGATGTGATTTTAATGTATTTTGCCCACCGTTTCTACTCTTTCAGTTAGCAATTTGTACTTTGTAGTAGACAAGGGATCCGTCGGATTCTTGGAGTTCTCTGTTCTTAGTGTGTGATGCCCAATATATGAAACTGATGAGGGATCAGTCTTGGCTCCTTGTGATACCCTTCCTTACTATATGAATGGTCGTCGACTTTGTCCAACTAAAAGAAAATTCGACTTGAAGTGCTCAAAGGCAATGGCCGCCGTTAAAGAATATAAATCAGAAACATGATAGTCATTAGCACATTTGCTACTATCCAGCAATATCGTTTTCCCTATTTAGCTGTTCAACAAACGAGTGCACTTTCTAAAAATCGCCAGGACGCTTCGATTCTCCCCCGCCTTAGAGGCCGATGTTGAGGGGGGTGCAGCCGAGAGAAACAAGCCCGTTCTAAAAAATGTGAGCGTAGAATTAATATGGATGTCACTATTACTGACGAAGTTGTTGTCATCACAACAGACGACTTGGTTGCTGCACTGGGTTCCGCCAAGACCAACGACGGTGATCGGGCTGCAGGACACACCGCTATAGAACGAAGCAGTCAGCCATGAGCTGCCGTCTATTGAGGGTATAGAAAACCTACACATTGCCAGTCAGTTGACCGACGACGACTCCAAGGAGGCCCAAGAGGCTCGAAACGGGGGCACTCAAGTCCGTGGACTAATAATTCCAGTCAGCTTTCGCATCGATTAGCAACGGGAGGATGGCAGACTCACGCTCTGAGTAGAATCACAGCACTGTGCGGAACCAGTCGCGCAAGCGGCACCCTCACCACCACCACTGGGAATGATGCCGGTGGGGATGATGCCAGCGGGAATGATTCCAGTGGGAAGGATGCCACGGGGAAGGACAGTGGCGGTCGCAAGGAGAGGTAGAGCCAGGAAAGCAGTGAAAGAGATATGAGCAAACATTGTGAAGTGAGAATTAAGCTGTTACGGTTGTGAGAGCTTGAGAATACCTGCTGCTTTAATCCCTCTTTTATAGCGTTCGTCTGGGAACGAAGGCCATCGGTCGACGGTCATGGAGTGTAGCTGTGTGAGCGCCTACGACGAGTGGAGGGAAAGGGTGACGCCGTCAAGGATCATGAAGCCTCGCCCATGGTACCTTTTAGGGAACCGAGGAAGCGAGTACCAGTCAAGAATAGTTTCATGTCACGGCATCAACACATTTTCCGACGATTTTCAGTAAATGGGCTAATTCGCTCATTCGCACAAGACATAGCTATGGGTGATGTGGGAAGATGCTTTCCAGAGATCTAGTATCTCGCGTGATGATTGATGCTCCCCGCCGCCGTCCCGACCCTGCCGCTCATCGAGACATATTGATGGCGCGGTACTGTTTGGAAAATAGTGATATAATGCAACATAATACCGAGAGAACCAGATACAAACTTTTCCGCTATCCTCTTTTCATAATGTCGTGTTCATCGGTACTGGGGACAGGGCGTCTGGAGTCGACTTCTAGAGATTTTTTTGTTTTGCACTGGCGCCGATCTAGGCGCGAGTCGCGAATCCATCTATGCTGATTAGCTCCAAAGCTCGTATGTGTTGTTGGTCGAACATAAACCTATGACTCGTCACGAATGGCCGAACCGGCCATGAGATTAAGGGCACACTCTCATAGAAGTCAAAGGTGAATTGAATTGCTGGCCGCCGCGTAAGAAAGGGCTCACGTCGGAAGGGCTGAGAACAGTAGCTCCATCTGTCGATGTCCGGAGACTATAATAGCCTCCTCCTAAGAAACAGAGCACAAAGTTCATGTGGAAGGGACAGAAGACCTATTCCTGATCGAATTGGCTTCGGTGAGGGTTTGCGTGGGAGCCGAATGAACACAGTGAATCCTGAGAGCCAAAGAGTTACACCCACTGCCCTCATTTTACGTAATCCTTTCACCCGTGTGATGATATCCTCGCTAAGGACATCCCTGTCGCCCAGTTTGGTCTTTATCATAAGCTTCGTGAAACTTCCGAGACATCGAGTACGCCTCGAGGATGCCATTTTGAGAAGACTGTTATCTTGAAAAGTACAAATCCCTTCAGGCGCGTGCCACCTCAAACGTTGGAGGTCTAGGAGGATACTAGGTTTGCCATCCTCGAGCGTCAGCTCTCGAACGACATGTACATCTGCTCGTGTCGCTGAAGTAACGATGATAGCGAATTTCGTCGATGACACTGACCAATGCTTCCAAGCCTTTGAACGTCAAAAGAGGTAATCGTCTGAAGTAGGACGATGTTTGCACATTGCACGTTGAGCGTCACACAAAACGAAGAAGGAGTTCGATATCCACGGGATCGACTTCCGGTCCCACCACATAGCGCAACGGGAAAGAGCTGTACATCAGATGGCGGGGAGGATCAGACGGTGCGCTCCGTATTTATGTCGAAGTACAGGTTCCTCAATGCACCAGCCTCCTTCACGCAGGCGTGGAAATCTGGATTTCCACCTTCTGATTGTTTGATGGTTTCACGAGCGTGATGAGCGGGGAAAGAGGCGCTGATCATAAGAGCTCTCGCCATTGGTCAAGATACCCGTAGAAAGCGACATCTTGGAGAAGGGGAGCTGAGGATAACATGCGGAAGACTTAGATGTGGACGTGTGCTGGGTCGTGGGAGAGGGCACCTAAGAACGGAAAATGGTCAGAGAAGGCTTGGCCGAGGTGGGTCCATGTATGTTGAGATGTATATCGGACGATCGTCGATAATGGCTAGCGATGCCTTCCAAAATGGCATCTATCATCTCCTGTACAAATGTGATGGCGTGGCGAACAAGGGGATGTCCCGAGCAAATGCGAAGGGACGAATGTCCCAAGAGGGAGATTCGACTGTGAAGTATCCGATACTTCCGTTGAATGGACATTGAGTCGAAAAGATTATCCGAGTTCACAAGGAGGAACAGGAGAGAGCTCTCCAATGATGTCAGATGCAACCGAGAAGTCAAAGGGTGGCTTTCATGCCAAGCATGGACGTGCAGCGATCCTCACAGAGTGATGTCTAAAAGATCCGTAGCAAGACGTCACTTAGAAGACGTCGAACGGGCGTGAACATGGATGTATATGATTTTCAAGATCCTGCGTGGCAGCACCTCTTTCATGCTGGAGATGTCGATAAGCCCGTGACCTATTACTGAGTCCCTTTGATCTCTTCATTGCAAGTAAAGATCTCAGATTCGAGGTGACATATGCGGTCCATTACTGATGCCAACGTCTCCAAGTCCAGATCCTCCGATGACTGTCCCGTACGAGGGAGCACCATTAGCCCTACAGCTGAATTGTCCGGAATGCAGTGGTGATGGCAATTATGAATGTCTTGTGGAAATCGTATGAGGTGAAATGATATGAATGATAGAAGAGATATGACTAACATTAGGACACTCTAATCTATCGATGACAGACCATTTGAGGGTAGCTGGCCCATCGGAACGCCTGTGAACCAGTACGAGCGAGTCAGACTAAAACAATCTTCTCATCGGAAGAGACTCCGTACTGTCGTAAAGATTGAGGACATTGTGAGGACAACAGTGATGGCTGAGGACGAGCAAGAATAACGATGCACGTGGTCGCGTATTCCGTTTTAGTGTCTATTAAGATATCACGCACACAAGTCATATGTTTGAATAGCTGTATTGATCTGCGAGTTGTCAGAGGTAGACCATGACTAGGAGAGGACAAATGTACCTCATCGAGTTATATTGGTATACCTACGCTACCATGTACTGCATAGCTGATGTGTGCATAGCAAGAAATGCATCTCACATATGGAATACTACGTCGAGCCGTAAAGTGTCATCTAGTCTTGTCGGTCAGCCAACAGCGCACCAAGATGAGAACGCTACTCACTGCGTAATGCTCTTCACAACCTTGGGGCCGTCGATGTTATCCAGAAAAGTACGGATTCTTGAAGAAATAAGGTCGTCACTTTGTGTTGGGCTCCGAGCCTGTTCCAGAACATCGCTTCTTTCAGAATGTCAATGGCAAAGTCCATGACGGTCTACAAGTATAGCCAAGAAGCTACAGCTACCGGTTTGGCTCAGTAGATTGCGGATACTGAGGAGATGATGCGCACTCATATGACTGGTCACAGTTCCTCCCTTTCCAACGTCAACGTAGCCGCAGAGGAATCCCGATGGAAACAACTTGTAGAGTGTATGGATCCGGCGGACGCATGGCCGCAAGCAAAAATTTGCGCATCCGTCGAGATAATTAAGCAAGGATACCTCCAAGCGAAGGGTAATTTGTGTCTGAAACGAACTGTGCCTTGTTTTATGCTGCCTATATAGCAACAAATTTTAGGACGGACAGACACAAATATTGTGTACATCATGATGTACGCACCAGAATTACCCAACAAAGCTTTACCATCTTGTCCTCGGGAGTTCTATTCAGGTAGCCTCCGCCATTTCCAGCGCGGAGATACGATACGCAGGTGGGTGAAAAGATGAATGTGTTTCGATGGTGGTCATCATCGTCGCTGTGAAGTTTGTTGGAATCCTAGGTGTTGCGCAGGGTAGACTCCAGGCTGGTAAAGCCAGATGTAAATGAACTTGTATTCTACTGCTCCTACAGAGCTTGTATTTATACTACTTTGCAATCATAACTAGAATGTACTACAATGTTCTTGTCCTCTCGCGCTTACTCAGCGACTCTCGGCACGATGCCGGATTATTCCTTCTAGGGCTTTCCAGCAGAATCACAACAAAGTTATTCCTGCTACTTTAGTAGGAGGTTTTATGGTGCGACCTTCGATTTTCGACTTTTGGCTGCCCGATGTCGATCTGCACGAAACAACGGTACACCTTCCTAATAGCGTAAAGGGTCCTTCTTTATAAGGTGAAGAACGCTCCTTATATAGTCTAGCGTCGAAAGTCGTTTCGATCAACCCCGAGTGTAGACATTCTGAAATTCGGAATGGCGGCATTGATGCATGCCGCGCTCGGTAACTCGGGCCTTTCGGGACTCGGACCGTACATTGATCCGTTGTTTTGGGACCGGTCAGTCATCTTGACTGTTCGTCCTTGACTAGTGACTACTTGCAAACGCCTTCCAGTCTACAAGCAACAAGTTACAACGCCAATTGCTACATTCATATTCACTAGTAATATTAATCACATTGAACGGTATACCCGCGTCTTCCTTTTACTATCTTCTACAACCTTGCCCTCTTCAAGCCTCTTCACCGTTGCTATCTACTGCAGGCCATGCTCCCGGCCCTACTTGGTGTCTGTTTACAATGCAGACGCTAATTATGGATCCTCAGTGGTGGAGTTCGGCATTGTTGATTCAACTCCATGCGAATTTACCTCGGCTTCAACCGGTTGACTTTTTTAATGTCCTGAATCCAGACAGATTCTCAACAGCAGGTAGGAGGTGTTCATTGTGAAATCTCAAAGCATGGCTAATGAGTTATCAGAATTTAGCTCATTTCTGCGACTCTTCCAGCCAGCTTTGGCAATACCAGGTATTTCTTCGCCCCGAAAACTAGATTGTATTTATGATCCTCTTATAGGTCCTTCCACCCTGCGTGAGTGGTGCAATAAGGGTCTATGGTTAGTGGGGCCTTTTTGGATTTGTTCGTTGATGGAATTTTTGATTTCTTTCTCTCGTTGCTTATGGTGAACGCAATTTCTCCCCTTGTTTTCTCTATTTTTGACATTGTTTAGGTTTTCTCTCATGCTCTCGACCTCGACGAGGCAGGCACCGACTTCAATTCAAAGTGTTGACTTCAACTCTCTTTTTCATTGCAGCCATCTGAACATTGATTGGACCACAGGGAGCAGATTTAGCTATGATCAACTCGATGTAAGCACGGTATGCTAGCATTTTTTTCATTGCTGTTGAGTTCACTGACGGATCCTTTCGATCATAGGCTCTGTAGGCTCTTTTCTTTCAGAGATCCGTTTTAGGGATCCCTGAGTATGCGATACTAGGTATATGGGCTGCTACATGTTCCATCCTATGCTGACCAAGCTGTAGATTTCATTGAGATTACTTCATGACATCAAGACCAAAGTATGGACTTCGTTGGACAACGTGTAGGAACGGTATGTTGGCCTCGTTTTATATCCTTTTTTTCCTTCTGGCTAACACATTATTTGTGACTGTAGGGAGCTCGACTAATATATGCCGAGATGATGACAGCGACAGTGATAGTAACCGACGCTATTCGCTTTGTGGGGACGGTTTAGGGGACGTGGAAGGGATGTCAGCGAGTGAGAAGGATGCGGGGGAAACCAAATGGCAGCTCTATTTGATTGATTCATGGGAACAGGGTGTGTTACTTAAACCACTTACCTTTTCTTACTTGCTGACTTTTTCTCCAGATTCTGACAACGCGACGGCAGCCCGTTCACCATATCATCCGAGTCTGGGTTCAAGCCTGGGGCGTGCCGCTAATGGATTCCTTGCCATCGATTTTGGGGCTTCACCGTAGTCAAATACAGCACGGTCGTCAGCTGCAGTAGGCAAGAATGTCTTTCGACATGGATATGCAAAACTGAGATGATCTTGCAGGGCTCATGGGAAGAGGACTGTAACACTGACAGCACAAAATGTGGGTTGAAATAAAGACCATGCTATTCATGTTGACGACTTAGTTCGCACATTCCAAAGGCTTGTTATCGGTTTATTGAGGTACGTTTGTTTAATTTGCTCTAACATGTTTTTTCGATACCAATCTGCTGTTCTTGACTGCAGGGACCTTCACTGAACTACAACGACGGCGAAGGTACGTTTTCTGACAGGCATAGACCATCCTTGAAGTGAAGCTAAACAGCATCTGCACAGATAGAGCTCATGTAACGGAATGAAAGGTGGGCTCTAATCATTAACTAGGGCTGCTGTTGCTAATAAGCGCTACATAGAATACGTGAACAGGGAAGGATAAAAGAAGCTACTCTAGAGTAGCAGACACAGGTGGTCGAGTGCGAAGCGGTCTGTGCGGAGGGGTTGGGGGTGGAAATACCTGGAGAGGGCGATGGGTGGCTGTGGGAGTCATCGAGGTGGTTTGCACGGGCTTAGCGCACATCTTGTGGCAGTGCGGGATGGCGAGCCACTGTTTGCTACGAGATATTGCGCAAGCTAGGATGGAGCTTGAATTCGAGTGTATAGCTTGCGCGTGCTCGTCGATGTTTGTCCTTATATTCACCTACTATCTGACTGAAATTGTCCCATCTCGCATGAGTTCAATGTTCTTTAACTATATGCTAGCACGCAGGCATCTACTGGCTACTGCATGGCCTTCCTGATGGCGACTACTTCATCATGCCTGGGAAAGTATCCACTGACGGCGAACACTTGATGCATCATCACCGACCTCATGGGCGGGATGCCAAATTCCTGGTGAGAGGTCTCCCTTCTAATTGATCTCGACTCTGTTTTGGGGGAAATTGATACTACACATGATTTTATTTGAATGTCAGATTCGAACTGAGGCTTTTGGTATCGACCCTAAAGAAGCAGGCGTTGCCCCGAAGCGGGCCCTACTGGGATTATGTTGTAGCTTGTTTGTCTGCCGCCACGTTCCGGCCCGCTCTAACCCGGACTGTGCAAAGACTGATTCGATTCAAACCAAGTCGACAAACCGACCCCATACTTACTTCGCATCCGCTCGGGTTGGGAGTCGCATCTATTTCTAGCTGTCGAGTCTGGTTTTTGCTAGAACACGCCTTTGACTCTTTGGGAGATTTTCATCGTCGCCAGTAAGTACTGGCACCAACTTTTGGCACGCCGTCTTTCAAACACATTCCATCTCCAGAATGTCTTCAGTGGACCACCAGTGTATGCCTACTACCTTCTCCCCTTGTTCTCTGCAACCGTCTTCCAGTTGATGGCCATCATACGGACTATGACCCGATTACTTAGATATGTTTGTCTAAGAAAAATCTCTTGGACTGAACGATGCTCATGAACTAAAGTTAACTTGACAATAGTGACCTTCTTGTTGATGCAGCAGACAACGTACCGCAAGCTTACTGTTTAGACTGGCTATTCGGAGATGCCTACAATGTACAACTTTCGATAATGTCAATCTCTAGTATACCCTTCTTCTTCAAAAGCGGCAGTTTCTCCTTTACTCGTTCTCTGAAATGCGGCCCTATCTGTGGACTGAAGCCTTTACGGTACGGTATGAATACAACCTTTCAACGACGAAACCTGGATGAGCGAGAGCAAGTTGGTCAAGGCTAGACCATTACTTCGTCTTTCACCATCGCAGGTTCTCATCCATGGTGATTGACCATCAGCCTCGGTGTCTCCAGCAGGTCTACCGCTCCCGAGAGAGAATGTACCGACCACCTCATGAGCCTCATATGCCAATCGCATTACAGATCGCATTTCATCTCGACGCGGAGAGTTGTCATAATCAGAGGGAGCTTGTCGGGCGAAGCTCGCCAGCTTGAGATCAGGTATAGAGGCTTCATCTTGGTCAGAAAGCATTGACTACATCCAATGGTAGTACCGCTGACCTCCATAGTAACGGAAACGGCAATAACATACATCAACGATCAGAGACAAGGTACCTCTTCTGTATACTATAGCTCAATATTCCGACGGATGGATGGCCATCGGTCTTCGAAAAACCTACCATGGTTTAAACTTTACCTTGTCTTCGTAAATTTGACAAGG
The DNA here is from genome assembly GCA_030435635.1 of Armillaria borealis. NCBI lineage: Eukaryota > Fungi > Basidiomycota > Agaricomycetes > Agaricales > Physalacriaceae > Armillaria > Armillaria borealis. The sequence continues at coordinate 362,363 of JAUEPT010000041.1, read as the reverse complement.
TGACATAATTCAGTGTCTGGGACGCTTCACAGAAAACTTCGAACGAAAGAATTATTAATAGTCATTGGGATATTTGCTACTATCTACTTAGCAATATTGTTTTCTCCATCTATTTACTTAAGCTTGTTTAACAAACGAATACAATTTACAAGGCAACTAAAACGCTCCGATTCACGAAAATTTCCTGGTCCCTTAGAGGCCGAGAGAAATAAGGCTATTCTGCTTGAATAAGCCGTGAGCGTATGATTAACTTGAAAGATAGCGTTACTAACGAAATCATTGTCCACGGGGTAGGACCGGGGAGATGACTGGGGATCCCGTAACAACCTGCCTGTCCGTAATACCTGACTCGTCACGGGGAAGAGTAGGAAGACCTGGGAGAGGAAGGATCGAAAGGGGAAGGCCTGGAATGGTGGGAGCAGCGGGAAAGGCTGGAGGCGCGGGAAAAGCTGGAAGCGGGATTGGAAGAGCCGGAAGCTGCCTGTCCGTAATACCTGATTCGTCACGGAGAAGGGTGGGAAGACCTGGAAGGGGAAGGATTGAAAGGGGAAGGCCTGGAATAGCGGGAGGTGCGGGAACAGCGGGAGGTGCGAGAAAGGCGGGAGGAGCAGGAAGGGCAGGAAGCGGGATTGGAAGAGCTGGAAGTTGCCTGTCCGTAATACCTGATTCGTCACGGAGAAGGGTGGTAAGACCCGGAAGGGGAAGGATTGAAAGGGGAAGGCCTGGAATGGCAGGAGAGGCGGGAGAGGCGGGAGGTGCGAGAAAGGCGGGAAGAGCAGGAAGGGCAGGAAGCGGGATTGGAAGAGCAGGAAGCTGCCTGTCTGCAAGGACAGGTAGAGCCGGAACTGCGGGGGGAGCAGCAGGTGCGGGAGGTGCGGGAGGTGCTGGAAGGGCGGGAAGAGCCTGCCTGCCTGTGATATCACCACTGAGAGGGATAACCGCGGCACTGGCAAGGAGAGGTAGAGCCAGGAGAGCAGAGACGGAGATACGAGTGAGCATGATGAAGTGAGATGAATAAGCTCTAGTACAGTTGTGAGGGCTTGAAAATACCTGTTGATTTAATCCCTCTCTTATAGCTTTCCGAGTCGTCTTCTCTGGGTGACGCAGGTCACCAGCCATGGAGTAGAAACAAAAATACAGGTGGATGGGTACCCAGGTCGAGTGGAGGGGAGCGAATGACGCGGTCAGGAATCGTTAAGCCTCCTTCAACGCCGAACGGTATGTTTTCATGGTGTGGGGAACCGAGCAAGTCAAAAATAGTCCTTTGTCGCGGCGTCAGCGTTTTCCAAGCATCGTTTGCGATGAATGGGTTCGTTTGTGCAAACATAGTCATGAGGCTATGTTTTACGAAGATCTAATATCTCGGGCACCATCCCGCCTCTCTTGATCGCTGGTTGGTGGTACTGTTTGGAAAAGACGAATTTCATGCAATGCAGTGTCGCGAGAAAACAGATACTGTCATCTGACGCTTTGGCACCCAGCGTAAGCCATGGATACATCCAGACGGTCGGACTCCGAGGGCGACCATGTATTCTGCTGCATTCGTAGTAATGCCACGCAAGTGGTGTTGGCTGATCATACAGCCATGAATAGCCGGATCCGTACTTGGAATCGTCTAGCAAGACTTAGAAGCCAGAGCACGAGGTCGATCGTGAAAGAACGTTTCATGATTTCTGTATTCGGGTCACTTTATCAAGCATCATTTTCTGGAAGAGCATTGACGCGAAGGGTAGTACTATACCTAGCTGGATATAAGCCACGTCTCGCCATCAAGAGCGAACTCTTTCAAGATTCCAGCGGCGGAGGGGTTATACCATACGCCTATAGATTTTATAGGCTCGACGGCAAAGTCCTGACCGGTATCTACTCGTCCATTGATCACAAGGGTCGGAACACGACTGCGTCAAGACGATCGATACTCCATCTCTTCGGTGAACCTACAAGGTCTGTCAGAATGCATCAAGAACGGGGATGAAATGGCCACTGACTGACAACCCCGCTGCAACGGAGATATCCGCCGATGGACTCATCGATTGGTCAATTGAATACATCAGTTTTCCAACGACAGGTCCATTCTTTTGTGGAACGCCTTGAGGGCCTTGCCGTATACTTCCATACCCGCTACGCCGACAGTCAGCCCTCTCTGTACACCATCCGAAAAGACCCTACTCCAGTTCCTTAGTTGACGCGTTCCACATCCCCATATCCTCCGACGAGTTGGTAAACACCAAGTGGCGCAGCGCCTGCCTGCGTCGAAATCTAAACCGCGTGTCCCACCCATGAATGACCGAGCGAATCGAACCCATCATGGATGCAGAAGTGTTCCAGGAAGCTGGCCAGTTTGTTGATATTAATAGTCTAGAATGACAATAGATTCAATGGGTGATATGTGGAATGGCAGTTTCCGATTTGGTCGTAGAAGATGCTGGGATAGAGATTTTGATGACGAGGTCGGAAAGGGGGAGGAGGAAGCCGTGGGATTGACCTGGGGTAGTTATGGGTGAGACAAGTATTTCGGCAAGTACTGATCTAACCCGCCATAAGCCAAGACCAAGGGGATGCGTGTAGAGGTCGCTGATAACTTTGCACCATGTCTGGTACTCTTTGCTTTGATAGTCAAAACTCGAAAGAGATGAATATAGAATCCTTCAGTCATCGACGTGAATCTTCAGCGAATGTTAGAATGAGGAAGGAAGGTTGGAGACAGTGGACTGAAGGTCTCAATCATGTTCTCGCGTTCTACTTTCTCAACTTGGTAGCACCGAGCGTAAAAACATGATATTGGGTGGGCGGTACGATCTGCTCCTTCCATGCAATCCATGCAATGTGCTCCAGGTAAAACAGGTATAGTGAAAAGATAACACCTGCAAATTTAGTTCAGTATGAATAAAATATACTAATCGACCAACCTCACCACGCCCGTTGTTTGTAACGCTCCCGTCGCAGCCACGAAAGTTATCCTTGTACCTCAAAAGATCTTGACGTGCACCACGCTCGCAAAAAATCTGCAAGAGGAGATAAACATGTGTCGATTCTGATTCTCGAATTTCACATTTACCTCTATCTCTGGAATCTGAGGTGAAATCCTCAGCAGGTAATCACTAGGAGAACTTGAAGCTCACATATGTGTCTTTAGACGGTAAATGGTATCATCACGTCCTCTCGCTGCTTTCATGCCGTGTATGCAAATTGTCGGCACAGAACAACAGCCTGACCAGTACGCCGAAAATTATACGGTCTGGACGAGTCCACCAACATCCCACTGTTGATATAGACGAACATCGACGATATCGAAGGCGCCAAAGGATGTTGCAAAGAAGGCAACTTCACGTCGGAGACAGTGGCGGAGTCCGGACCGACTCGGACATTCTTTGCCAAGTGTTGACGGCGCCAAACAACACTTCATCGTTGACCACGATAACTACTTGGCCAGCATCTTCAGTCTCTTCACGTCCGACGATGAGCACAGTTCAATACACGATTCTGCTAATAATCAGTCGTAGTTTATGGTGCGTAAGGTCCATCTGTGTCGAGTGTCGTGCTAAACATTGACTTTTAGGACACTTCGCTGTGTACTATACTTCGCAATGGTGCCTTACGAATCGTGAACGCGATGCGCCCAAGTCCGTATCCAGCACTAAATCTTCAACGCGTCGTCCCAGGAATTCAGTATTCCCGTTAATCGAAATATGGGTCTTATGTTGGTTGTCGGGAATCAATTCGGGTGGGTGGCCGTCTTTTTCTTCGGCAGTAGACTCACACCAGATCTCGTAGGGATTCGCGCTCGCCCCTAGGTATCCCCACCAATGCATCAATACTGAACGCAGTCGGCGCCTGTGGACTCCAACTCTTCAACTTTGGCCAGACAGTTTCCCTAGTCTTCTTCACAGATGCATGGAAACCCGACAGTTTCTACGATATAATCAAGAAGAACTCGGGTCTCGGTTTGCACTACGCTCGTGTTGCTAGGTATAAAGGTTGAGGACCAGAATGAAGAGAATCTAGCTCGGTGAGGGACTTCTTCCTCTTTCTGTTTCGCATCTTGATGTTTGTCTTAGCGGTCGGAAGATCTACGAACCAACTCGATTCATAATGCGACAATGGCTATATACAATCTCTAATGCAGACTGGAACCTGCTGTCCGATTCGACAGCGACTATTGCATGTGCATGAAGTGCAACCCGTCGGCACTGGTAGGTCGTCTCCGATATTCTCTTTGTCATTTTCTGATTTTAGTCAGAGACTGGCTACACTTTTAGTGTCACGAAATACCGGACACGGAAACTGTCCAAGAAACCGCGGGGTCAAGGAGCTCATTACTACTTGGGGTTACTGGTGTTGAAGGTCAATGGTAGAGGGCTTGGACGTATCGGGTTCGCTCTTACGTTTGATTTTGCCTTGGATGCCTACTAACATCCCAATAGAATCGGAGTTCGCAAGCTGTGTCCATCGACGATGGAGAGTTTCACGCTAGAAAGTACGCCGTGTCTGGCTCGATATATGCGCCTAATTTCACCCGTCTTCGTCTATACCTGCCAGATTGTGTTGGGCTTACTGAGACGTCCATGAACCAAGGATGGTATGAACACCTATGATCCTGTCCCAATGGACACTAGATATCAATCCATTGCCACACCCACTTCCTAAACTTGAACCTGGCTCACGCTTGACACTCGACGGAGTACTAGTATGGCGGTCTTGGGCTAACTGCCTACAAGAATGCTGCATCTTATAGTAAGCCGAATTTTCCAAGTATTTGCGCATTTTCTTACACGCTGCAGATCTCATGCCCTCGAGCTCGCCGATACTCCCGGATAATCACAGGCACCAGCTGCTCTTGAGACCGTCGTTCTCGCATGTTGATGGCGGAAAGTTCTCTGCCATCGCTACGACTGGACGGCAAAAGCTAGACCTATCTGAGATCTGAGATCCTGCGATGTCGAATGGGGAAGCGCCAAATCAGTAGGCGCAGCTATCTCTTTTTTTTCGTTCGTCTTTGCTCATTGTCTGTTTCTTACTTCAGACTTGGAGCATGTTCAGAGCTCCAGGTACAGTCAGCTCTTGCCGGTAAGAAATCTTTGCGACTCCTTATCATCTAGCTCACTTGCAGTGTATGTAGGCTTCGTCCATGTTTCAAGGAGTGTCAGGCTTCGTTGTTACAGGTAAGATTTCATTTCATCTTTGCGATCTTCTGTTCACCGCATCTTCTGATAGAACTTATGTTCACCCGGGGGCAACACCGTTGATTTCATAACCGTCCATGCTTTACCGGTACCACGAATCATGACCCTGGCCTCGTCGGGCTATTTCTGGTACGAGAGTCTGCATACCAAAGCACAACCAGATATCAGAAGTGGAAGGGCAAAAGTGTACATCAAGACGAGCGGAAACACGGAAAGAGCCATTGCAGCTTATACGAATGACGGCTCTTTTCTGGCCTTTTCCAGAACGCAGAATTCAAAATCAGCGAAGCGGGCTCATGCGACCCTTATATCATTTTCTATTAAAGCATGGATCGCTTTTGCATTGTCATAAATTTGCAACCACCACTGTCATGTCTACTGCTCATGTCCGGCTCCTGTCCAAATGCTGGTACTTTGCAGGAGCCTGTCTCTATTTTCTCGAGATTCTTCATTACCTCGGCATCCTCCCTCAAACGGTGCTGGCGACACAAGAGCGTGTCGTATCTACCGTACTCTCCACCGGTGCTATCACTGGCATAGCTATCTTTGCCACGATTGTCCCGCTCCTGTTTCTCCTTTCTTCGATAAGGCAACGACGAGAAGTCTGGCGGACAATCTGGATAGACATCCTTGACAAGTTTCCACCGCAGCCAACGTTCTTCGTTGGTCTCATCGTTAATGACGCAGTGTATCAGCGTGTAGCAGGAACGCCGGTGTTGGATGGAGGGTCAGCGAGAATCGGGGTGCTGATCGTGCAGTTGTGGGCGTATATGAAATACATGGGAGTCCCTCTCGCTGGGTCCATTGGGTTTACGGCATATTCCATTGTGAGCGAGCAGGTGAAAGATGCGGAGAGAGCGCTGGTGAAGACGTGAGGTAACTCTTCTGCTTTGGCTCCCCGAAACGAGACACTGATCTTTTTGTTGACGTAGTAGGCAATGTATCGCAAAGTTACTCTTCAGCGTGGCTGTTCGCAGAAGTCTACAATGTACAACTTCCGATAATGTCTACCTCTAGCATACCCTTCTTCTCTAAGAGGGACAGTTTCTCCTTTACCCATTCTCTGGAATACGGCCCTCTCTGTGGACTGAAGTTCCTACGGTACGGTTTGAATGCAACCTTCAAATCACGAAACGCTGACAGTTCTGGACGAGCGAGAACTTGGTCAAGACTACACCATTGCGCCGCCCAGTCTTCGTCTTCCAAGGTCGCATGTTCTCCTTCATGATGATACGGGGGTATGACTGTCAGCATCATCGTCTCTAGCCTAATGGCCTCGGCCGCTCTCGGCGAGAGAGAATGTACCAACCACCTCATGACCCTGATATGCCAATCACAGTACAGATCGCATTTCATCTCGACGCGGAGAGTTATCATAGTCAGAGGGAGCCTATCGGGCTGAGTTGGCCAGCTTGACCATAAGCCAGGTGTATAAGCTTCATCTTGGTCAGAAAGCATTGACTACATCGAGCAGTACCGCTCACCTCCATAACGGAAACGGATGTCAAAACTCTTCAGAGAGCCTGATGTCGCACGGACGAAGGTGCATATAGAAGACAGATACTCGGCGGGGGGATAGTCGATGCGGAGCTCATGGAGCGAGTCGACGTAGATCGCTCGTAGGTCCTCCCAGCGAAAGAGTGACTCGACGACGGATTTGTTGAAGGACGTTCCGTATAAAGATATCCTCTTGATCCTCGGGAATTCTAAAGACTCGGACTCGGAAGGCTCTCCCGATAAACTTTGATTGTCGAAGAACACGTTCTTCAAATCAAGATCCGTCAGACCGGGGAGATGGGAGATAAGGGAGTGAAGGTGCCATGGGTCTCGAAAGAAGATGAACGAAAGGGACAGCGAGGCTAGGTTTGGGAGAGAGGGAAGGAATCTGATACAGGAAGGGATGTGTAGGGATGAGACGACGCCTTGCAGCTTTATCTCCTTTATTTACTCGATAACCCTTTTGAAGGAGGGGTCACCAGGATCGATGTTCAGCGTTCCATGGAATTTTAAGTCTAGGGTGTGGAATAGATGTACTCGGGTTCGAGGACGGAAAAACCGACAGACGAAAGAACAGGCGAGGAAGGCGTCCTTGTCATCTCGGAGACAGTCGATGACTGCATCGATAATTTCAGGCGGGATAAAATCTGTAATCTGCAATTTATGTTAGTCGTAGTAAGGAGAAAGCGATGGCAGTAGATCTGATAAGACTTACAGACTTCTGAGTCGTTGCTATTGGTGCATCTATCATGCTTACCACACCCCCGTTCAAACAGGATTTTCGTCTGAGGGGCTGTTTCCCTAGACGAAATGAAGACCAGCCGCAGGTCTGATTCTTAGCTTGACAGGGTAGCAGCAAACGGGAACAAGCCTCGAAACGGAATTTCCCCTTGGCCGAATTGTCAAATTCAAATAGTAATATAGCTCCCGCTAGCTCTCCCGCTCAACCTTCGGAATTTGGGAGGAATAACACTAGGTTGCGTCTGTTGCTGGGGGAGTTGTTCTCCTCGCGATATTTTCTTGGCGCGCGCGAGCGGTCAGACACTATGTCATTATTCTGTGACATTCATACTACTTGCTACGTTTTCCCTCCTCCAGAAACTCGGCGAAACATTTATCGGTGGCGAAGTGATCCGAATACCCACTCAAACTAAGACTGACATGTACACCTACTGCCTTCATTTCACCCAGTCGCTTCATTTGAGTGATGACATCCTGGTCAAGGACATCCCCATCACACATCTCGGTCTCTATCATGAGTGTCGTGAAACTTCCGGGATATCGGGTACACCTTGAGGACGCCATTTTAAGAAGGCTATCATCTTGAAAGATACACATGCCTTCAGACGTACGCAACCTCAAATGCTGGAGCTTTGGGAGGATACCAAGTTCGCCCTCCTCTAGCGTCAGCTCTCGAACAGCATCTTCCCGAGTCGCTGGAGTAACGGTGATGGTGAGTTCTGTCAATGATAACGAGCACTGCGACCAAACGCTTTTGAAGACGGAAAGGGCCACTGGTCGGAGGTAGGAAAACGACTGTAAGTGACACTCTGAGCACCACACAAAATGAAAAAGGGTCCTGAGATCAGCGGGATCGACTTCTGGACCATTGAGGATGCTCGAGTACTCTTTGTAGAGGAATAATTGCTCCAAGTTTGGCATGAAACACCGGTCCAGAGTAGAAGGGATTTCGCCGCTCAATGTCAATGCCCGGATATTTTTATGGACGAAGGTGGGAAAGAGCAGTGCATCGAACGGCAGAGACGATTGGGCGACATGTTCTTCCTGACGTGATACGTGAAAATACAGGTTATTTAATGCGCGAGCCTCCTTCACGCAGGCGTAAAAATCTGGATTTGCGTTTTCCGGTTCCTTGATGGTCACCACTAGCTTGGTCAGCTGGGAAAGCGGCACTGCTCGTGAGAGTTCCCGCCATTGGACAATATTCCCGGAGAAGGCCACATCCTGGAGAAGCGGAGCTGAGGAAAACATGCGTAAGATGTGTGCGTGGCAAAGATTGTGGTCGTGTGTCATCAAATAAAGGGTGCGCAAGAGCGGTAAATGGCTGGAGAAGTCTTGAAGGGCTGATACTGGTCCGCAGATAGTGAAGTTTATATGAGACCACCGTTGAGAATGGAGAACAATGTCTTCCAAAATGATATCTCTGTCATCGCCTGTGCAATGATGAGGCATCTTAGCGTCATAGGGATGGACCATTTCAACGTAGATACTCAACGGCGAACTTCTGGACAATGAAAGGAGATTCTGAAGTAGACGATGTTTACCGGGTGAGCGATCAGAAGGACACTCGCTCATGAGGGACATGCCAGTCCACAAGGAAGGGGAGGAACGGGAGAGATCTCTCCAATGATGACAGATATAACCGAGGAGCCAAGAGACGGTTGTCACGTCAAGGCTGCACCTGGAGCTGGACTTCGTAGCGATGGACAGCTGAAAAATATGCAGCAAAACGTCATTCGGAAGACGTCGAACGGGTGCGAACATAGATTTATGATTTTCGAGGTCCTGGACGGCAAGATCTTGTTCGTGCTGCAGACGAGCGTCGAGCGATAAGGCCTGCGGCTGAGGCTGTTGAATCTCGTCATGGCGAGCAATGATCTCAGATTCGAGGCGACGTATGTGTTCCACTACTGAGGCTAACGTCCCCGAGTCCAAATCCTCCGATGACTGCCCCGTGCGAAGGAGTGCCATATTATCGCTGCACATGATATGGGGCCCTACAGCCGTATTCCTCAGGATGCAGTGGTGATGATAACCGAGTGTTTCCTGAGAACATTATATGAGACAAGCTAGGGCGAGTGATAGAGGAGATAGGACGAACAACAGAGCCCTCTGAGTCCATTGATAACAGATTATTCGGGGGCGGCCGGCGGTCAACTAGATGTCTGTGGAGCAGAACGAACAAGTCTAAAAGGAGAAGCATCTCCTCCCGGGAAAAGGATACATACCGCTGGAAATTTTTTCAGACTGTTGTGAGGACGGCGATGGCTGAGGACGATGAGTAAGGAGCCAAGGTGTCAAAACGAGAATTCGGTAACCCACAACGCACGTGTTGTTAGCCCATTTACTACTATTCCCGTCTGCTAGAGCACGTTCCATGCGTGTACTTCAAAGCGGCAGAACAAAATAGATATACACACAAGCTCTGCGTGCGTTTAAAATTCACACAGATCATGAATTATGTCAGAGTGATCCACTGCCTATCGCCTCTGGCACTCCGGCAATTGTAGAACGCAATCGTCATGCAGCCGACCAAGACCGAGGATCAAGGTATACGGAAGGAAAACAAAATGAATGTCTGCGAGTTTGGTGCAGCCGCTGTCTTCGGCCATCATGAGTCATGGCTGACAAACTGGCCTGTCCAGCCCCAGGCCCGGACACATACAGGCCCAGCGACATTGCCAGTCACCGCCGGACCACTCTCCTACGTCTCGCAAAGTAGGACCGTCGAAAATGGCGCGTGAAGCTTCACTGAAGAAAGCCCAACAGATGTTGACCTCGGAAACATTTGCCGATTCCCGAAACATGCCTTCCATGACTCTGGCGCGGTGGTCCAAGCTGTAGACAGCATCGAGGAGGCCAAAAATCGAGCCTCAAATTTTTTATCCTGGTACATCCGGTCCTAAAATGAAAGATAGGTGTTAGAGAAGCTTAGATATCTAAAAATTAGTGCTCCATTCCTCTCCGTTCTGGAGATTTTAGCTGACCTGAGCAAAAAAAAATCGACCAAAATTCTGATTGTCGTCCCAAGCGTTTTACGGTGTTCTGAAGATTTCTTGTAAGATTGCTCTTGAGAAAATTCGGCCGACCATAAGCGTTTCAGGATCTACCTGGGGAGGGAAATCGTATGCGAATCACTACAAGTCGGCCAGAGTTTCGCAGAAGATAGCAGTCTAAAGATTGTCTGCCTTATTGAGCTGCGGGTTGTCAGAGATAAACTAACCCAGGAGGAGAGGATAGACATACTTCATCGACTTCTATCAGTATAGTGACGAAGCCTGTAGCGCGTTTCTTATAACTTGCGCATCATGTCACGCAGCAGTACGTGGATGTAGCATGAGGGATGCTGCATTAATGCATTGAGTTGTAGCCTGTCTAATGTCAACCGTTACACGGGAGCGCGCCAAGAAAATAGCATCACTCACTGCGCAATATCCATTGCAACCTTAGGACCGTCGGAGTTGGCTGAAAAGCAATAGACTCTTGCAGAGAAAGATCGTCGCTTTGTGTTGCTGATACAGGGCATCGGACTGTTCCGGAATCTGAGTGCACGAAGCAACAGCGTCTCTTCTTTCAGTCTCAACAGCACAGTCTACGACAGACCACAAATATAGCCGGCAGACTGCAGCTATTGGTTTGCCTGAGTCAGACGTGGTTGAGATGATGTTGAGATGATGACGCGGCATCGTTGTATGACCGGGCGCAACTGCTTCCTTTCCAACACAGAATTCGCCGACGAGAAATGGGAGTAATTTGTAGAACTATAGATCTATTGAGCAAACACACACGGCCTTGAGCATGTAAGCATAACTGAAGAATAGCGGTGATAGTGGCCAGGGAATGTTGCAGGTACATTGAGCAGGAATACCCCAAGTCACGTCTTAACGCGATTACGCGTTGTTTCCTGAAGATTTGTGCATATACTGTACCAACCATTTTCAGGAAGGGCAAAGACAAATATTTGTAAATGCGCACCAGATCAACCACTGCAGATTCCCATCTTTCCGTTCAGACTTTCAGGGAACCTGAAGCAGGCACCTTTATTTAAAGCATGAAGATACAAGGAAAAAGGAAGTGGAACGGTGAAAGTGTCTCCCTCGACGGGTCGTCGGACCCGCGAGTCGCTACTGAAGTACTGATGCTAGATGCTTTTGGAGGTCACTGGGAAAAAATCAGATCAAATTGAAAAAAGAAAAAAAAAGAAAATTACAGAAAAAGGAAGGGGAAGGGAAGAAAATTAGACAAGACCCACAAGTGCCGTCAAGAATGATTTCCAGTGTCGTGAAGCTGAGGTCAAAGACGATGCCTGGGCGCGCTGCCTGCCAAGATGCCAGAGGCACAGCCACCATCAACCGGCAGGTCTGCCGAGGGACATCAACACCGTCAAAACACCGTGTTGCTTATACCTTCATCGTATAGAATTCCCAGTTCGTCCGCAGGTTTGAAAAGAAGATCCCTGACTTTTTGACTTAAGGAATCATGCTCTATTCCCTTTAATGCAACCAATGCGTTGGTATAGGGCTATTCGAGCTTGATATTTATGGCGGATCAATGCCAACTGGCGATGGAAAGCTTGTCGTGGCTTACCTTCAAGTTGTCTCATTGACCAGCATTCCACAAGAAGACATGCTTCCCAGGAAACTCAGAACGACAGGAAGGCTTGAAATTTTTGATAGTCATTGGCACATTTACTACTAAGAATCCAGCAACATTATTTCCTGACCTACTTGTCCAATAAACGAGTGCGCTCGACAAGACCGTCAAAAAGCTCCGGTTCACGACAAGGTCCCCGTGGTACCTTAGAGGCCGACGTTGAGGGGTGTGCAGCCGAGAGAAACAAGGCCGTTCTAAAGAAATGTGAGCATAGAATGAATCTGCATAAACGCTATTACTGACGTAGTGGTTGTCATCACAGCAGACAGTCTGGCTGCTGCATGAGGTACCTCCAACGCCAATGACGCTGATGGGGCTGCAGGTCACACCGCTGTAGAGACACGAATCAGCCATCGGCGACATCTAGTTGAAATACAGGAATCCTACACATCGGCAGTGAGGTCACCGACGACGACTCCGAGGGTGCCCAAGAGAGTCGCAACGTTGGGACTCAAGTCGCTGGGCTAATAATTCCGGTTAGCTGTCGCATGGATCAATGGAGGCAAGACAAACTCACGCTCTCAGTAGAATCACAGCACTGCGCGGTTCCAGTCGGGCTGCAAGCGGCACCATCGCCGCCACCACCGCCACGGGGAAGAACTGGAGAGACGACGGGGGAGCCCGTAATAACCTGCCTCCCCGTAAGGACAGTATGTTCGTCCGATTCGTCACGAGGAAGGGTCGGAAGAGTTGGAAGAGTCGGAAGAACTGGAAGGGCCGGAAGGCCAAATGGAAGGGTGGGAAGAACTGGAAGGGTCGGGAGGACGGGAAGCGCGGGAAGCGGGACTGGAGGAGCGGGGAGAACTGGGGAGATCGTGATAACCTGCCTGCCCGCAATAACAGAACTATCGTCTGATTCCTCCCGAGGAAGGACAGGGCAGATGATAGGGCCGAGCGTAATAACCTGCCTGCCCTCGATATCAGTACTATCGTCGGATTCGTCGCGAGGAATGAGAGGGCAGATCGTAGGGGAGATCGTAATGACCTGCCTGCCCGCAATGTCAATACTCTCGTCACGGGGCAGGACGACAGGGATAACCCCAGCGTTCGAAAGGAGAGGTAGAGCCAGGAGAACAGTGAAAGAGACACTAGTAAACATTGTAAGCGGCACGATTGTGAGGGCTTGAGAATGTTTACTGATTTAATCCCTGTTATATAGTTTTCCGAGTCGTCTTCTCTGGGGGACAGAGGCTATCAATCATGGACTCAATAGACACAAAAATACCTGTGTGAGTATCCACGGCGAGTGGATGAACGAATGACGCGGCGCTCGCTGGGTACGTTAATTTTCAACACGTTTTCATGATGTTGGGACTTAGAACCGATCAAGCAAAAGTTGTCCCTTGTTATGGCCAAAGGCGGACCTTCTCCAACCATCATTAAAATTCCGAATCATGATGGGCTCGTTCGTGCGAATATAGTCCTGAGCTTAAGATCTAGTAGTATCTCGGGTGCCATGCCATCATTCCCCGGCACTTGCCGACACCATTCCGCCTCTGTCACGGTCGTTCACTAGCCCCCGCTCCCTGGTTGGCGGTACTGTTTGGAAAAGACCAATTTCGTGTAATCAAATACCGAGAGAAATAGATAATATATTCTGACGCTTTGGCGCTAGATCTAAGCGTAAGTTATGAACGCGTCTAGCTAGTAGTATGTGGGACTTTCAAAGTTAATGGATGGTGTTTATGCGATTCTGAGGCCTTCTTAGCTATGCTACGCAAGCGGTATTGGTTGAGCATACAGTCCGTGACTCGTCATGAATAGCTGAATCCGTACTTTGTAACATCTGCGAGACTTAGAAGCCAGAACATGGGGCCAAGCGACACTGGACAGGAAGGCACAGAATTTCTTTCTGAACAGTCCTTGGTATATTGACTACTATCCAGTAATGTACGTGACACTTGTCTCGGTCTATAAGTTACTTGTCCAATAAAAGCACTCTACCATATTGCCAAAAAGCCCGGATTCACGACAACTTCCCCGTGGTCCCTTAAAGGCCGACGTCGAGCGGGGTGCAGCCGAGGGCAACAAGGCCGTTCTAAAGAAATGTGAGCGCGGAATCAATCTGCAAAATACTATTACTGACGTAGTGGTTGCCATCACAGCAGACGGCCTGGCTGCTGCACGAGGTACCTCCAACACCAATGACGCTGATGGGGCTGCAGGTCACACCGCTGTAGAGACATGAATCAACCATCGACGATGTCTAGTTAAGATACAGTCGACTTACACATTGGCAGTGAGGTCACTGACGACGACTCCGATGAGACCCAAGAGGGTCGCAACGCCGGGACTTACGTCGCTGGCCTAATGATTCCGTTTAGCTGTCGCGTAGGTCAATGGAGAGGAGACAAACTCACGCTCTCAGTAGAACCACAGCACTGAGCGGTACCAGTCGCGCTGCAAGCGGCACCGTCACCACCGCCACGAGGAAGGACTGGAGAGATGACTGGGGAGCCCGTAATAACCTGCCTCCTCGTAAGCGCGGCACCATCGTCACGGGCAACGGCGGCAACAGCGGAAAGGACTGGGGAGACCGTAACAACCTGCCTGCCCGTAATGACAGCACCATCGTTCGATTCGTCACGGGGAAGGTCAGGGAGGAGTGAGGAGATGACAGGAAGACCCGTAATCTGCCTGCTCGAAACAATAGAACTACCTATAGGAAGGACAGGGCCGATGACAGGGGAGATCGTAGTAACCTGCCTGCCCGCAATAGCAGTATGCTCGTCTGCTTCGTCACGAGGAAGGGCAGGGGCGCAGATGGTAGGGGCGACCTGCCTGCCCGCAATATCGGTACCATCGTCGGATTCGTCACGGCGAAGGACAGGACAGATAGTAGGGGCGACCGTAACGACCTGCCTGCCCGCAATGCCAGTAGTACTACCATCGCGGGGCGGAACAGGGGATATAATAGGAATAACACCGGCGTTCGCAAGGAGAGGAAGAGCTAGGAGAGCAGTGAAAGAGTGACGAAGAAACATTGTGAAGTAAGGTGCACGATTGTGAAAGTTGAGATTACTTACTGATTTAATCCCTTATATAGCTCTCCGAGTCGTCTCTGGGGGAGAGAGGCCATCAGTTTTTGATTAGAAACAAAATGCAATGCGTGAGTACTCACGGCGAGTAGGATGAAAGAATGACGCGGGGAGGAATCAATCAAGTATCGTTCACTAGGTATGCTTTCATGATGCTGGGAACCGAGCAAGCAGGCATCAGTCGAAAATAGTCTTTTGTTACGACGTTAGCCCTCTTCGACTACTAGCGAATGGATTTGTTCCGCGCGGACGTAGCCGTAGGTTACCGAGAAGATTTTACGGAAATGAAGTATCTCGGGTCATGACTGATGTTCTCCACGACCATCCCGACCCTGCAGCTCACCGTTCAGAAAGACTCTAATCCAAGAATCAGGAGAAAACAAACACTGTAATATGACGGTTTTACATTTTGGCGCCAGAGTCAACCCAAGCAGCTAACGATAGGCCCAGACGGTCTGACCCAATGGTAGCCATGCCTTCGTAGCAAAGCCGCAGAAGTATGTTGATTGAACATGCAGCCTATCAGTCGTCACGAACGGTCGGACTCAGCCTAGGATACGCTGTTATGCATGTGCGTCGTGACCTTCGAATCCGCATCTGGCAGTTTAGAAGTTAGAAAAGAAGTCGATCATGAGATGGAGTTTCATGATTTTTGTATTCGGGTATGGTACCATTTTCTGGAAGGAAGGAAGTAGCAAGAACATTAACATGAACAATGTTACTATACCGAACTTGATGGAAGCCATGTTTCAACCAACAAGAGCTAGCTGTTTCAAGAGTTCAACGGCGGAAGGGCTTCTGTACCACCACGCATATAGGACATGTCGCTAGTTCGAGTTTCGGGGCCGCCGTGCATACTAGAAATTGACATCTGGTATTGAGCTAATGACGATCGACTTGTTGTGTTCCTGGATATTCTCCGAGAGAAGGAAGTTCAACATCATGGCCAGATCCAAAATGTGTACAAAATGTATGGAAAGATGGCGGAAAGCGCGTTATATTAGGAAAGCGGACATGGACCAGCCGGTCGGTATGGAAAAAAGGGCTCACAGTCGAATGCATGGAAAGAACGAGAACCGAGGCCTTTTAATCGCCCTCCTAAATAACGAAAGTGACATAGAAGACCCATCCCTGGTTATGTGCTTCTGCGGCGCTTTGAGAGCTGAATGAATTCAATTGATGCGAACAGTATGAGTATGTTCCAAGAGATGGGCTGGCCGTAGATATAGATACCAGAACAATTCCTTGTCAATTTCCAGTCGCAACGGTATGACAGCCTGCAGTGGACTAGGATCAGAAAAATGAAAGAACGTACACACAGCGACGATTGATGCTCCCCGGCTATGACCAAAGGAACACGAACGCCGTTTTCCTGAATGCCGACGGCACTCTTCGACTTGGCATGTGAAAGAGACGAGACCTTCCATTGTCGACATCAACGATGCGGGTCTTGAGCGGATCCCAGAGCCGGGGAAGGAAGACGAAAGAACATGAAGCGCACTGAATAATGGCAGAAGCCAATCGTGATTAATATCGCTACACTCTGCTCTGTCAAAGCATTCTCGACCTTTGTTAGTCTGGACCGGCACCGGGAATATCGCAGCCACCAGGCAATGTACAAATCTTGGACGGCATCTGTTCTATCAACATAATTGAACTCGGTTCTCTGGCATAGGCATTCTGATCAAAAGATCGGTCCCAGTATATTATTATAGTCTAAGGTAAAAGGCTGAGCAGGAAATCGTGAGAAGTACTTGGAGACTCACTAGCACCCGAACATAGTACTCCGACCACGATGCGACTTCTGTTACCACCTCCGCCCATCTTCTTTCAGTGCCGAGTCCCGCGCACATCCAGCGTCGAAAAACAGAATGCAGCATTGGACCAGGATATAGAAATGGAGAGCTTGTGCCCTATTCGTCGTCAACATCGTGTTACTTCTTGGCGTTGGCAAAGACCGATGAACAGGGACGCCCACCTTATCAATGCATGTCGATACTTTTCTATCTCGGTAGACAGTACCGCTATGTCGCATATCGATATTGTCCTCCAGCGCAAGGCGAGTCCTGGTTCGTCGTCAAAATAGTTTGCCTTCAATTTGGCTTTGACACTGGCAGCGATACCGGAGGTATATAGTAAATATTCTCCACGGCGTACGTCTATAAATAAGCATCAACATCAAAGGTGACGTCCTGAAGTCAAGATAAATCGCCCACCAGCATTAGGGAACGGAACGTCGAAGTCGTGACTTTTGTCTGTTGCTGTGATGAGCTAGGCAAACATAATATATCGCAACCCCGAACATTGAGCGCAACGTTGAGGACGTTCATGGAATCCATGGTGGCGGTGAGAGGGAAGGTCGGGGTTTGTTTGCCATGACCAAATAACTCTTCATCATCGACCACGACGACCTCAGTCACTTTCGCATGCTTCGCGTATCCTGAGAACAGCATTCTCTCAGGATGCTGTTGTATCTTCTTCATCAGCGAAATCAGGTCCGTCGGACTAGTTTTTATAGTCTTGTCAGTGTCCCGCTAATTTCGATGATTGCAGCCGGATCTGCTCTTGATATATATTGATATCGGACGACGACTGACGATGAACGCGAGCATGAGCCTTCAGTCGGGTTATTATTCAAGCTGTCTCTACGCATATAGAAGAATATTCTGTGCGTTTAGGCCCTTTGTCCGTTGAAGTTCGTACTGAGGGTGACCGTCAGCTAGGGCAGTTTCATGATCCCCAGCTGAATCCTAGTCATACTTTCTTGCCGAACCAGAGGGATTAGGGGCGTCTTTCTATTTGCGAAGGCCTTGCAGAATAGATAGGACAGGGTGATATCTTTCTTGCATAATTCGGTGCGTCTTGCTCAAGCCATTCTCTCTGATCTCACCAATCACAGGTACTTGGAATTCTTCTCGCGTTTCTCAACCCGGTGTTTGTGATGAGCTCAGTCATGTTCCTGTGCCGGCGTTCGATAATGGCAACTACTGGGCCGATGGCTACCGTTATGCTGAGGCTCCCAGAACGAGTAGCAAGGTGACAGGCAATCCTTGTGCCACCTTCGTACCCGAACGCGCCCATCGACGCAATCCACGATATAGGAATCTAATTGACCGCTTGGATAGCCCAGGTGCCGCTCTTCAGGACCTCGTGAGCTATTTATTGACAAAAGATGGCACTACGCTGACGACGGTCCAATGTACCAGCATACACAGGTCATATCATGTACTGATATCAATTCACGGAAATGAAAGAAAGCTATTACGGGCGAGCTCATTCTACCGAACGATCATATTCTTTCTCCCACTAGACGTTGTGCTATCTAAAAGCCACTGTAATTGATAGGTTTGTAATTAAGCTGTCGATGAAATTATCTTTTGCCAAGTGTCTCCAAGTATCGCAGATAAACTCAAGTAGCCTAAAGACGGTAAAGTATAATACCACGGCACGAGCTATGAGGTAGACGGTAAAATGCTTGCGTTATGTTATCTGCAGCCTAGAAAAAATCATCATAGTATTCGACGATGTCCACCTCAAGAAATTTCTTCTCAAGCAAGAGCGGTAGTTTTCCCTCCACCCAAGTCTTGCGGTACGATCCTCTCCACGGGCTACGGTCGCCAACATACGGTCTGAATGTGACCTTCAACCGACGGAATGTCGATGATTCCAAACGAGCGAGAGCCTTATCTAGGGCCGTCCACTGCGCTGCCCAGTCCTCGCCTTGCAGGTAATCGTTGCTCCCTGTGTGGTCATATGGGGGTACGACTGTCAGCATCATCGTCTCCAGCCTGATGTCTCCATCCGGTCCAGATAGAGAATGAAGCAACCACCTCATAACCTTGACATGCCAACCCCATAGCCTATGACATTTTATCACGATGTGCAGTGTTTGCATAGTGAGCGGTAGTCTATCAAGCTGTGCTGGCCAGCTCGAAAGCCGGCCGGGCCTGTAGTCTTCAGCTCGGTCAGAAAGCAGTGACTATAGTAGAAGAAAAGTGACACTTACAAGTGCTACGGATATAAAGATCCAGTCTCCTCAAAGAACCTGCCGTACGGAGGAAAGCGCATATAGAAGAGAAGTATTCGCCGGGGGGATACTTGATACAGAGCCTGCGAAGAGAGTTGATATAAATTGCTCGCAGGTCTTGGCGATGGATGATCAAGTCAACGATAGATACATGGAACGATGTTCCATACATTGATATCTCCGCGATCTTGGGGGAAGACTCCAAAGAGGTCCGATGGTCGGATATGGTATAGGATTCACTCGAGTCAAAAAATACACTCTTCAAGGCGAGACTGGTCAGTCGGTAAAGTGGGTAGATAACGGCGTGGAGGTGAGATGCATCCCGTAGACGTATCGTCGAAAGGGAGAGCGATGTCAGGTTAGCCAGAGAGAGTAGGAACGCCGAAAATTTGGGTGGTAAGTCGGAGGCAGGGTTGGCATAATCAGTAGGCCAGTGCAGCTTTATCCCTTGGATGTACTGGAGTACATTCTTGGAAGAAGAATCGTGTAGAAGGGATACTTTCCGGTTACTGCCTGTAATGGAGATGGCACGAAAGAGGTGTACACGTGTTCGAGGGTAAAAAAGCCGGCAGACCAAAGAACACATGAGGAGAGCATCCTTGTCATCTTCGAGGTGATCTATGATTTCGTCGATAAGCTCAGGTGGTATATAGGTTGTAATCTGCGTATAGGATCAATAGATTGAGATACTTTGAGTAGACACAGATACTAAAGCGTCACGTACAGGATATGTCGGACTATTTTCCTCTGCCGTCTTCGCTACAGGAGTACTACGATGGGAGATTGAATTTGGCGATTTATGGCCACAATCCATTGTCGCAGCGTAATTTAAATGAGCGCTAAGCCCTAAGCCCTTGTCACTGAGGAAATGAAGCACTTCGTAGACTGGAAGACTGGCCCTTTGATTCGCCATCTCCGCTTCGCGGACACAGCTCTCGGCCCGAGTTCCGAAGTGAACTTTATCAACGACTGCCACCACCAGACTGTCGATTAACTGTTTTCATCAAGGGCAAGCTCTTCCAACATATCTTGGCTTGCAATCAGCTCCAGATCTGTGCCAAACCTCCTAAAGAAATCTTAGTGAACTTTGCCAATCTACCAGATGTAACATTTTTATTTCCCGAGAAGAACCGTGTTCTAATGCTTGGTTCCAGATGTATTCAGAATCCGAATTTCTGTGTGGGCTCTCGGACAGCAACGGCGCTTTTTCGACCAGCCAGGATCCCGATTTTATATCGAATCGTGCTCTGGTCATCGCTCTGCTGCGGTCGGGAGAGTCGTCACTCACCGTTGACCCATCCCCGTTACACGAAAGTGCACGACACTTGGAGATCCGTATCTTAGAGCTCGAAAATCTAATAGTACGCCTTCAGGCTGAAAAACAACAAATTCGGTCCTGTCTCAACGCCCAGCGATCCTTGATGGCCCCCGTCCGTCGTATCCCTGTCGACGTTCTTCTGCACATCTTCAAACTGGTGTGTATGAACGAAAGGTCTACTCTCCTCCCTCAAGGCCCTCCCTGGGTGCTCGGACAGGTGTGTTGTTGGTGGAGGAACATAGTGACCACGTATCCCATCCTATGGTCCAGCATCCGTGGTGGGCTCAAGTATTTGACATCAAGGACGCCAGAGATTCTTCAAAGAGCATTGGAGCTTTCATGTGAATGTCCACTTCACTTAGAGCTCGACCTTTATGGAAACGGAAGTTATGACGAGACATTCGTACGTCAAGTCGTCGCTCTGATAGTGCACAACTCGTCCCGATGGGAAAGTGTGATTTTCACATGGACACCGAGAATTCTGCCTCTGTTCTCTGGCGTCTATGGGCGTTTACCGCTGCTTCGTTCCTTGAGAGCGACCTTCCAAAATGTTTGGAGTATTGTTCAGGGCCCCCTGTATTCCTTCTTTTCTGTCGCTCCTAGTCTCACAGAAATGAAGACAAGCGGCCTCGCGTTCCAATCCTTTCCGGTACCCGTTTCACAGCTGAAGTCTTTCCATGGCTGTTTTTCCGATGTCCGCGAGGTGCATGACCTTCTTGGACAGATACCAGGCCTCTTAAATTTCGGAATCACCAATGTCGTTCTTGTGCCGGATAAAAACAATTCACCTCCGATATTCCATGAGCATATCCGCACCATAACATGTCGAGGGGACGTACTTAAGTGTTTGGGCAGTGCGACATTTCCAGCTCTTGAAGAGATCGACGGAGAAGAACATGACTGGACTGATGAGGCAGTCGACATTGCTGACCGAATCACACAACGATCCTGTTGCTCCATCCGTACCTTTCGCGCTGGAGTGATCTATCCCTTCGCTCGGCTTTTCACCCTCTCATCAATTAAACTATCCCTTACCGCCCTCACTCTACTCGTATATAAAGGGAGGTGGGATATGACGGATCATGTTGGTTTGTTCAATGCTCTTGCAGTGAATGTAACCAGTCATTGTCTCCTCCCCTTTCTACGAGAACTCACACTAAAGGACAGTGACGGATGTGCCTGGTATGGGTCACCTTTCTTTTGCCCAGAATTTTTTAGGATGGTGCAATCGAGGTGGATTCATCCCGCCCCTGCTGTGCGCCTGGAGCGATTGACACTTGTGGTGAAGCGCCACGAATATGTTGATTTGAAACCAAGAGACGTCAGGCTTACGCCTTTGTGGGTGCTACAGCAGGAAGGATTAGCTGTGAGAGTGATGGAACTCACATCTGAAAACTGGGTTTGGGGTCAGCAGCAGCAAGGTCAGTCTTAGGAGATAAAAGTGAAACTTATAGCACAATCGCACGGTGACACAAACATGTTCATAAAACAGCATCGTTGATACGCGTTGATCTCTAGTACCATACGGTAGAGATGCGGTGCGATGCAACGAAGTGATACGAGTTCCAAATGTTGAAGTTCATAGATGCGAGGACCACCAGAGCCCCCCGAAAAGGCTATCGAGGTTTGATGGCCCAAAAACGACATGAATGTGATCACCTCAGCTTACACTTGTTGGGTGCACTGCGGGGAACAGAATCTCACGCGTTAGCGAACTTTATTCGTGCTCGCAATAACTCACACAAATGTCCACGCTGTTCCTCAAACCGTCCACACTACCTATTACCGATGCCTACAATAGCAATAAATAGTAAAAATGCAAGTGAGATATTGGATGATGCAATGGAGCAGCTCGCAAGTGAACAGCATATCTAAGTGTAGGGCAAAGTAAGCTATGTAAAGCATCCAGATGAAATAATGGTATGTGGAATCCTGAAATGGAAAATAAGTATAATCATCTCCACTATCGATCTCGCCTGGAGATACTGGGCCCAAGTTGCCCGCCATCCAGTTCCGATATCGTCGGTGTTCCCAGCCCATTCTTTGCGGCCCCCATCCCTGCCACCAACACAGGGCTCGCCTGTCTCGGGCTCGTGGGGCTGACGAGACTCATTAGACTTCCCGAACTCGTCCTTCTCGGTATATATGGTCTTGGTGCCGCCGTGGGTGATGTAGGTTGCTCCTCAGTCGGCGTCCCCGGATTCGAATGCGAGTTTGAGCTTGAATGTGGTAGCTCAAGGGAGAAATCTTCCACGCTCCGAGGAGGCGGCCGTTCCACCATTGCTTCAAGGAGCTTGAAAGGGTACAATGAGCGAAGGGAGGAAAATAGACGACGATGGGATACCTACCTCCTTACGCAACTCCTCTCCAGCATACTCTCCTTCCATCTCTTCGGGTCCTAGAAGAACTGTTCCCTTGCGAAACACTTCTCCCTCCTCTTCAACCCAAATACGAGACCTGATCGTAAACGTCAGCACGAACGACAAAAGTGAAGTAAGAATTTCAATACCGGTTCGTCTCCTTCCCTTTCTCACCCTCACCCCCCTCCTCATCTCTTGCTTCAACAGGAGGGAATCTTGGTCCTTCCCCATCTTCGGCCTCGTCCTCCGAAATGAGAAATGCGGCAGTAGGACTCAGCACCTTTTCATGTACAGGCTCCGCACGTCCTTTACCCTTATCCATTCGGGGAGTGCCAAGTTCCTCCACTTCTTCATCCGTGGGCTCTTCAGCGGGGGGGTCATCATGAGGTGAGGTACCGACGGCAATAGATCCGACGCCGTTCGTCGTGGGTATCACCAGCCCAAGTCCAATAGGTCTACTGGGCATTTTGGCGAGTAAATTGGTCAGCTGATCATTGATACCCAACAGTTCTTCCATCCGTCCACCATCTCCCTCTTCCTCTATCACCTGCGATAGCTCGCTTATCAAGGACCTGGCGCGAGCAGCGAGCTCCGAGGCTGAAGGCTTGCTAGAAGTCTGTCGGGAGGAGAGTGTGAATGAAGCAGTGCTCGGAGAAAGGAGGTACGATGGTAGCGGGGATGGGGCCGACAGAGAGGGTGAGGTTAGGTGCGGTGTATTCAGTGGTGATGGCTCTGCAGGGTTTAGCAGGGTCTGAAGTTGTGCGACACATGAGCGCGCGCGCACTACGACATCAGTTTCAATCTATGAGATATGTTAGAATTGCAAAGGGAGTGTAAATGACAGTGTTTATCCCTTACCTTTCTCTCCTCTCCTTCCCTAATACCTCTTGCCAACTCGCTGTCCTCGATCATGCCCCATAGACCTTTGTTTCTGCCATTGCCTTCCGCAGAGCCATTTTCTTGGTCTGTTATTTATCAGATCGTCAATACAAATAAAGTTCGTCAGTGAGGTCAGAGTCACCTTCTCCTCGCTTAGCCTCCGCCTCCTCCGTATTGCGTACACACCAGCCAAGAATCTCTCGGCAGCAACCCGCGAATTCCTCTCTTCCGGGAGGTACGTCAAGGTCTAAGCATCGCATCGTGTGATTAGATTTCAGGCCCTGCAAAACAAATGGGTCAACCTCTCAACCGGTATTACGGGAGTACTCCAAAAAGGAAGATACTGTCATAAAATATAGGAATGCTAACCTTATTTAGGGCCCATACCCCTGCTAGATCCAACTCGTTCCTCGTCAAATCCAGGTGCAACAACGAGCGCGACTCTGGAAGGAACTCTGCTAGTGCGATGGCCCCGGGAGAAGTCAGACCAGTAGAAGAAAGGAAGAGCCGCTTCAGAGAAGCGTTAAGTGTGAATGCCGTGCGAAGCGAAGTTATCTGCCACGAGATTAAGAAGCGTGTTCACGAACAGGTATGAACCTTACCCCGTCCAGTGCTGGCCCTGCACAAGGATTCTTCGACAGATCTAACGTTTCCAGCGACGAATTATACTTGAGTGCCTCCGCTATAGCCACTAGCCCCGCTACATCGAGTTTGTTCTCGCTCAAGTTGAGCACCTTGAGCGTCCGATTCCGTTTTAGAACCTGTGCAATATACACTATCCCCCCACGAAGCTCGTTCCCCCTTAAATCCAACGTCCTGAGGGCACCAACCCTCGGCAGCGTGTCAAGCGCGCGAACCTTGACGAGTAGCGCCGCAGAAGGCCCCCATTCTTCCTTGACATTGTTCGTAGTCACCCCTCCTTGTGAACTTGAGGTGATCATAGGAACCGCAGGTGACGTCTGGGCACGCTTCGCGCGTGGAACGTATGGCGTATACGTTGTCTGGACATTTGTCGTGGGGTGCTTCGGTGGCGGTGGAAGCTGCCCGTTTTTAAGCTGGATTGTGGCGGTAGTGGGGAAGCTGGAATTAGTGGGAGTAGATGAAGTAGAGGACGTCGCGCTTGCTGCGGTTGCTGGTACAACATCAGGATAATCCCTGATCATCACCGCAAGTGCCACGGCCCCCGTGGGGTTTATCCTGTTGTACCGCAGCGATATATTACGAAGGTTGGAAGTCCGTACAGTGCGGGAGAGGGTTTCAAGGGCTCCAGGACGAAGGGAACAATCGTCTAGACGAAGGGTAATGAGGGTGGTCAAGGCAGCGACAAGCAACTCCACGCTCTTCTTGTCGAGCGCGTTCTGGCTAAGGTCCAGAAACTCGAGCGACGCTGACTTAGCAGCAAAGGCAGCAATCAGACGGAAAGCAGCCGTTTTCATCCGTCGGTTTGAGGCGACAGAGAGAAAGGTGAGTGTGTTCGGTATGAGGAGCGCGTGCAGTATCGGTTTGAGTATCTGTAGGAACTTAGCAATGAGCAAATATAGTGGAATTATACGTACGTTTTCATCCAAATCACATTCCTTGAACACAAGTCTTCGAAGGCCCCACTCGATGGTAAATACATCGCCTAATACTGTCGCCTTACCAGGCGTCAGCTGTACCCCAGAAAAGTCCACTATTCGAGGATGTGATCCATTTGCCTTCTGCAAAGATAGGTTAAAAGGAATCAGCAATCACTTTAAACAATCACCTTAAAGGCAGCGCTAATCAGTGGATCCGGAATCTCGTCGCAGCCCGCACAGCATTCTCGCCAGAACGACTCGACCTTATCCATTGTCCATCCATCTCCTCGTATTACTCGTCTTCTTCTTTCTCGTTCCCGCTCCTCCACCGCCTTCTTCTCCTCCCGAACACCGGGTCCACTTGGCGGACTGAAGCTTGATATTGGATAGACGATACTCAGTTCCGGTAGAATGAAATGGGCTCGCTTGAGAACCGTTTTCTCGCTGACATTATCTTTCGTGGAGTCGGGTAATAGCCGACTGAGCCTCGACAGCGAGAATAATGAGGGTGGGGCTGGTGGCGGACGTTTGAGGATCGACTTTCCAGGGATGGGGATCGTCACAGCTGAGGACGACGGTGAAGAAGTCATCGCGACGCCGAAATACTTTTACGCAAGATCCCACAGACAATCGTCGTGGGCGCGAGGAAGATGATTTTAGTCACTCATACGACCGAGCTAGAGAGAGGAGCGGCTTGTTTGGCTGCGCCCTCGATGAACGCGCTGCCACGCGCATGATTATTCTTGATCTGGATCACCATGACCCTATCATATCCGACTTTTACTTCATTCTCTGTCTTCCGAAGTAGAAAATAAGCAGACATTTCCAAGTGCCTGGAGAAATGTCGGCCTTAAAGATATTGTCTCGAACAAATCAGCCTAGCCCTTTCCTATGAGGCATTTTTCCGCTCCAGCTTTGCGATGCAACGAAATGGAAGAGAAGGTGCCGTGCATTCTACATGGAAAGGTTTAATTGTCGCACGGCCCCGTGTTTTGGAGACCGCCATGTGAAGCCAAATCGTAAGCTGCTGAGGATGGGACTTGACTGGAGTATAAAGTAATAATTGAACGATTGAACAAGTCACAACTGAGTCTGAGAGTACTATCCACCTCAGCTTATCTATAAGCCCAAAACAGGGGTGAACTTGATCGACGGATAAATTTCGAAGTTTAGAAGACCAGTCAGACTAATATAAAGCAGTACTCAGCATCGGGGATATCAAAAAGAACAGCACTAGACTTACAAAGCGCAGATGGTAAATATCATGTCAGTTTTGAGACAACAGAACACTTCGAGAACGCAGGTGCGCCAAGTACGGAGAGAAGGAGGTCTTTCTCTGCGTCTGCCATCCGTACTACCGCATAGCACGTCAGACCGACAGTCCTTCATCATTTGACTGTAGAGCGGTATCTGTCCTAGAACAGATATAGCACCACGGCTCCCTTTCAAAGCTCGCGCGATGTCGGCGTAGTGGGCTCTATTCTTGTAGTGCATCTTCCAGTAGAATACACAGTTGGCCAGTGAAAAGTCGAATACACGAAAGGAATTGCACTTTGTCGAAGTAGCCCTAATGCCGACGTGCAGTATGCCAAGGCACACCTCGAAAGCCGCCAGTCCGCACATACGGCAACCATGTCGCCGGTTACTTTCTGGAGTAACCAAGCAGCTAGTGCAAGTTTGGCCTAGCCTTTCGTTTAGAACATTGATTAGTGTGATGTAGGATGCTAGGAACGTTCGGTGTGGTCCCGACTGGATACGTATATGTTGCGGACAGTGATAGCAATATCGGATGTGCAACCAGTTTTTCCTGGGATAATGCGCAGTAATTGATAATGCCCTTCTCGAAGGACAAAATATTGATCCGGGGTGCACAAATACCGGCCAAAGCTCTCCAAGTAGGACTAATTCATATGTTCTCAATGCATATCGACATGGAATGCCACACTCGAGTCATCGAATGAGGATAGCCTTGCTAAATCGAGCGTCGCCGTACCAGAAAGATGGTCGAACATTCGAGAAAGCCATCCAAACTAATCACGACGAAACACATACAAAGCTGTTCCCTATCGAAACGAAGCTGACGGCGTTCGTTTATTGGATCAGGTATGACTTGATAACCGGTTTAGTTGCGATGTGGGGGACAACCGCAGTACATTCACAAGAACGATCTCCAGGTCTCCGACAAGGACGTCGTGTTGGCCGAGTACCATTATGTCCCGCAGTATAGCGCGTTGCCATGCCCCTTGCTGAAGGCTTGAGAATTTAAGATCAAAGAAATACAATTGTCCGTAGTGTTTTTGACATACCTCAGCAGAACTGCGTCTTTCAAGTTGGTCACGACTCATGCAGAGGCCTCCTTTCGCGTATGTTTCTCTTGGGCGAATGTACGACCGGCCGGCAACGGAGAGGCTCCAGTAACCGTCGATTTTTCTGCGGCAATTTCTTTTTCATCCGAGAGCGGAGATGTTCACCCAAAATGGCGCCAGGTATGGTTGATAACCAGGAAGAGAACCGGGCCACAATGCTGTGGCCACATGCGCACATGTAGCTATACGGTCGAAACATTTGGTCCAAGGTGTCAGGAATGCGATCGTCATATTCTAGCTGCCACATCAGATCAAGTGAGTGTCAATATCACGAATACATACGCACCTCCTTAAGAAAAACGGTGTTCTCATATAGTTGTGAATATGCTGGGAGGAGCTTGACAACAGACGTGTATGTCATAGCTTCTTATCTGAATTTCTGGGCGCATACAACGGGTTAAGACACCAGAAACGAGAACGAACAACCAAAAACGTACCAATCGCATGGGAATAAGCTTTACGCGCCAATG
This sequence comes from Armillaria borealis, assembly GCA_030435635.1. Classification (NCBI taxonomy): domain Eukaryota; kingdom Fungi; phylum Basidiomycota; class Agaricomycetes; order Agaricales; family Physalacriaceae; genus Armillaria; species Armillaria borealis. The sequence goes on along the minus strand of JAUEPT010000041.1, from coordinate 334,272 downwards.
CTTCCCTGGAGAGGCCTGTAGACCCTCGAATTATACAACAAAGAACCACAACATCTCTCGAATAGAACTTCCTGGCCAAAGTAGCGCATCACCAAGAAATTCATCAAGGCGCGGATGCGCCGAGAGCTTTTCAACAATGAACGTACCATTTTCCGTTGTATGCATGTAAACAAGACTGCCGACTAGGCTCTATCTGCCTATGTTTGATCCCAAACTGCCCGAAGATGGATCCGTGTCGCTATTGACGAGTCTGAACATATTCCCGCCTTTTTACAGCCTGAAGACACGTCCGCCGGCCTGTAGGCGAATATCAACAACGCTGAAACGGAAATTGGACTGAAAAGGCTTGCCTCAATTGACAGGGTATGCGCTTCCCGGGAGATATCAGGCCGGAAAAGGTAGCGTAACACGGGTTTCAGTAAGTAATTACCAGAGGTCCAACAAGTAGCGGACAAAGTTACATATGACCCATTTCAAAATGGGCGAAGTCAGGACATCGCGTCACAGCCACAACATTCCTATTTTGGCAGGTCGGTCCGAATATACCGGAAGCTTTTATCAGGCCGCGCTTGTGATTGCACTCCCACGTTTCATCAGCTTTTAATGAAATGGGCCCGCCCAATTTTAATTTTCACATTAACGGATCCACACAGCGCCATGCGCGCAACCGACGGACAACATGAACGTAAACAAACATTAAGCAAAATTTCAGGTTCTTCAGAGTCCGATTATTCGCAGTGATTAGTCTAATGTAATAAAGTAGAAGAATATATGAACATGATATTTTAATGACTTTTTACGCAAGAGACGTGCAAAAATGATGAGAAAGGGCTACTTGCCCTTCTTCTTAGATTTCCTTTCGTATTTCCCTCTCCTCGACTCCGAGTACGTACACTCAAGATTTAGCGTAGTGCAAGTCCTAAGCCATAACTTGTAAGCGCTAGCCGAAATGAACTGAAACGAAGAAACTCACTCGCACTGCTCTCCATCGACACCTACGCATTTATTCTTCTTCGTTCTGCAGTAATTGCATGCAACTGACTTCGCCCTGGGCTCTCCTTTGGGCTTGGATTTGGAAGAATTCCGTGACAGTTGGCCCGACATCGGGCTGTTAAAACCGGAGTCCGTCTCTGGGAGCATGTGGTACGGTAACGGGGAGTTGGAGGGGCCAGCTTCGGCGCTGTCGTTAGGGACATAAATAATAAACCGAGAGCCAGTTGACACTTGGGCTGTATCTGAAGACCCTGGATGAGATCCGGTGCCGTCAGCTATAGGCTGGGAATTGTTGGAATGATTGTTGGAATGAGCGTGTTCTTCAGGTACCTGCGTTCCAGACGGATATACACCAAAGCCCGAAAAGATGTCGGGATGGAAAGATGGATCAATGTTTCGTTGAGGGTCATTAGTGTCGTGAAGAAACAGCGTAGACTGTAGTTGTGCCTAAGATAAGTGTTACTACTTGACCGTGCGCATACGGGGAGCAACACTCACTGAAATTCCTGGGGTTTCTGTTCGATTTAAATAAGGTAGCTCCCCTGCGGACGAAGCAGGACTATTGGATGGCTGCCAGCGTTGCACATTTGTCGGTGCGCTCTGGATGACATTTGGATCACTGTAACTATGATAATGACCGTAGGCCGGCAGACGGGTACCCGTAGGATAAGGCATCGGCATCGAGCCTGTAGCGAGCTGTGCCAAGTTCTCGAAGCTTGGGCGTCGCGAAGAATGGTACGAGCTCGAGGCAGCGTCGTACAACTGTTCATTCTGGTCACAAGCCCCCTGCCAACTATGACGCCTCGTGTCAGGTCCTTCATCGCCAGAACGGGTCGCAATCTCATACATGCTTCGGTGCGTCCAGTTATCGGGTGGCAATGAGTTACGTCGCTGAGACATATTGTCAGGTATCAATGATGGGTACGGCCCTGAGGCGGGTGACGATTCGAAGCTAGGATTGTAAGCTTGATCCGGGTAGTGCATCTAAGAGGAATGCGCAAATAAGACGGGAACTTACAGCAAGACTAGAAGAAAGGCGAAGCATACCTCTGATCCATTACTACTTCCAGCATCGGACATATAATAGTCGGAGGTAGGGACGCTGGTAGAACCATTCTGAAACGGGGATTGATTCCATTCGTACCCTGAGGTTTCTCCCAAAGAAGCGTCTACCGTCCATGAGACATTGACACTCGGCAAGGGATCCAGCTTGACCCCCCAAATCCGTGGTAAACCAGCCCTTCTCTGCGACGGCCTCTCCCAATTGAGGCTCGAAATCGAACACCAGGATGTTCTCCCCATCTTGCAACGGCCGGCCGTTGAAAGGGTTATCGTTAGACATGTTGAAGGAAAGCGGGAAGAAAAGAAAGACAGAGGAGATCAGCGAGGAAGAATTACTGGAGAGAAGGACCGAGAGAAAACGAGTAGTTATAAGGAGGATAAGGCAGCCGGCGGGGACCTTATGGCATCATCACTTGCCCGTGGATCTGTTATCCTTGTCATCATGCAAACGGGTGTCAACATGCCCCCACTGCAGCATTGAGCACTACGACCTTGTCTTTCGGTGTCGTGCGAACAGACTGGAAGGATAGCACGGAAGCAAAGCACGTCAGGCACGCAGACTTTAGCGAAGAACAACATCATTTCGTAAGTCCAGGAGCAGAAAAGAACAAAGGTCAATTGAATTGAGCGCAGCGGCGTGATATGGAGTAATAAGAAGTCCGTCTTAAAGGGCGCGTTTCCCTTCTCGACAATTTATTTGGAACACAATAAGTAGGGAGAACACATGCCCCTCAATATCGCATGAGACGTCAAGATTTTCCCCCGGAAGGCGGAAGGTAGCCTCCAGGTACGGTTAAACCTTTCGCGAGAAATGATCTATGGACGTGCAATGATACATGTTGGAGTTCGACACTGCAGAAAATTCAAGTACAGTTTTTCATAGTGACCGTTGCAGAGCATATTATCGCGCACACATATAATACGGTCCATGGCAGAGAGACGAAGGTAGAACTGACTGGTTGGCATGAAAAATGATGAAGAGTCGGGATCAAGGGACGAATGACTACTTTTGGCATCTTACGCTTTCAACAACCATAAGCATCACCACTGACTCGGACCTACCGCGAGCTCGCCTTTCATTAATCATTTCTCAAGCGCCCTGGTTTCTTATCAACGGCATCAAATCGGTCGTAACGAGACTTGTTCGACGTAAAGGCAGTAGGCGCTTGTATTCTTGCGGCTCTTTCAGTAGCGACGAGGTCTCTCTCTTCTCTCTTGGCGGTAAAGGGATGGCATTGCAGTCGGGGAGCTACTGCTCTGCAATTCGAAGGTGCTTTGAAACCCTGGAGGAGTTCCATGACAGTAGATCTTCCTTTGATTTATGGCCGACTTTCGCTCATCTAGTACTTCAGCTTCAGCTCTTGTATTGGCGACGTTACTACGAATGGGTCTGCTCCATTTTATCGTGTCAAACATGCGAGTATCACCCAGGTAGCTTAAGGCTCTAAGCCTCGTTCGTCCGGATTTTGTCGGGGGGCCCCACGTTTTCCTGTCAGGCCCTGCCACAAAAGGATGTGGTTCCTTTCATCTACTAGCCATAGTTGGCATGGCAGAGGTTCTTTGTTCATGTGCCTCAGCTAGCATGAGGACTCCATAACGTCTGTCTCCTTTGTTGCCGTTAATAGTTATAAGCAAAATTTACCGTGTCCAAACTTTTGACCTTGCTCAATGATTCGCAGTGACCTGTATCATGCTTCCAGGATTTCTTTCTCTAACCTCCGGACGTCGCTCGCACTGGATGCGGGCAAAGGTTCACTCTAACGAGGACGTAACCAAAATCTTCGGTCGTGACTGTTAACACCGATATTCTGTCCATGTTTATGGCTGTCCCTGAAGACGTTTACACTTTTGCGGTGATAAATTATCGTCTACCCGAGTCGTTCGCTCGTTCGTACCTCTCGCTGGTTACGATGCATTCGCCCTACATTATGACAGTACGCTGGCTATCGTCAGTGAGAACCATTGCCCATATCTTGCGAAACACATTTTGCTTCTAAAACCGCCGATGAAGGAGTCCTCTTTATGTTCAGTTTGGGGTGGTTCTGCTGTCCGCCTCATAGAGTCGAGAACTTATATTCGGGGTCAATATGTACCCACAGGTCACGGAGGTCTGTCTTCGAACACTTGTACCCTTGGCAACTGTGCACAAGCTTGCTGTCCAAGGTTACGGTAGTTCTCCGTATGTTACTTTCAATTATCGTATATACACACATCTTTTATTGTGATGAGAGATAGAGCAGCCGAATGCGTTCATTGAAGGATTCAGTGAAGGCTGCCTATCAACGGCAGTCACACGACCAAAAATACAGGCCAATCCCATCTTGACTTTATACCACCACCTTGGGACCTGTTGCAATCGCCGATAAGGCTTTGGGGCCTTCCTTCATGGCGTCGAAATTGCTTAAATATGCAACTATCTGCCTTGTATTGACACTCAATGCTGTTGCGAACGACCAGGTGCCCTTGAACGCGTCACCTGTATTGGGCACGCTGCACAGATTTTTACGAAGTGAGAGCAGGGTAGTCGACGAATTGCAGGTGTGTTATCTTTCTATCTTCCAGGACTTCGCAGCATCTTTTCTTTGTAGCAATTCGACGTGGATGTCTGGCAGTTGACGCCCGAGCTCGTCGACATATACACTCCTCTCTTAGGGCCGGGTCTCCCAGAAGCTCTTCGCACCATTCCAAGTACCTCTACGCCGATTTACAATCAAGAGATTACATCTATATTACCCCAGGTCGAGCCATGGAACCTCGCCTCTCTCGAAAACACAACATTTCACAATGCGTACCACCCCCTTTACGAAATTGATGATTTTGTCTACCAATTGGCAGCACAACATCCTTCGACAGTCAGCACCATCCACCTAGGCCATTCAGGCCAGGGCAGAGAGATGCGGGGTCTCAAAATATCCAGTGGGCCGACGGGGGTACAGAAGACAGAATACAGAAAAGGTGTCGATCCGTCGCAAAAGCTCGGGTTCGTTGTTACAGGTGCTCAACATGCTAGGGAGGTTCGTGCCATTTCGTTCGTCTTGTTCCTCGTTGTGCTAAAGTCTACCAGTGGGTCGCAACCGCAGCAGCTTTGTACATCGCTCATGCCTTGGTCGCCAATTCGTCCGAGAAATACTCCTTGTCGTCGCTTCTCGATACTTATGCAAGTTTCGCTCAAGCTACTTCTCACACATCCAAGGCTCACGGCTTCGTTGTCACAGGATTTCTACATCATCCCAGCTCCTAATCCCGATGGATACGACTTCACCTGGGAGAGCGACCGGTTTTGGTATAAAAACCGTCAGGTCATGGGTCCTAATGCAAAATGTGTCGGTTTGGATATGAACAGGTGTGTCGTCTATCTTTTCTTTCGACGCACGAGGCTTACCAGCTCCTAGGAATTGGGTATGTCAGACCTCATCCTTTCACGCACGTTCTCTCACACCCTTACGCGCAGGGTTACAAATGGAAATCCAATGCAAAGTACTTCAAGAAACCGAAAACACCTGTTGACCCTTGCTCGCATTGGTTCCCCGGCCATCGGCCGTTCGAAGCCCCAGAAGTGAACAACCTCGCCAACTTTATCACGACACTCCCTAACCTGCTCGCGTTTGTCGACTTGCGAAGCTATGGGCAAATGAGTACGTCTCTAGTGAAAGATGCATACTTATCTTTGCTCACAAGTACCTTCGTAGTCTCCTCTCCATACTCGTACTCATGCAAACGTGTGCCGAAGGACGCGGAGGATCAAATCGAAGCTGCAACTGGGGCAGCGCACGCGTTGAGACTCGCTCATGGAACGACATTTACGGTGCGTTGTCATCGCTGATCAATTAACAAGAGCTCATCGTGTTGGAGATCGCAACTCTCTGCGAGTCCCTGTACCGGCAAGTTTATATGCACGCGTAAAATGATCATCTGCTCATTAAAATACAGTGCCCCTGGAAACATAGTCGACTGGATGTACGCGCGTGCAGGGATCAAGTACTCATATGCTGTCCATCTACGTGACACAGGAACGGTAAGCGCGCTTCTGATGGTCGGTATTATGATCCTGACTCTTCCCCAGTACGGGTTTTCGCTACCGCCGCAGTGGATTCGGCCCGTCGGCGAGGAGACAGGAAACATGGTCAAGTACCTCGCCGACTTTATTGCAAAACAACTAAAAAGTACGTTAATGTCCACGTTGCTCTTGATATAGTTCTGAGTCAGCCGTCGCAGGATAAAATCGGGTTTTATGTGATAGATGTATTTTTGCCAGTTATGTGAGGTTGTGCATGTATTACTATCTAGTTTCTTATTATTTCAGTGATGAACCATGACCTGTTCTGCGTTGGTTGGAAGAACCGACTGCCGTTGACACAAACGTCCCGAATAACTCATTGACTATTTATTTCGTATACCTTGAGACGGTATTTAGTTATAGACCATGTTCTGGCATTCAACTTACATTACAGACGCTACAGACTTCTACAGTCGGTCCTCGGAGATTTGTGACTTGCAGGGTACAACTCCGAAATTGCCGGAATTCGAATACTAAGGATTTCATTACAAACTCGGAATTGCGGGCCGTCTACAAACGTGAGAACTTATTTCGCCTTCTCTGCTTTCCATCACCGTCATGATTTATACCAGGCCAAGTCTGAAGCGAATGTCGAGATTACCGGAAACATCCATTCGAGCTGTGGCGTTTCATAATATAGACAGTGGAAACACCTACATTCTGCGAGCGCAGGCAGCTGAATAGAGTTTGGATGTACCGCTGAAAGCCGGACGCAGAGGGCGACCAAGAAGACAGACGATAACATCCTCATGTTCACCGGTGTCACCCGTTGAAAGTGATGTCTATATTCTCGTAAAACAACGTTGTCGAGTCCCAAAGGTATACGATAAGAAATGAAGGAGACCGAAACGACGAATCGAGGACGACACCGAAAAAGTTATCAGGGACTGACCGTTGTTTAACATACCGCACTGGACTCCAGTTCTACTTTGATTCTCGCTGCAACAAGTCAATCCTTGCGAACTTGAAGATCTTTCTGGCTATTCTTGTCTTCCGCATGGAAGCGGCTGAAAGATCTCGCCAAGGAGACCAAAAGGTGATCCTTCTGGGAAAATTAGACGTTCTCTGCGGTCTACGGCTGGAATTATCTAAAGACGATATTACTGAGTCCGAAGTGGTGAGACGTAATCCGACTGACGGCAACAGTGATGTCGATAACGGTTCAGATAGGTGCAATGGCACCCATGTTGACTTTTTCAAAGCTGACAGAACCTGATACTACTGATTTCCCCGGGCCAGGTTTGACTGGATGTGGTTTTAATTCTGTTGTACTCCTTTTTGAGCGTATTGCGGAGGGTGCATGTGCATCTTGGTATCCCTGGAAGGAACACGCTGCTCAAGTTCGTACTATTCTACAACTGGTGACGGCCAACTTGTGTCCTATATGAACGACTTCCGTCTCGAGACCCCATACACTGATTGGTTAGAGCCCCTGCCCAGAAAAGAATGCGAGCCCATATCGCCCCCAGGATCAATGAAACGCTCCCGACCCACATTTTAATTTCCACTGCACGGAAGCACGTTCATCATGATGAATAGCATGATCGAGACGCTCTAGCCGTATCTTTCGAGCTTATTTGACGTGGCATATACTATATTTGCATCCACGAGGTTCGCGGAGTATGTCGTATCAAACGTCCCTCCTTCCTTCGAGTCGCACCTTTGGCTATCGATTATCGGCCCCGGGTTTAGGCCGAGGCTGCCCTCTGGTCGCCGTTCAACGCGTCTATACACTGCGATGCCTCACATCAAGTAGTGTCTTCTTTCTCCGAGATGGACCGCACAGAGCGTACGCAGCGAGAATAGCCAAGTGAACAGCGATTGACCTTCAAAGCAACTCATTCTTCGAATTTCTGTGAGTAAATTGAGATAGATATGCTGATAGATTGTTCACACGAGCCCTAGGAAGTTTGGAAACGAATGGCGAGAAACGGAACTGGCTGCTCAATGAAAGAGCGACGCTCCAGTATTCCAGGGTGTATTTGCTCGTATTAGGAGAACATAGGTATTCACCGCTGATTCGCTGACGCTCGCATTCCTCCGGCGGAAAACGCGAAAGCCTAGAATTCTTGTCTTCTTCGATGTTTTTCTGAACCAAATTGGTTCTGGATTCTCCTATTCGTGCCAGAGCCACTTTTCACAGTAAATTCTTGGCTTCATTTTCGGATGGCTTTGGAGGCTCCATCCCTAGGCTAGTACTCTGCGCAGTCTATTCGACTCCGATCCAGCTAACGATGACCTACTGAGTGACGTGAGTCCTAGTGGCAAAGATGCATGCCCTCGACACGACATCTAAGCATGCTATTAATTACCGCATTTCTGAGATTTATATCAAGGGAGTAGGAACGCTCAGTGTCCATAATCACTAATGTCTAACATCCTCCAAACTCTATCCAAGGAGCGAAGGCAGCGCGTCGAGCAAGGGGGAGCTCCCAAGTTCAACGAAGCGGAGTGTGGCGACCTTCCCATCCAGACTCGCATTGATATCTGGAAGGCTGGGGAGGTGTATATGCCGACTAAGCAATATGCACTCCTCGGCTATTGCACGATGTATTTTGAAGATTCCAAGTACAGCATGGGCGTCACTTGCACTTGGGAATGTCTCAAGGCTCGTGAGTAACCAAGTTTTTACTCCGCATTCGCGCTAAGCCTCGGTACATGCAGATGTTTCAAACGAGAACAATAAGGTTCAAGTCATCTTTTGGGCTTTGGTCTAACTGGGCACTCATACTTTTGAATCGAACAGCCACAGAGGGACCAGAACAACGAGTGGTGGAAGCTCTGTCGTGCGCCGAAGCGTACTTCCGTCTAGGTACGCCTCAAGTTAGGCATCGCGACCGCGATATTGATATCAAATCATAGATTCCGGGCCTGTGCCTGATTCACGATCCTTCATGTCGATGACAGCTTATCTAGTTGATATACCATTAGCGTTCGTGTAGTTCTGCTTGTGATAAGCATGAGATAAACCTATTTTTGTTGTGTCGATTCTCGATTTCTTTCTTGCCGACCTTGCGGGTGTCCGTTGGATGAACTCTACATCCCTCAAGTTCGCACACTATTTAGTAGCTCTAATTCTTCTTCTGAGATCGCGAGAATTGTATTCCTGAGCGGTGAGCTCACATAGAATGACAGGATATGGCTAAATTTCTATGGAAGCGACAAAATCACTGGAGGAAATTAATCTGGGATGTATCTGATGTATTTGCTCGGTTGACTATTATTGACTGGATACGAGGGCTGGACCATCACATCTTATTTTGTTCTTCCAGATGATGACAAGGTGTATCTGACCCTTCTGCTTGCGATAGATATTTGAGCAAAGCTACCATATCGTTCCCAACCGGAGATTCCATTGCACGATTGCTATTTTTACAACTTAAAACCTCTCGAGGCTCGGGCCGTACGTCTCATATTGTACAATTCCCTGCTGCGATAAATTTCTTTATGTGTGCGAGGAGCCGTCTGGCGTCTAAAGCGATTTGCTTTCTAAGAAAGTCTGAGCATCGTCAAATGTAAACGCTTCTTTATTGCGAAATAACTCGCAGGCAAAAAGTTTTAGTACTTGTCCTTGGCTAGTCATTGGGTACTTACACTGACGAAAATTTTGATTTGACCATGACACGGATTCATGGATGGAACCGAGTACAGGGAACGACTCTCCTCTCCAGCGCGATACCTTATGCCGTCAGATCATGACAATAACAGGCACCCCAAATATCATAGCCCCAATTGGTCCGCTGAACATGAAGACGTTGATAGAATATAGAAGGGGCTCGGTCCGACTCGGGGCTATTGCGTACTTCAGGAATGTTACAAGAGCAGCTGTGAAGTGTTTAAAGGCTTTACAAGCAAAGTCGCGCCAAGGGCCTTAAAGCCTTAGAGAAGGAAGAGGGATACTCTCCGACAAAACACTATTCCCATTCTCAAATAATCGAACATCGAAACGACAGCTTGGAGAATTGTATTGTACTAATGTAGTGCCGTCCCGTCAGTGATGAGGTCGAGACACCTCGACGGTAAACGGTGATCGTCGACATGCTCGAGGGCGGTAAAGTATGTTCATTACTCCAGAGCCTAGGGGATCTATTATCCTCCATGAACAAGCACAGTACGATGGCCCAGGGGGCTTTCGAAATTTGAGCCTTGACTCTAACAAAAACTGCAATCTTCAGAAGACTTCAATCAGGAAAAGGAGTGACTGATGGGGTCAGTCCCGGGGCACGCTCCTACAGCCTAAGAGTATTTCCTATCAAAGTTGCTTCTTAAAAGGCGCCATCTGATCCCTACTATAGCTGTTGGCCTGTATAGTAAAAAAAAGGTGAATCACAGGTATGAACCAGCAGTAAATTCGCAAAGACGAAAGATGAAGATATATTCTCACCCTCAAGCTAATCTTCATGTAATTTACTGCGGCAATTACAGCAGGAATCCTAAGGCAATCTTAAGCGTGAAGATGAAGGAATATGGCAAGTGTACACGCCACAGCCACGTGGGGTCGTGCTTGGGCACGGCTTAAGTAATCGTACCTTTGTGTGGTACCCTCGCGGACCCCAGCATTTTACCACTTTACCACCATCCCCTCGTCGCATTTCTCCCTTATATCCAGTCCGAACGCTCTAGAAATGGCTCTGCACGCATAATATCTTGATTTCCTGACCAACGATGTCCAATGACAACCAGAAAGCCGACCAGATTGCGTTGCACTTCTATACCAAGCTGTTTTACGTCGTTAGCGATGCTAGAACGACTGCTGAGTCGCGACTGCAGTCGAAGGTCGACAAATGGGTGCGTAGTAAATGTCTGTATGCTTCTGCAGAATACTGACAGAGGTGTAGTTCAACCTGGAGACGCACGACTCTGATATGTTTCCGAAGGAAATTCGCGACAAGTACAAGTCAGTGTCGATGTCTCCACCACCACCACCACTGGAAATCCAGGTCCTTCTGTCTGTACCAGAGCAGAGCAGCAACCAGGTCCTTGTCTACCTGTCGCCAGATTCATCCAGGCTGCAGATAAAGCCGACGCCCAAGTACATTCTGCTCGAGAGCTGGGTACTCGCCTTTGATACTCGCCGTATCAGTGAGGACGAGGGCTCAGAGGTCGCGCTGTCCACGGTGTACAAGCATGGCATACCACTCTTTCGCAGCCTGTACAGTCTGCTGCGTATCCTCCCTACATGGAAACTGTGCAAGCGGCTCCGAAGACGCGGGGCAGGTAATGGAAACCTTAATATCCAATTGCGGGTACGAACACAGGCGCTGGGTGATTCCGGCCTCATTCTAGGCTTTGGTATGTCCTCTTCACATTTCACGCCAAGTGATGATCTCATCCTTTATCATCAGATGCGTCGCCAGCAACAGGCGCCCCCCCTCTTCCCAGCAAGACGCACGTGTTCGCGCCTGTGTCCCACCCCATGGGTACGCTTTCGCTGTCTGCAACCTATCTGACGGCACCCCATTTCCGGGTGGATGACTTGGAATCCCTCCTTTCATCGCGTTTTCTCTCGGAAGGTCCAGAGTTTGTGCCGACACTCACCAAGAATCTTCAGCGGGACTCAATAACAGGCTCTCCAGGTAGCAGCCTTCCTATCCGGACATCCCTCCCTAGATCCCCCCCAATAAGTGTTTCTATTGCAGACCGATTTGTCTTGCCTTCCTCTTCCTCACGGCCCCAATCGATAATCAGCGGTAGTCCAAGGAACGTACCTCTACCTCCTGGTTCTACATCTGGGTCGTTCACCGATAACAGCAGCCGACCGCCTTCTGGACTCTCCTTGGCAGCGCGTTTGCGGAAGGAGAGCACCGGCCGAAGCAGCACCGCGGATCTCCCATCAGTTCCTCTTGCTATCCGTCGTCCAAGTATCAACCCCGTGCATCCATTCAAGACGAATACTCTAGCATCTGCTTCGCCTTCCGGTGGTAGCCTTGGAGGGAGTAGCGCCTCGTTTGGAGGTGGTGTAGGAGGATCGCTATCTTCTGTAGGCATAGCGAATCTGCCAATGCTAGGTCCTACGCGATCTCCAACGATGAATCGGCCATCGGCTCCTTTGTCACCTATAGGCCTCGCAAGCCGAGCTTCACCCCCTTTTGCACCATCGAGCTTGCGCAGCGAGGAATCCGATAGCCCGAAACAACCAATGCCTCCCAGGAAGCGATATTCAAGCAGTTTTGGCCATCGATACGCCCCATCATTAGGTGCAGGAAGTGAGGGCAGCGGTAGCGGGAACGAGAAAGTCGGGAGCGCGTCGTTCTTGAGCACGAATACAGATGATGACGAGATCTCGACATTTGTGCAGGATATTGACGCAAGGAAGCCATTGAGCGGGAGACACAGACTACACTCGCAGTCCCCACGGCAGGCGTTTCCGGAACTACCCCCGCCACAGAAGGACGAAGGCGGGTTGCTGTTGAAGCAGGAAACGATTTCACCACCTGGCGCTATGCTGACGAGTGAAGGGGAAGTGGACGAGAAGCTTCGGAAGATGAACGAAACTTTCCTTGCGAGTCTGGAAGGCCTAGGGGGGATTGAGGGAAGCATTCGGAGGAAGAAGACTGATAGGCCCGAGAGCCGTGGGAGGGAAAGTCCAACTGGACTCGGGATAAGGGGATTTGTGCGCCCAAGGTACGGTTCGGCTGCGAGCCAAGGGTCGGAAGAGGTGATAGGGAAAATGGAGTTTGATGATGACCGCAGACGGGGGTGACCTCCATTTTTCTCGTTGGGCTCGTGCTGGACTTGTGTTCTCCTCTATATATTCCTCTTTATGCTCTCGTCCACCATCATACAACCTTGTCTTATATCATGTGTAGCAACGTATATGTGCCAGTATCTATTTCACGTCTTTTCATATCTCACAGCACGTATTTACTAGTATCAATACCATCAGTCATCATCAGGTCTCTAAATCTCTTGTTAGGTCTCGAAGTAAAACTAACTGTGTTTTTAGACTCGAACCAGTCCCTCCCGACACTGATGACTGTCAGACTTCGATCGACTAGCGTCGAGTTACAAAGGGACTGGTCCGAGTCTACATACTGTGTTTTGAAAATTTGATGCTTTGAAAACTCAGCTTATGTTGTATCTTTATTCTTAGACGCAGGATGCGTGATGATGATGCTGACGTCAATAGGAAGGACTATGAGTTGAAACGTTCGTCATGATCAGCTAGAAGTGTCAATCCAAATATGAAGCGGCCTATTTCCTAAGAATTTCTATCGGGAATTTGGTAGAATGATAGTGTGAATGTCATACCTAGACTCGTAAGCTTCAAGGGTCCAGAGAGACGGTGACCGGTCCGAATCATACCTGCATTATGCCAAGCATCAGATTTTTCAGAACGACGTCTGTCGCGTATGTGCCAAGTCTGATTGGTGTGCCTTTGAAAAACTCCTCTTTATTTTCTGGGAGCGTGACCCTCCAGATGTGTAGATAGAATTATTGGGGGCACTAGTATGTATTTTAGAAGAGAAAAAACTGAGATAAACGGGAAGGAACTGCAGCTGCTAGAGTGCAAAAGGCATCGTAATTAACACTTCTGGTCAATCGGTAATAAGTAAAGCTGGATAATTTCCAGTGATCTCGGAGTTGTGCCCTGCAAGTCGAACTTCAACTGACAAACTCTTTGAGGCTCTGCAAGCAGCCTCAGACAAGCAATGTATCACAGAGTAACAACTTTACTAGATGCACAGGATACCAGAGAACGGACAAGAATTTTCATTGAGTCCAACAAAAATCTATATAAAAGTATCTAATTTTCATTCCTCCTCTGATGCGTCGTCACATCTTCACGGAAAGAATGAAAATGTTGGGGGGTTGCCAAAAATTGCTATGAGCCGAAGCAAATAGACGGGTTCGGATGTATAATTTGCAATCAGCAAAATAACTGTACCTCGGTAAAGACCTCACAGGTGACAGTAAACCCTAGCACAAGAGATGAGGAAATAAACTGTCGGAAGCCGGTTTATATATGCTTCGGGAATACGCACGGACCATAACGGCTTATGGAAGATTTCTGTTATAGTATTCCCTCCAGTATCCCTACGGTCTCCCTTCACCTTTTCCTTCCCGTCTTGTTTACAACATATGCATTCTTCTTTTCTTACGATGCTAACGACTTCATGCCTAATAATAGTTTCTATTTCTGTTTACAACAATCCGCAGTTGCGCGACTCACTATGAGTCGCGCAGTACTTACTAGAAGGCGATGGAAGTCTCTTCCGCAGTAGTTAGAATAGTATATATACGCTGCCTTATCATGTATTAGACCTTACCTTTCAATTTACTTGCTTTACGCATCACAACCTTTGAGTGATCTTAAGCATTCGCTGAACCTGCGCGGTTAATCGGCTCTATCAACACTTAGACTTTCCCTCCGAGGTAAAGTTGAACCCATTCTATTAAGACTACCTACGAAGTATACAAGTTTCTACTTTCTTACTCGTAGATTAGTCTCTTCTACAACAATTTCACGCAAATCTTTCATGCCGAGCTGCCGATGGAACAAATTGTTCGACAACAAACGGAATTGGTCAGCAGTATACCGGTCCCATTGGCATGCCTACCCTCTCCTGCTCATTGGGTTATTGCTTTGCCTGCGGCTACTAATCTGACATATGTGCAAATTTCAATTGCATCTCAAGTTGCTGGTGCCCTTACAAGTTCTCCCAAGGTTCATATCCATCTGAACTCCCCGCCTGACCGACCGAATGACCCTCGCGAGTGGGATTCCAGAGGACCGACTTCTGACTTCTCTCTGGCAATCGGGACTCGAATGAGCCGGGTGGGCGGGTCGAAAATTCGTAGTGATGGTGCAACCACAAGTCGCTAACGCGCGACGATCGATCCTCTGAGCTTAGTCAGCATCTTATGAGGCTCCTCCCTCAACGTCCAATTCTGGAACAACGGTCCGGGTCTTGCTTGCAGATACCAGCAGATACCAGAGTCATCCAGTCAATTAATGAGAAGCGATGTACCTCATTAACGTTTTTGAAACCCCCTTGTCTGCGAGAGAGTCTAGCTCACGATCGAACAATCGTAGAACAACCATAGAATGCGCAATGCCTTATGTAGTACATTATGAAGTGACTAAGTTAACCAACCAACGACCCGCCTATAGCGCATGAATATCCGTCCTAGAATGTTCAAACTCGGCTTTCCACCTCATAAATCCTCTCAAGGGTACCTCCCCGCAAAGTGTCTTCGTTATGCGGTGAAGTTCATCAAGGGACTGCCCCGTCGTACAATTAGCACAGCGCCATAGTTGGAACAATATCATACTCACATGCAACAGCTGATACACTGCAACCACACCAGCAGCGTAATACATATAGTCCAAAGAGGTGGCATTCTCCAGCGTCAGCGAGTCCCGACTAGCATAGTTGCTTTGATGGTAAAACAGCTTCTCCAGAAGAGTCTCTGGAAGAACTTGATGCATTGGTTCGGCAGTGCGCAAGGACTGTGATACAAGCGTGAAAAGGCCCATGACATCCGAAATCTACATTTAACATTCAGTAACTGCGCACCAACGTTGAGAATGCAACACACAAAGTTGGGATTTAGCACACCAGTATGGTGGAGGAAAGTCACCCGCCAAGCGTCGTCAAGCTGCATAAGTGCACCTCCAAGCTGAACGAATAAAATCAAGTCAGCTTGACGGATCAGCGATTAGAAGGACAGAACTGACCTGCGACAAGCTTGACACCATTTCAATCTGCACGTCTACTAGCTGCACGTATTCCTCCCTTGGCCACTTGCCACGCAAACTCCCCTCCCATGTCGCTAGCTCCGTCAGCTCCCGTATTGTGCGCATCTCCACCGAAGCTGCCATAACCTTGTCACGGAATTCTTTCATCCACTTTGCCTTGACTTGCTCTCCTTGCCGTTCATCCTTTTCCTCGTCAGAATGAACCTCTGATATCCACGCTGATATGAGGTGTCCGTAAAGATGTGACAGCGACGTTATCGATGACGCGTTCCGAAGACGTACGGCTTTCCGCCCTGAAGTCGGGGGTAGCATCATAACCACGAAAGATGCGCCGGAACCTGAAAAAAATGAGCCAAGAGGAAGAAATATATAGGTCGGACGCTTACCGATGACAACCAAAACCCAGCGCCTCCAGGCAACGGACCAACCTTGGCCTGTCACGAATTTAATCGATGTATATCCTAGGACACCAGAACAGTAGACGTACCAGGGGTAGCCAGCTGGGTCAAATGTCCGTCTATCCACGAATATCCAACGACAAGGGCAAACGTCGCCTAGAAAAAAAACACCGTGGCATGACAATTTCCGGTTTTCGGAAGAAGGGAAGTATACTCACACATGCCAAAACGACCCCTTGAAGATACTTGTAGGGACTAAAAAGGCGAACGAACACTATAGGGATGAGAACGAAGCCTACTGCGGCGGCGGATCCGTAGACACTTCCGCGCGACTTGGCATTGCCTATGTGGAACAATGAGAAAGGTAAAGGAATCCCTTCGCGTTGATAATAACTCGCCTAGATACCAGGCCAGAAGACCGGCGACGAGACCGGCGAAAGTACCAGTCAAGCGGATTACCAGACTAAAGAGGTTAACCGGTGAGAGAGGTAACCGAAAAAAACCAAGACCACCCACTTATATATCTGATCTGCAGCGTACAGATTGATCATTGTTTGAGCCATGATGAGTGCCCTACATGATCGCTGTCAGCCTATGAATGACCATAAGAAATAAAGGTACCATATGCCTTTCTCCCTATAGTAAAAGACTAAAAATTTAAATGTCATTGGTAAAACAAAGATATAAAGCGACCCAGACATACATGCAGAAGATCGCACCACACAGGGAATCCAGAGAGCGATAGAAATGAAGATATATTTAAAGGCAAACTGCAACATAAGTGAATCACTAGCAAATCCAGCCAAGATAAAACGCACGATAGCTTCCGGAGTCTCCATCCAGCGATACACGGCAGAAATGTAATGCATGACTCTCTGGAAAGAATTGGTTGGCGGCCTGCTATCCGGGTCGCGTCCTGCATAAAAATTATCAATACCCAAAGTATGAATCAGCAGACACTCCGTTTCACGCACGATGGTCCATTTCTAATTCTTCCGGGGCATTCCGACCAGCAGCATGGGGCGACACGTCTTCCCCAAACACCCCATTCGTCCGATCACCCTTCGCTGAGAGGATCTTCCACAGCTTTCTCAGCCCCTTGGGCGCCCACAGCCGGTTAGCCTTCCTCTTCTCCATGGTGTTGCTCACAAGTGTCATCAATCCCAGTGTAGCCTCCGCCACGTTGATCATCGTCGTCGCAAAGACGTACGATACATACAACGAACGAAGTGGCAGGGTCTGACTCCCTACGATGAGCTCGGGGTTTCTAAGGATGGGCTTGAAAGGATTGATCAGAGCAAGTCTGTTGGTCTTTTTGAATTCACCAAGGGTGGACTGCAGTTCCTCGATGGCTTTATCAAGCTCCACCCGCGTCTGCGCGTCCATGTCCGCGTTACGACTCCAGCGATTCTTGTTGATATGGTTCAACGATTGTTTGATCACTTCGATGCCGTTCGAGATGGTTTGTCGGAGAGGACCTGTAGAACGGTCGATGATGGGAAGGACCTCAGATACATGGACCTTGTGCTCGGCTTCGATGGTATCGTTACGCTCGTGGAATTGGCGGAGAAGATAGCCGTCGCTGGTATCGGGAATCGTGGTGGTAGAATCAGAACGGAAGCGCTCGAAGAGATGCTGGGACATGCAGATGAGTTGAGAGAAGCTCTGGAGACCGGCTGGGAAGAAGGATCAGTGAGCCATACAGCAGGACAGGTAAGTGGGAGGTACTGACCAACTCGAGTGACAAGTGCAAGGAGGGGTTCCAACACATCTAGCACGTCATCGCCATTCCATCTACCGTAACTGAATTCCAAGTGGATAAAACGGGACGTAGCCATAACTGCCAATGAATGAGTATTTTTGATTTGATGGACAAAAATGTATTTACGTTGTTGTTGAGAGAGCACGACTGTGGCCCTAGCCGCCTTGCTCTCCTTGATTAGAGGTGAATGTTCAGAAATGAGATGTTCTGGCGGGGTACGCAAGACTTCGTCCTGAGTTTCCACTATTTCTTTCAAGCGGTCCAGTTGTTCCAATATGTCGTTAATAAGTGAGTGATTCATGCTTTCGGGGAAGATAAATATGGTCGTCAAAATTGCAATGGCCATATAACAAGAAACTGATATGGCCATCGAGTTCATTAAGGTGTAGCGAGCGGATGGGAATAAAGGCCCGTAGGTCTACGAACAAGTTAACTTCCACTCTCGAGCTCGAAAGGGATGACTCACGGCAAAAATATCCACTGCAAGTGCAAGCGACATATGTCAGGTGGGTAAAATAAAAGAAGGAAGCGAAGGCGTACTTGCAATGGTTCCAAAGATGCTGAGGAATATCAGAGTTGGCGCGTACGCACGGAAAAGACCCATCACGAAAGCTCCAAGCCCCAGGAAGCACCCATATACTACTGAAGCGCTGCAGAGAAAGAAAGATATGAGCCACCGAATTACATTCAAAAGATACACGGGCTTACCGAGTATCCAGAAATACTCCGTGATAGATCGCGGTGGTTGTCGCTAGCGTAGGGTTGGCTTGAAAAGCTGGATTAGCTGCTATGCTGTACAACAGTCATTCAAGCGGTGATGGCAGATAGTAGACTCGCTACTAACCTTGCATTCAGAACGGCCATCGATGCCTGTAGGACAGATGGATCTCGAGACTCATTAGCCGCACGCATGGCAGCTGCGCCAATACCCCATCCCAAAAGAAGCCCGACTTCAACAGTGGTCATGATCTGCAGGGTATAAAGTATGGAGTCGTCGTGAAGTAACGAACCACTCACAAAGAAAAAGAGTTGTACAGGTAGGTAGGGTGGCACAAACAAACTTGTCAGCAGCGCAAAGAATCCACTTGAGATAAGGTGAGCTTAACGGGAAAATATAGAACAGGGTTGTCGACGTACGCTGTACCAAGCGTTCGCAGCGATGCATTCGGGAGCATGATCACATACGCCGCCCAACAAGCTACACATGATCTAACCATCATCTTCCACGACCTCTTCGAGCGTAGGTTCTTCGAAATCCATGTAGGAAGGTATGACCACAAAGTCGGCGGGGGCCTTGTCTTGAGTGGCGGAACAGGAGGAACAGGAGCAGCACCTTGCTGTCGTTTGCGATCGGACGCGAAGGACTGAGTTGAAGGCGAGACCTTGACTGTACTTGCCATGGCGGTGGGGGTTCAACTAGGAGAACAAAATGCGGAGAAGGGTTGTAATATATCTCCTTTTCCGGAAGATCGGGTCGAGATGCATGTAGAATGCGTGCATTTGACTGTTGAAACGTTGGCTAGTGACTCCCTCGAGGTGACCGTACATGACCGACACCGAGTAACTATTCAGTCAGAACCGCGGCTTTCACACGGCGTTTGTGCAGCATAACACAGCCACAACACCGTAACCCCCCGAGACAGCGCCCCTAACAGTAGGGTTGGCATCCAAATCGGAAAACCATGGGACAACTGGACGTGATGTTGAAGGGGAGTAGGACACTTACATAGCAACTGGTCAGATGCGAACGGCGGAAGGGCTGTTGAAGATTTTTAGTCTAGCCTTCACCGGTCAATAAACAAAAGGAACCAATTGAGATAAACGTCGGATGCTGGAACCGGGTAAGGCACCAGCATTCTTCGTCGGGAAACCATCACAACATCACCGCAAACCATGGATATAACAGTGGAACAGCAACGTATATTCCTGAGGAAATATATGAGTGCGGCTGAAGGTCGGTGCTTCTAGGGTACTTGGGACCGATGTGTGTTAATGGAATTAGACACGCATAATACAAAATTCGTGATTGCCTGCCCGGGCTCGCATCACTGGTAAATGAAACTCAGTATGAATTCCATAATAGCTCAGTATACAAAAAGGAGGCACCTTGCCAGGACACGTCGGATCACCTACCCACGAACATGCTTCAGGGTGGTTGCTTTGGGTCTTGTCTTGACCGAAGATGAGGACCACGGTGTATGTCAATTCCTGATACGTTACCGTATGCTGGTCGGTATCAGTTCAACACAGTCGTTGCCGCAATTATATGGGCAGAAAAGATGTGTTGATTCCGTCGGCAAACTGCGCTGCTGCGCGTCTTTGATCTGTAACCGGTAGCGGTATCGATGAGTTGAAGCTCATTCGAGGCAAAGACGCATACACACCAGTAGCATTTAGGTACCAATTATACAAATAACTATCATGATGTAAATATGAAAGGCATTTCGGCGATATCTTCTCCGGCGGCAAAATGGTGTTGGTGTTGGTACAACGTCCTGATAGGGAACGGCCGGGTCCACAGCCCTGACATGGCGAACCATCTGCAGGCTCACACCGTGGTAATCACACTATCGAGTGCGTCATGGAGTACATTGGAGAAAGCCTAAGGCGAGCAGATCAGGAGGAGGAAGCGAGAGATACACAAGCTAGTACCTAAAAAACGAAAGCAGTGCGGGAACGAACCGCAAGCACCAAAAAGTGCCGGCGTCGAAGCCCACCATTTCAAGAAATGACGAAGCGCGCAGCAGCAGCGGTGCTCGGGCCTATGAAAACCACAAAACGAAAGCTCCAAGCCAGCGTCGGCATAGAGGCTGAACGTTTCGGAGAAATGGTGAGCACGCAGCGACGGCGGCGGTCAGGTCCGTGGACACCAAAATCTCTTCCTGCATCCTCTGGACGCTAAGTCTCCAGGCGAAAAGACTCGGGCTCAACAAGGACCAAAAGGTTGCGATTTTGGCCATTTTTACCCGAATTGGCCTCAAGGCTGTCGCGGTAAATCCCGCGTCGAGCCCGTCGTACCTCTCGCCGCGGCCCGCCCCTTGGCGAGGGGTTTTCAAGGGGTCAAATATCCTAAAAAATCAAGTTTAGTTTCTGTCCGAATTTTGATCTGGGTTGACTGCCGGCTGGACCTGTTCGTCCGGACTTTTGGCCAGTCTTAGACCATCAATTTGGCCAAAACCTGTCCGAACTGGGCTCAGGATTCGTAAGGTATTATCGGGGGTCGAGCTCGAGAGCGCCGTCGTGCTCCTCCCTAGGCCCAACAATATCGAAGGTATATCCATCAGGTGGACGTGGTAGAAGTGATGGTTCTGTTCACGCGGTGGTCCGAAGGGATGAAGGCAACGCACGCACTGGCAGGAAGAGTATCTGAATTCAGTTGAATATGAGCGCATCTCGACCCATATTGAAGTCGTCATTGATACGAGGCCTCGTGTCGAAGCCTGCACAGATGTAGAGGGCACGACGGATTAGAGAGAACATGGTGGTTGAGAAGTAGTCTCGTAAACCAGAAACATATTTGTATGAAGATAAGTCGTTCGATGGTGAAGAGGAGCGGGATCAAAGGAAAGGACCGAAGAGGGTTTTGACAGGCTTCTGGTGCACAATCGCCGAGCAAAAGTAGATCGACGGTCGACGAGCTTTTCCAGGACAGAAATATCATGCAAGGTAGATCTCGATGTTTCAACGAGTGCTAGCGCTGGAAGATTTACTCTCGTTGTGTTGGAAATGAGAAGTACGGTTTTGGTGAATCCAGAAGTGTAGATATTCCTGACTTGGTAGGCGTCCACAGTGAGTAGGGGAAGAAGGTGCTGGTGGTATAAACAAGGTATAAGTTAGTACCTTGCTTTACAAGGTGTAACACTGTCAAACACTAAGGATATGAAGTAACGTGACGCAGCGGCAATCCCCGTGTCACTACTGTCCCAATCGGTAAAGTGGGTAAAGTAAACTCCCTCGACTCATGGCCTTCCAGCGGCTTCCACAACGGCAAAGCTATCGCCTTGCTCTTGGATTCTACATATCTTGAATCAGTATGAAATGTCATGAAAGACGAAAATGGTCGCACATGAATGGGAGCCTCGTCTACCCGACTCTTACCTATGATTGTTCCTCAGTTGTCAGTTGTCAGTTTGCAACGACCTATATTAATTCTTATCCTTGTATTTGTGTTTTATGAAATTTTTTTGGATGACAGCTACAGTGAGTAGATATTAGAAATGGAAATCGCTTAGCAAGTAACTCAAGGGATCAAAAATCGGGCCGATCTTTCATCACATGATCGCCTGTGACGCTTACAACGGGTTATACATCCTCGACATTTCTTTCTCCCCAACCATCATGACGACCTCTCTCGATTATTTGAAGCAAACTGGTACTGTCGTCGTCTCTGACTCTGGCGACTTCGAATGTTTGTCTTTCATGAATACTGCTGCGAAATACCACTGATGATGCCGACGATGTAGCCATCGATGTCTACAAGCCACAGGTAAGCTGGCACAATGCTAACGTTTCTCGGTATGCTGACGGATTCGTTGCAGGATGCGACAACCAACCCATCACTGATCCTGGCTGCGGCCAACAAGGCCGGATATGCTCGTCTCATTGACGCTGCTGTTGCCTTTGGCAAGTCTAAGGGTGGTGACATCGACACCCAGGTCAATGCTGCAATGGACAGGCTCGTGAGTATGATCCGAATTGTGTAGAGGTCTGTGTTCATCTTGTTCGTCATCTTTAGCTCGTCGAATTCGGCAAGGAGATTCTCGCTATCATCCCGGGCCGGGTTTCCACTGAGGTCGATGCTCGTCTTTCCTTTGACAAGGAGGCAACAAAGGCCAAGGTGCGCAATGTTTGCCTATCCCGCTATTCCCCCTGACTTTTCCCCACTAGGCCAAGGAACTCATTGCCCTTTACGATTCAGTCGGTGTCAAAAAAGACCGTATTCTCATCAAAATCGCCTCAACCTGGGAGGGTATCCAAGCCGCCCGGGAACTTGAACGGGACGACGGTATTCACTGTAACCTTACCCTCCTCTTCGGATTTGGTCAAGCCGTAGCTTGTGCCGAGGCCGGTGTCACATTGATCTCTCCTTTCGTTGGCCGCGTAAATAAACCTTCTATCTGGTATCGATTGATCTCACATCCGCACAGATCCTGGATTGGTACAAGAAGTCTACTGGCAAGACCTTTGAGGGTGACGAAGACCCCGGTGTTATTTCGGTCAAGAAGATCTTCAACTATTATAAGCAGTATGGTTACAAAACCATCGTTATGGGTGCCTCTTTCCGTAACGTGCGCATCCGGCATTCGCTTCAACCGTCGTGGGGTACACTCAAAGATGCTTGTAGATCGGAGAGATTAAAGCCTTGGCCGGTGTCGACTTCCTGACCATCTCGCCTTCCCTTCTCGAAGAATTGAAGAAGTCAACGGAGCATGTCCCCAAGAGACTCGATTCGGTTGCCGGTGAGTTTTCCATCCAACTCCCCTCATGTATCATCTGATGCACGTGTGCTGCCGCAGCTGCCAAAGCCAAGGACCTTCCCAAGGTCACTTACATTGACAACGAGCCGGAGTTCCGCTGGACACTCCTCCAAGACCAAATGGCCTTCGACAAGTTGCACGAAGGTATCAAGAAGTTCGCTGAGGACGGCGAGACTCTCAAGGCCTTGCTCAAGTCTAAGCTTTCCGCTTGAATGAAAGGTAGGAAAGGAAATCATATAAACGATTGTACAGTGTTTTGTCGAGAAGCGAAGTAAGTAGATTTTTGTATGCTATAGACAGTTCTTCAAATTGCTTGAATTCCTTATACGTTGCATATTCTTCGATTGTTGAGACTTCAATCCCCTTTAATCATCTCATGGTTTGTGACCGCGCCTATTTACAGTCCGACGATATGCCGTCATGATGCGCTGGAGCTGAGTGATTCGCGCTGTTTAGTACCGGGTTAGATCAGTATGCTAAGCCCATGTGAAAATTCTGACGCGATGCACGGAACGCATTTATCAATAGAAACCCTTTGTTCAGAGGTGGGATGCATGGACTCGTTCGCGGGACGCGGTGGCGAACCTAATCATCCCCAGCGAAATCTTGAAACATCGAGCGCCAGTCGGAGATCTTTTAAATGGCCAAGATACCCGTCTCATGGCTTGGAATTTAGGTGCAGACTGGTGCGCGCGTAATCTACCTAACCAGGAAATGTAACAGAGTACGAGGCGCTGGGTATCCCCGACAAACGGAACGACCTTTTGACCGGGGTGTGATTCGAGGGGCAGAGCATCGCGTGGTAGAAATTGACTGTATGGGTCCATGTTTGACATCAAAATCGGACTCATAGAGTGGACTCTCGGAGTCCGAGTTTGAAGTTCAAACATACTAAAAGTCAACAAATCCCCCCTCTCTAGGCCACCTCCGTACTCATTGGCTTGAATGTGTAATCTTTAGCCTTCGCGTAAATTTATAACGTTCCGTTTGTCCTCGACCGTCGCCCCCTTTTTGGGCGGTATCATGACACTGAGACAGTCGGTATGACGCTCGTGAGGCGATGTTTGGCTATGTCTTCAGAGGCCACGTTTTTCACGGCCCCACGTTTTTGACAAATATAGCATGGCTCCCCTCACTCCAGTCCCGGATTCCTTTTGCGACCGCACTCCCGCTGCCACACGGACAAAGTTCGACCGACTGTTTTAAATGGTGTTCGCGCTGTGGCGGCAGCAAGCAGAAGCCGATCGGTGAGTCTCTAAAATCCGAATTTTCACACAAACATGAAGTGTGCTTAGTTTCCAATATTGGAACGTAGTCTGATGCCTTCAGAGAGACAAAGAAAGAGAGACTTTATCGACTCATCCTTTCAAGCGCAATTCAAAATCGATGCCAACTGTAAACTATGAGTCATCGTGCGACATGATCAGGTACCCGAGGCTGTGCAACATCGTTTTTCAGAGTCATTGCAGTAATATCCCAGTCATGGCAACCATTTACTTGTAACAACAACCGTCGTCTACTACTGCTGGTTCTTACCTTAGGATTCATAAGGACCCACAACTTCATGAAACAGCGAGGTATTTCTGCTTAAACATCCCAGTTGAGCATCCCGCCGGCGATCGTGGCTGTACTGCCACAAGGGTCTATGACGATGCGATTTGCGCTCATATTGCTGTGAAATCGTTCTGAATTCCCTCTTGGGAAATTTACGATGCCTCGTTTTTCTTGCTATCCCAGAGTAATCTTTCCTATTTGCTCTGGACTTGCACTGGTTCGCTATCGATTCGTCCTTGTTCCCCTCTGAGCCTTCCTCTCGGTGTTGATGACGGGCGCTGTTCCGGATATGATTGTCATTGTAGTCCCGTATATAAGTTCGCTGTGCAGCAGCTCTCAGTAGCAGCAGGCTTGGTCTTAGGTCGTTGCATCTCGTCCGTCGTCGTTCCCTGATACGACGTAGAGGCTCTCAAAAATTGCGCTGTGCGCATTTCCTTAACGATCCACTTCAGTAATGTCGCGCCACCAGCCGCGTATTATCTCTTCAGCCCCAACGATACTGCTTTATGACGCTGCCGGCCCAAACACCCAGCCTTGGGCTCCAAATATCTGGCGCATTCGGTAGGTTCTTCTACATTCGCGCGCGCTTATTTACACTGAATACCTTACCAGATTTATACTAAACTATAAGCGCCTTCGCTATCGTACCATATGGGTCGAATTCCCAGACGTTGAAGCCACTATACGATCAATGGGTGCCCCACCTAGTTCTGTTCGAGGCGATGGTCGCCCCGTATACACCCTTCCCGTAATTGTAGATCCCACGAGAAATCCCGCCGCTCCCCAGATCCTTTCCAACACCAATACCATTGCTGAATACCTCGAATCGACATACCCCGCAAGACCTGTCTTTCCCCAGGGATCTCGTGCGCTCCAAACACTCTATGTCCACTACATACAGGAAGTCTTCGTAAAGCCCCTCTTGCCCATCATGATCCCACTCAGCCATCAGCGCCTTCCGGAACGTAGCCAATCGCATTTCCGAACGGCTGACACTCCGAGTCCTCCTGGACAGTCTCTTCCCCCCGGCCCACAGCGTGAGGCTGCCTGGGTGGCGGTCAAAGAGCAGTTCGACTTTCTCGCCAACGTCTTGGCTAAAAATACCGGGGACGGTGATGGGGTGGTCGCGATGGGCCGAGAGGTCTCTTACGCGGATTTCGCGGTCTGCTCGGTTCTGATCTGGATTGAACGGATGGCGCCGAAAGATGGGTGGTCGAGGGTA
Source organism: Armillaria borealis (assembly GCA_030435635.1). NCBI lineage: Eukaryota > Fungi > Basidiomycota > Agaricomycetes > Agaricales > Physalacriaceae > Armillaria > Armillaria borealis. The sequence goes on along the minus strand of JAUEPT010000041.1, from coordinate 308,044 downwards.
AGGACTTGGAATGGCGGCAGATGGTGCCAGCTGTGGGAACGATGCCGGCCCTACATGGATGAGTGCTAAAGTCCGGTCAATTTAATTCTTAAATTGCTTCAGTAGAAGTACAGTAATCACTTTAGAATTGCGCCCCATCGTTTTGTTGTATTTCGGTTTGTTTTCGCTTTTGTTGTAGTATTTTGTACTTTGTAGCTTTTTCTTCATTTGAAACACTGGTATATGCCTTTCGTAGATAGAAGTTTCAGTAGTAATGGGTCTTGGTATGGTACTAATGCGTGTTTCTCTGATTATCACAAACAAGAGTATCAAAGGATATGAGCTGTAGTATGAGTTATAGTAATTAATATTTAAACCGCTTGATAGGTATTATTTTTGGAGACCTATATCCGGAGAGGCTCGGAATATAGTCATCACATATGGTATGCATTTCTCTTCTTTACAACCGCCGATCACACCACTGTCGATTCCGACGAAGTTACGTGTCAAAGGCGTAGCAGAGGCGCTGTGTGCCGACATACCAGACGTGTGAAGTAGACAAGAACGCCAGATCTGTCGCAACAATCATGCCGGTCCTCTGGTAGTAATACCACCGTCGCCGCAGTATCTTTTCCTTTAAGATTATTAAACGCCAGGGAAAGATGCCCGCCGAATAAAGTTTCAGCTTCCTCTTTCAAGTTACTATTTCTGCGGGTACTTACCCGAGATAATCACAGTCAGAATCCTGACTCAACTTGAAGCGGAGCGCCCGAAGATTGCTGTATCTTTCACTCCGAACCCGCGTCTAAATTGTGCAGTGTAGGATGTACACTGAGAAGAAAGTGGCACATCTGCTGTCCCATCGATTCGTCTGCCAGTCAGAGACGTTCATCGACCTCGACGTTAATTTCCAAACGTAGCCAATAAAGGCGCGCCGCCCTACAGCTGAGATGACGTACACAGCAAGAAGCACTGGTCTCGGTGTACTTATGAAATACACCCAGCCTCGAGAAACCAAGGTGGGGTAGATTCATGTCAGTGTCGAAATAAACGGGGGATTCCGAAGGTTGCTATATCATGTGCCAAGTCAATGGATACCACTCCCGATTGACCAGGATTGAACACGGAACTCCCTTAAAAATCAAGATCAGAATATGTAATGGAACATGCAGTGACTCTTATTGACGGTGCCTATATCACTTCGTGTCTCAAGGAGCTGTCTTTGGTGTGCGCCTCGGAGTCCTTGAGTGCCACCCCACTTCGGCGCTGTAACGTTGACCTTCTGATAATGATCCAATCTTGACTTGGTTCACAAGTCATGAAATATTCAGAGATGAATATAAAACGGCACGAAACACAGATTCCTCTCACACAGAGCGTGTTTCCATGTCTAGGCGTCCTTCGAGTCCTCCCGTCATCACGCTGTATGATGTTCCAGGACACAATGCCCAACCTTGGGCGCCGAACATATGGCGAATACGGTGAGTTGCTATTGCGCTTCTTGGTATCCTCCCTGAATTGACATTGTCAGTTTCATTTTGAACTACAAGCACCTCAGATATCATACCGTCTGGGTCGAATTCCAAAACATAGAGATTACTCTGCGATCTATCGGAGCCCCTCCGAGTTCCCAGAGAAGTGATGGGCGACCAGTCTACACCTTACCCGTTATAGTGGACCCCACGCTGAACCCATCCGCGCCCCAGATCCTGTCCAACCCGAATACCATCGCCGAGTATCTCGAGTCTTGCTATCCAGCGCGTCCGGTCTTCCCTGAAGGATCGCGCGCGCTACAAACACTGTTCGTGAACTACATCCAGGAGGTGTTCGTTAAGCCTCTGCTACCAATTATGGTTCCTTTGAGTCACCAGCAGCTCCCGGAGCGCAGCCAGACTAATGCACACATGAGTCAGTCCCTACCCCCGGGACCGCAGCGGGAGCATGCGTGGATGCTTGTCAAAGAACAGTTTGATTTTCTTGCTACGATTTTGGACAAGAATGCTAGTGATGGTGATGGGGTGGTCGCGATGGGGCATCAGGTTTCCTATGCAGATTTTGCGCTTTGCTCCGTGTTAGTATGGATAGAGAACACGGCTGCTCAGGATGGGTGGGCGAGGGTTAGGCACTGGAATGGTGGGAGGTGGGTCAGGCTCAGGGAACGGTGCAGGCAATATATGGATGTGTGTTAATTTACTTGGCTTTCTTTTCTTGAAATGCGTAGAGCATAAGATCTACGGTACCATTTAGACTTCAGTAATTATGAACATTTAATCAAGCGACCCTGCTCACCACAAGAAGATACTTGATTTACGTGTGAAGAACCATCCAGAAGGATGACCACACGAGCGGCGAGGTGAGACTGTACTATTCACTCCTTTTCCAGAGGTGATCAATAATCCAAGTTGGTCTTCAACTTGAAGGGCGACGCGTTTTGTGTAATGATAACAGATCAACATTCAACGAAGGATAATTCATTGGACAACAGCGCTTGGTAACCCTCTCAGCATTATCTGGAGGAGAATTCCTGGAAGGGAGATCACTACCACAGTCGTAACAAAATCTGCACTTTGGACATCTTGCAAACATCTAAATGAACCCAGCTATGTTGGCGCGATGTTTTGCAGAGCCACTCAGAAAGAGCACCAAACATAAATTTGACTTTGATTTGGGGGTAAAAATCAGAACATCAAGGCAAGGCATACCTGAACGTTAGCTTATTCCTCTGCAAGGTCGGAGTCGAACTTCCGATTCATGTTTACGGCGTGGGAATATGTTATCACGGCATCCGGGCCGCGCTATCCCTCTTCTATACTTATCTATCTGTCGTCTATCAGATTTTCGATGTATTATGTGAATCTGGCTTCATCGGTGATCCTAGAACAGGCAAATGGGCGTAGTCATTTGCGGGAAGATCTGTTCATGGTGTTTCCCTTCTTGCATCGGATACAGTTGAAAACATCGATGGAACTCTATCGTGCGGATTTTAGGCGATTCTATTGACGAACTACACCGCGCGCCTTGGATCAGAGGAAGGCCATGAACGTAAGCTTTACGAATTTTCTCTTCGTAATGGTCGTTAATGATGCGTATCCAGATTTCGGGGCCACGGATGGACTAAGTCAGCCCGCCGTGAAGGGCTTTACAAAATCTCCCTTACTAGCTAGCCGTCGATGTCCGAGAAATTCTTTTGGGCGAGAATGGGGATGCCACTACTACTCGTCCGCCCTGGGCTAAAGACGCCTCCTTCCTGGTCTTTCGTCAGTTAGAGCAGCGGGTGCCAGAGTTCAACAAGTTTTTGTTGGACAATCCTATTTCTGAGTCTGGTACTAAGCTCGCTCCCGAAGCGGGATCCACCTTGTTGGGAGCCCGCATGATTGGACGATGGAAGAGTGCATGTTCATCCGAGAAGATATTCATGCGACAAATTAATCCCCGATTACAAGGTGCTCCCGTCGATCTTGCACCATTGTTCGACGATCCTACGCTGGCGTCGGATCGTATGAGGAACAACAACTTTACCTCCCATCATGACGGTGAAGATAGCAACAACCAGACTCGATGTCCCTTTGCCGCGCACACTAGGAAAACACGCCCTCGGGCTGATTTAAAGCGCGAGGATACGATGCATCACATTCGTGCTGGTATTCCCTACGGACCGGAAGGTCTGATCCGTTTTGTCAGGCAAAACCAGACAGACAGCTTATAGGATGTTTACGGTGACACCTGAAGAATCACAGTCTAACATGACGAGCACTTCCCTAGAGCGCGGCCTTGCTTTTGGTTAGTTGGGGGTTTTCGTGTGAATGAGCGTCGACTGTCCGATGCTATCACAGTCGCATACCAATCTAACATAGCTCAAGGCTTCCACTTTTTGCAGCAGGTTTGGATTAACGACGCAAAGTGGGTCATCAACATTTGCTCATGTGCGCTGGTCTCAATCTTCCGTAGCTTCGTCAGGCCTGGCACCGGTGTGGATGCTATTATCGGTTCCGCGAGAACCAATCCCTCTTCAAGGAGTCGTTCAATTACTGGTCTAGATCCGACAGACCCTAACCGTGCTATGACATTGCAGAACGGTAGGTGTTCACTTAAAAGCGAGCGCTGTTTTGGCTAATAGTATTTGACTCAGATTTCGTTGTATCGCGGGGAGGCGAATATTTCTTCTCGCCTTCAATATCCGCTATATTGAATCCTATTGCGGTTGCGGCCTAAAGCTGATGTTAGCGATACCCTATGCATGCCGAGTGCTAGATACAGATTATACTGTTATTATTTCTACGCATATGCCACCGCCTCCAGTTAATCCTTTGGACACTATTAGGACATTATTACCTGTCTATATCTCCACGAGCATCGTACTATCATATTCTGCGGAACCCGAGCGTCAGCAGCTCTACTGCAACTAACCTATCAGTTTTCCACATTTCATGACATGAAAATTACCAGGAGTTATTTAACCAGAATTGAAAGCAAATCGTTAGTTCGCTCCGGGCCGAACCTTGGATCCCACTGGCGAAATCGCACAGCCACCATACTGGCAAAACATTTTTTCCCTTACAATGACATCCATCACGCCAACATAATACTTCCCGCTTCGTTCCCTGCTCTTTTCTTGTCATTGTATGCCTGCGAAACCTGGAGCCGAAAAATATAGTGTCAATACTTGAATGGATATCGCGTTCAATAGAGCTCACGTCGCGTCTCCGACTTTCGGCCCTGCTAAAGTTAATCGAATTCTTCTGCTTTCCGATTTCTCATCTTCGAAAAATCTCAATTTTCGACTCGTCGACATGGATGTACTAGTAGCCATCCCTGCATCACCCAATCGTTTCAGTGACGTGACGAACGGAATTGGAGTCGATACCTTGCCAGGTCACTTAGATTTGATAACTTGGAAGATGCGCCATTCAGGAAGCTCAAGCTCAAGCTCAGGCAGCCGTACGCTTGAACTTGAATGTCATCCAGGCAGATATTCTGTGGGTCAATCAAGCAGTCTTCTCTCTATCCTCTATGACTTATGCAACTCAGGGCTAGGACAAAGCAGGAACTGTTTTTATTTTTCGGGATTCAAAACGCGACTGGCTTCAAGAGCATGCTGGCGACGGATAGTATCTGCCAGGCTGTCGTCACCTACCATCATGTCGGTGAAAGTAGCAACAACCAGACTCGATGTCCTTTCGCCGCGCATACTAGGAAGCTGCGCCCTTGAGCTGATTTCAGCCGCGAAGATGCAAGGCATCATGTCATTCGTGCTGGTATTCCCTTCGGACCCAAAGGTTAGATCCTTTCGCCGTTGGGCGAAACCAGAGAGCTTATAGGATGTTTGCAGTGACACCTGAATAATCACAGTCCAATAAGACGGGTATTTCCCTAGAACGCGGTTTTTGCTTTTGGTTGGTTACAAATCGATGCTACGGCAGTCGCGTACCAATCCGACTTGGCTCAGAGCTTCCGCTTTTTGCAGCAGGTTTGGGTCATAATAACTTACTCGTGCGTGCTGTTCTCAATGTTCGGTAGCTTCTTCAAGCCTGGCACCGGTGTCTCGGTTCATCCCATTTGGCCACCGGCAAAATCGCACAGCCACTACTAAACATTTTCTTTTCTTCCTTTCTAATACCACCACTGCACCTCGAACGAACGCGTCAACATAATATTTCCCGCTTCGTCCCCTACTCTTTGCTTGTCATTGTATGCCTGTGAAACTTGGGGCCCCAAAGTTTAATGTCAACATTTGAATGGAAATCACATTCAATTGGAGCGCAATTGGAGCGGCACCCGGCAATAAGCACCCTTCTTAGGTAAATGGTGACCACGATACACAATCTCTCTCCAGTGTTATCATGTACAGAATTGGCGTCGACGTCGGAGGTGCGTATTGACATGCTTTACTCATGAATTGGACTGACGATAGGGAGCAGGAACGAATACGGACAGTGTTATCGTCGACCTCTCCAAGACTCACGACCCGGAGACACGCGGTATTGTCGCGTCTTTCAAACATGCAACGACCGTCGATGTCACGGACGGTATCGAGGCTGCGGTGAGGAAAGTCCTGACTGATGCGAACGTCGACCCTCGAGGTGGGAAGGTGCTGAGTCTAACCATTGGGACAACAGTAAGCTAGCTTTTGGTATTCTGTGGCGACCCGTCGTTTCTCACTCATATCTTTGAGTAGCATTTCATCAATGCCGTCGTGCAATCGGATGCTAGGAGGCTGCAGAAGGTGGCTATCGTTCGGCTTGCCGCTCCTTACACCGCCGAGGTTCCGCCTGTTCGTCCGATTATATGATTGTCTCTCTGTCTTTTATTCTGATAGTTGTGCAGTTTGTTGATTTCCCGGAGAACCTGAAGAAGCTCATGAACGGACACTACGTGATAATCAATGGCGGTCTTCAGATGTAAGTCAGAGACCTTCGTCGCATTCAATATGACTAACATCTACTTCCAGAGATGGTCGTTTAATTAATGATATTGTAGAAGCAGAGGTAGTAGAACAAGCGATACAAATCAAAGCAAAGGGACTGAAGAATGTTGTCGTTATCGGAGTGTGTGAGTCGTTAGTTCCAATTTATTATCAGTCCTGCTTCAGCTGTATCAGTTTCTCCTTTGGACGTGTCAGGTAGCAATGAGTACAAGGTTCGAGACATACTTGCCAAGGAGCTCGGTCCGGCCGTCAATATTATATGTTCTCGTGATGGTGTGTTCTCCCATGCCCGTTCAACGGCCGCCCACTGACAACTACTATCACAGTTGGACAAGTCGGCTTCCTGGAACGCGAAAATGCCTCCATCCTGAATGCATCGATAACGGCTTTTGCTCAGCATACCATACGAGGATTTGAGCGGGCCATGAAGAGGCTCGGGCTAACATGTCCTCTTTACATCACCCAGGTGGGTTGTTTGTTCCGATATCACTATCCCTTTCATCATTGTACATATTCAGAATGACGGCACACTGACGACGGCTGCTGATGCTGCGCGACTGCCTATCCGCACATTTTCTTCTGGAGCCACTAATTCCATGCGAGGGGCCTCGTATTTGGCTGGTATCGACCTCAAGAGCAAGGAAGGAACAGGAAAGGGCATGCTCGTCGTGGACGTAGGTGGGACGACCACAGATGTAGGGATGTTGTTGCCGAGTGGATTTCCTCGGCAAGCTGCCGCGTTTATCGAAGGTGCGTTGCTTGGTCCATGAATCATTCGCATCCTCAATATTTTACTAGTGGGGGGCGTTCGTACCAAGTGAGTCCTGTGTAGATCGTTGATCTAACGCTTGCCGACCCCCTTGCAAAGTTTCTCCATGCCAGACATCAGCTCCATCGGTCTGGGAGGGGGCTCCAGAGTTCGCGCTGAAGATACCAAGGTTACTGTGGGCCCGGATTCTGTTGGTCTTTATGTAAGATCAATCTTACTCTCGTCAGTCCAGACTGACCTCGTTTGTATAAGTTGACTCGAGACGCGAAAGTGTTCGGTGGTGATATTCTAACTGCGACTGACATCGCTGTCCGTGCTGGAAAGAAGGACATTGGCGACGCGTCCTTGGTGTCTGCAGTAAGCGACGAGGTGGTAGCGAAAACCCAGTATGCTATGAGAAGGCTACTTGAGGCGGGTCTGGACCATTTTAATCGCGAATACCACTCATCGGTTCGTTTTAGAGTGTCGTCGACCGCATGAAGACAAGCCCAGAAGATTGCACACTGCTTCTTGTCGGTGGAGGATCTATTATCGTCCCCCCTGCTCTCGCTGGAGTCAAAGAGATCATGTAAGTATGGAGTCCGGCTTTGCCCTGCGATGCTGATCCACTTTTATCCAGTCTCCCTCCCTTTCACAGTGTCGCCAACGCAGTCGGGGCTGCCATTGCAATTGTATCCGGGGAAATCGACACCATCGAAATTCTGCAGGGCAAGAGTCTTCCAGATACTCTCGAACGGATCAAGGTAGAGGCTATGGCCAAAGCGGTGGAAGCTGGCGCGGATCCACAGACGACCAGGATCGCTGAGGTTAATGTTCTGCCTGTACAGGTAACCGAGTTCGCTGCCTGTTTTGTGTTTTTGATATTGACTTTTTTGTAGTATGTCACCAATCAGGCCACGAGGATCATCGTCAAGGCTATTGGAGAGCTCAGGACGCTGGAGGAAGGCGAATTCATTCTTCCAAGTAAATCAGAAGATGGTCAGGTCGACGTACCTGAAGAAGACGAGGTCGAGACCGCACAAGAAGTTCTCGCGGAAGGCGCGGAGGTCGTGGAAGAGATCGATTATGAATACTACAGACCCACGATCGTCGGCAATGAATGGATCGTCACTGAGACGGATCTTTGTGCGCATGCTTTAGTTCTTTCTGATTCATACCATTCATTCCCATATGTTTGTTTTCTTGCAGTTTTCATTATGGAAGGATGCGGAGTGCTCGGAACTGTTCGTTACCAGATATATTAGCTACCTCTTCCCGAGATGCTAATCAATTTTACACGACAGGGAGGAGGCGGATCACCTTATCCTTCGTATCTCATCGCTAGACAAATTCTTCGTGATGGTGGTTGTATCAGGGTGGCCGACCATTCTTCTCTCCCGGATACAGCGTATGTAGTTCGGGGCGGTATGATGGGCTCCCCGTCCGTTGGCTCTGAAAGACTGGGGGATGCGAAGCAAATCTTGACCGCCGGCAAGGAATTGGCCCATCACTGCGGTATTTCGGAGTATGCTGCCACGTTGTGGTAGGAGTTGATTTCCTTGTTCGTCATCTTTCCTTGTTCGCTGATGTGCCGAACTGTAGTGATGAAATCGGTGGTGGTAATGGAATGCAGTCGTTAATATTGTCTCAGTGCGTTATAGAGGACTTTCTGCTTTTGTTAGCATAGTGATATTTTTACAGCTACTATAACGTTCCTGCTTTGGACGGTGATCTGATGGGTCGTGGTATGTTGTACGACTGACTCTGGTTCGCTCGCGCTGACGTATGTGTTTAGCCTATCCTAATCTCCACCAAACTATTCCTTGTGTGTATTGTTGCGCACCATAACTGGGCGAGAGAATTAACTGATTTCGATCACAGCCGTATATAATTTATCAAATGCGTGAGCAAATCCTGCAATCTATGATTTCAAAAGTCCTCATCGAAAATGCCAGTCTCACTCCCTGTGCTTTACACGACGGAGACGGAAATGTTGTGGTATGTGGATCTGACATTTTTTACTAAAGGCTAATGGACACGTAGATCATGAGCCGTGCAAAAGACAATCATGCAGTAGAGGCATTCATGAGAACTGTAACGACAGAGATGGGCTCGTCTGCCGCACTCGTCCCTGCACCAATGACCGTGGCTGAGACTAGAGATTATGGTGTTCGCCGTACTTTGAGCCAAGCGTGGGGAATCGGTCGGGCTATTGCTATGTGCCGGCAGAAGAAGTGCGTTGCGTTCATTCCTCCTCAAACACAGTCACCTGACACTTATCATCTGACTCGAACAGTGATTTGAAGAGTGTGCCAGATGAGATTTTGAAGCTGCAGAACGGCAAGCTCCTGTTTATCGGGAAGATTGTTGATGTTTCTCGTGTTTGTATATTTATCTATATCCATGTTCAAATTACTCATGAGCCTCTGTAGGAAGTTCGGGCAGGTTTCACTTGGGGAGAAGTGAAGATCGCCCGACTGGGCGAAGATGAACTAGAAGACAGCTCCACCAGCACGTTGAATATGGACCATGGCCCTGATGATCATATGATTATTCCGTTCCAGAACGAGAACTTGGTCGCCTATATTGAGAAGCCCGACGGCGCGCGCAGCGTATGCCGATCCAATGCTCCAATTTTCATATCTGATTATTTAAACCTATAGGTTGCTGCTATTGTACCGGACCTCATCAGCGTGTTAGACTCCCAGAGCGGCTCCCACTTGGGCACACAGATGTGTAGGTCACGGTTCGTCGGTCCGAGAACCGTTGTTGATATCCTTCTTTAGATTCTTACGGGTTGCGGGTAACTGTGATCGTCATGGCGGGATCGCCACTCTGGCAAAGCGAGAAAGGACTCAAGAGCGGTGGTCCTGCTGCGTTCGGGTAAGTTCGGTAGGTAGCTTATTGTGGAAACGCCATTGACCAATGCCTAGGTTTGATCATCGGTACTTCCCAGTTGGAGAGTACAAGACCCCCTTGTCGGTTATCGAGGAGTATAAATGATGAGAAATTATAACAATTACTATGTGGATTTTCCTGGACGTCCACTTTTGCAGACCCTGTCGGAAAGACACCGAGGTATAGATATTAATCAAGACAAAAGAGCCGAGTACATGGAAACCACAGGATCAAAAGCGCATATACTTTTGAGAGATCGTGACTTGAAACCTAATTATCCCATCAAACTTCCTCGTCTGTTGACTTGTCTTCCTCCTTCCCCCCGTTGTTGGCGCGGGAGTGTAATTGTGAGGTTCCTAGATGCGTCGCAGTGCCGCTTTCTGCGCAGACAGGTGGATTACCAAAATTCATGGAACTCAAAGGTAGCGTATTGAGGGTGGTCTTCTTCCACGCTCGACCCTCCGCCAAGCGGTATATAATAAGGTATGCTGCAATTTGCTTTTACCCAAGGATGCTGAATGTTAGCAACAAGTCATTGCTTTAGACGAATGCTAAGACACACCTGAGTCGATGAAGCGACGCCCAGGAATATTTGATTAGTCGGATGTCCAACGGCATAGGTGATTAGGAACAAAATAGCGAAAACTGAGTAGAGTGCAGCAGACTCGACGACGATGGTAGCGAGTGAGACATAGTGACGGGCATGCTCGGGGGGAAGACTCGTAAGGAGTCTACGGCGGTACATGTAGAGTCGGAGAATAATGAGAATGGTGAGCATGATGTTCACGCCGAGAGATATCGCATAATATGATGTCCCGTAGGCAAGAGGCAAGGCACTGTAAAAGGAGAGTCCAGGCTGGCTGGACTGCAGTGTCCACAACGTTCCCATTACTGTACGACAGTAGATGAACACGGATGTGATAATTGGATAATAGCAAGACATACCAAAGGAAGCCAAGAGTGTTATAGCAGGAAAGGCGGTTACAATATATGCCACGACCTGACCGGATGCCGTCCAGATAACCCAACATCGCCACAGCTATGTTAGGGGTAAATAACATCGTCAGGAATCAGGAGAGCGTGTTGACCCACCACTAGTATGTCAGACAAAAACGTCAAAACAAAGAGTGTCGCGTAGAATATGACGTTCACGGCCAGGTTTTGAGTGTCGAGGAAGAATTGCCATGGTCCCCCTGGGTAGTTGCGGTTGTCGATGTATATCATTTGCACCGTATTGGCCTGAACCCCGACGAAGATAGTCTCAATGGACAAAAGCAATGTGATGTACGCGAGTAGGAAGAGAGAGATTGGATTTTGCTTTCGGCGCTTCCAAAGAAATAATGCGCAGGATACATAGAGCACAGCTTGGACTCCTGGGGTTATTATCAGTATTATGGAGAGGTAACGACGGGAAAATAGGTTTTACCGAAGCCCAATCCAACAACAACATCCCCCGCCAAGAAGTAGCGCTCGAGCATGATAGTTTCGTACGGTTCATCGGGACCATAGTAAGGCATCGTGTACAAAGAGAGGGGTTGGAGTTTTTCGTGCTATTTGAGCCTCCTTCCTTGTACAGGTCCTTATACGTATCTCGCAAGGACTCGGCGCCTTTGGACACAGGAAGTACTGACAATCATCTTGGAAGAACGTCAAGAACTAATATTGTCTTGATTTATGCAGTGATCGAAAAGTCACGAGCTCAATGCAAAATATCCCAATAGGAGTCCTAGGATGCCAGGACCTTTAAACGTGTTTTGGAGGTCTGGAGAGAGGTCAAACTTTAAGGGAAGTCAGCACATGCTCTTAACGTGCATCAGGGCGATACAAACGGTGTTTGACAGAACACATCATCCTTCGTGATACTTACCAACTATTTAAATATCGACAGAATGTGAGAATATCAACGAGACCCGTGTTCGAGGATCTTCCGTCAATTGCAACAGGATTAGAACAGATGATGTATTGATGTTCACATGTTCACTTGCTAAAGATCGCCGTTGTTAGTGGAACACTGAGCCTGCATCTACATTCGCAGAATGCCTGCCGACTCTCATGGAATGGAGACAGATGGAGACAGATGGAGATGTCACTTAGACCTGATGATCAAATGTCGGAGGACTTCTGTAGCTTCTGTACGTACCGGCTGCGCATAGGCTGAGCCCGCGTCGCTAGGTAGGCACATCATGCCCAGTAAAGGGAGGTAGGGATCGTAGCGAAAACGTAAAGATTGGAAAATGAAGTGATCTTGATATTGGTCTAGGGATCGGCATGAAGGCTCAATTTTGCGGTCCTGAACGGTTGACATCATGTAGTCAATATATTAATTCCATTAAGGTATCTTCGCTGTGAAAATATTGCCTATTTTCCTGTATAGACTAGCCTGTTTTGTCATAATCGACAATATCCCTGTTGTTCGTTAGGCAGCAATGGTATTCAAGAGAGCGGAGATGGAAGGCGAGAAGAAATATTCGCCGCCCCGCGACACCACGAAATCTGAATCAAGTACTATTAGCCAAAACAATGCTCACTTTCAAGTGAACACCCACCGTTCTGCAATGTGATGGCACGGTTAGGATCTGTTGGATCTAGACCAGTAATTGAACGACTCCTTGAAGAGGGATCGGTTCCCGCGGAACCGATAATAGCATCCACACCGGTGCCAGGCATGAAGAAGCTACAGAACATTTAGACCAGGACACACAGAGAGAGCAAACGATCCACTTTGCGTTGTTGATCCAAACCTGCTGCAAAAAGCGGAAGCCCAGATTTATGTTAGATTGGTATGCGACTGTCGTAGCATCAATCAGTCGACGCTCATTGACACGAAAGCATTCGAACTGACCAAAAGCAAGGCCGCGTTCTAGAGAAGTACTCGTCTGATTGGACTGTGATTCTTCAGGTGTCACTGTAAACATTCTATAAGCTACTATCCGGCTTTGTTCGACAAAAAGGATCTGACCTTCCGGTCCGTAGGGAATGCCAGCGCGAATAATATGGTTGGCGGGATCCTCTGGCGTGAAATCAGCTCGAGGGCGAACCTTCCTGGTGTGGGCAGCAAATGGACAACGAATCTGGTCGCTGCTGCGTTCACCGTCGTGGTGATAGGTGAAGTTGTTATTCCTCATGGGATCCGACGCCAGCGTAGGGTCGTCGAACAATGGCGCAAGATCGACGGGAGCTCCCTGTAATCAACTGTCATTTTACTGATGAGTATCTTCTCGGATGATAAACATACACTCTTCCATCTTCCAAGCATACGAGCGCCTAATAGGGCGGATCCCTCTTCGCGAGTGAGAGGAAGATCCGGCCCAGAAATCGGGTTGTCCCACAAAAATTTGTTGAACTCTGGTACCAACTGCTCCATCTGACGGAAAACCAAGAACGAGCCATCTTTAGCCCAGCGTGGACGAGGAATGATATCCCCTGCCTCAGCCAGTAGAATTTCTCCTGCGTTGACGGCTAGTTGGCCTGGCAAAGGCGACTTTGTAAAGCCCTTGACGGCAGGCTGACTGATACCATCCATGAACCCGAAATCTGAATATGCATCCTCATCAACAATCATCCTGTATCTGTTAAATAGAAAAGACTTACGTTCGTGACCTTCCTCAGATCCAGGGCGGGCTGCGCCCTGAACGCGGTGTAACTCGCCAATAGAATCGCCTAATATCGACAAGATTTCCGACAGAGTCACATCTAGGTTTTCAATGGTGTCTGATGCAAGAAGGAAGACACCATGGGTAGATCTTCCCACAAATGATTGTACCCATTTGCTAGTTCCAGGGTCACCGATTGCGCCAGAATCGGCTTCCTGTCCTATAGCATAGAACGGATCGCCTAGATTATCAATGATGTCTAGAGCAGTGAGTCCCGTGTGAGAAAAGGCGAGATTGACAGCTGTTAGAGGCTGGGTAGTGACGTCCAATATCTCGGTCGTAGACGTGATGAGAGGTTGGATATCGGAAGCCAGTTTCCTTTTGAATTGAGCCGCGTTTTGAATACGAAAAAAGAAGAATAGTTCTTTCTTCTTCTTCATACCCACCCTGTGCGGAGCGTCAGTCAAGGGAACAGAAAAGATAGCTTGAATTGGCTGACAAGATATCTGCCTGGATGTCCGTCAAGTTTAGACCAACGCTGGCTGCCGCCGAGAGAGCTTCTAGGGCAGTCGGTAGAACTGGTTGGGGTGCGAGGTCTATTAAAAACGTTAGTTGATGCACTGAAGAACATATAGAGTCACGTACTATTCAATATAGACGTCGTCCGGGCGGATTGTCGGCGACGATGCGGGCCGAGATTACTGGGGCTACCAGCGGCATTAAAGACCAAGGAAAGTAGTATAAGGGAGGCAGAGATTGTGCTGGAAGTCTTCATGTTAGATACCAGTGGGAATAGATATGAAGCACACGATGAACGCGTCTGCTCTCTTTTAACGAAATATATGAAACCGGAGAGGAGTACTTGGCTCCTCGTTGTTCTTCCTCCTTCTCTTGAAGTCTCACTAGAGAATTCTTCAGTCGATCTTCAGTGAGACGTAAAAAGAAAGCACATGCTTACTACATAGCCGTCTCCGAGCGAGAGGGAGGACTGATTGAGTTATGGAGAACTGAGGGAAGCTATCCCTACGGCTCACTGCCCCCCGACTCCAAGATTAAAGAAGTTTCCAAATTCTATTCTGCGAGAGAAGAAACTGATTTCCTCTCAAGACGTGACGTTGCTATTGCGTTTAGCATCCGCGGGATCGGAAGGCGAGCTGGAGCCTACCTGAGTCTACCTTCGATTTGACCACGCGTCGTGCACGTTGCCTCCCAACACTCACTTCTACTCCTCTTCAGCGGATTTCCGTCGGAGGATCTCATTATAAAGGTTTGCATTTAATTTCTCGAACGAAATACCTGAATGTTCGCAAAGAAATTAGAACTTGTTCCCCTCCAGATCGACTCAGTTATGAGACATACCTTGAGGACGAGCACTGCAGCTTGTGTCACACAATCGCGAGAGACATTTCAAAGTTATGTACAGCCGCTAGATCGGGTCGACGAGCCTTGTCTAGGGCAGAAATATCATAGGATCCTGGAACCTGGATGTAGTCATGGTAGATCTCGATATTTCAAACTTTCAAACTTCAACAACGCCAGTTAGCGTAGGAACTCCAGTTATGTTAGAAACACGAAGTACGGCTTTGCTGGATCCAAGGACGAAGGTAGTCCGAGTCCTTGACAGCCGCCTATTGACAGAGAGCCAAGCGGCAAGGCAACTGAGTTGCAACGTAAAGTTCGGCCCGGCTATCGCAAAATAACATTCCCACGCCACAAGACTTTCTGACTGACACTCGTGACTTATCCCACTTATCCTCCCTTCATTTGGTCTCATCTCGAACGGCGCACAGGAAACGACGAACCCTCAGTCAAGACGTGTATTCTGACACCGTCTGCAAGGAGGCTTTCTCATCAGCCCATAAACGGCTTTCGAAGGGGCTTCAAGGCTCGAAAATAGGCCGGATACAGTATACTCGTGGTATGGAGAACCATCGACCTACGGGTCAGCCGCTTGTGGTATTACGTGGCGCTATTCGGTGTGCCAGGTTCGGGATTCGTGGGCAAGAATGTCCTAGAGGCCGTCGCTCAACTTTTCAGCCGACATTGGACATAAATCAGAGTTGCGTACCAGTCATCCAAACTGCCCTCGTCGTTGAGGCTGACGATGCCGGCAATCGCGAAGGACAGTAAGAGGTCGTCGCAGTCGATGAGGAAGGGCTGTTCGGCGCTTACAAACAATCCCGGCATTTCCCTTCCGCCATTACTGGGTCGCCTCGACGCGTCTTTTCGTATGATTTACCGTCGTATAGCTTCTCGACAATGGTCGCCAACAACCACGACATTGAGCAGCGCCATCTTTATTTCGGTGAAATTATCGGCATCGTACTTCCCGACTCCCTGAAGATTCTCGTCATCAACGCATCGATGGCGAAGACCAGACTAGCTGTTGGGAGTCTCGATACGGGCCAGGTCTGTCTTACTTGTCTTGCTGATACCCGTTCCAGGTCTTCTCGCCCACCAAATTCTCTATCCCATGCAAACTCCCTTCCGCCGTCATTCTATTTCTTCATCGAGGAGCACTCTCATCTCGCTCAATTGATAGACGATTAACCGACGATGTACCTTCTTTGTGAACCTTTTGCACGCGAAAACGACACCCGCTGTTCCTTGATACTGTTGGTTGTTCCATCGAAGATGCCCTTATCGATGATTATTGGACGTGAATGGGTTTTTATGTCGTATCCTAAGCCTCGCTTGTGTGGTCCTCATACACGCGTTTTGGAGGCAAAACTGCACTAGAAGCACAGATGTCACGTCTACTGCCTGCTATTTTATATCACAGCAGGTATTTTATCATAGAATAGTGAATGATATATACTTCTAATTCGCGACGATATCCACACCGAGCATGTTTCGTCAGTGTCTCCACCATGATGGGTCCATCAGCGCCAGTCAGAGGATCGAGCAACCCCAGTATGCCAACCAAATTGACTGCACTGCTCCCTCTCAATTTGCAAGTACGTCGAGGCCAACTCGACATCACGTCCACGCTAGATTCTTCACTCAGATCATCAGTATACGCTATACAGAAAAACAAGGGCCTCACTCATTCAATTCACGGATCCGAATATCCACTGAGCCGCACACATATGGAAGACAGGTATTCGGCAAAGCCCGCAGAGGGAATTAACGCATGACCCAACGATGGATGATAAGAAAACTCATGACGGAACTTTCACGGAAGCATGAAACGACGTCCCACGCATCAATATCTTCGGAAGCGAACCCAAAGCTCTATCAGATCATCTTGTACCAACGTGAACAAGATTCATGCGGAGGTTTCGAGTTGATCAGGTTTAGACGAAGCGATAGAAGTTTCAAGTTGATCTGTAGCCCGCCGAACATTCACAGCTAAGATACAAAGCAAAGTGCGAACCGTACAACTTATCTGTATTCCATAATTGGCGCGCCGTCGATCCCATCGTCAGTAGTAAGGTTGGCGTTGAGGGCACGAGAGTCTGGTCTGCAAAGAAAGTGATGTGTTAGCTAGAAGAAGCCCTATAGTATGATAGGGCACGCATACCTCACACAGTATTTTCTCTGCCCATAAGCAGGCGACGCAAACTAAAGCACCAGAAAGCTCGCGTCTGGTCTTATCACCTGCCATCGGGTCGATTTGATGGCGAGCTCGAAAACCTGTAAAGACGGTGTGAGCGAGAACAACGAAATCGGGAGATATCATGTGCCTTTCCGTACACTACGCGAAAGAAACTTACCGCTGTCGCGATGCTCGATAGCATTAACGTGGTACATGCTACTCTTGAAGCCCAAGGTTAGAGGATTTCAGGCTGAGGGTGCGGGATCTCGTGCCGCGAGGCAGGTGTCGTCTGCAACAGTGCCAGGCTATACCAAAGTATCCGTTAGCTCACATCATCCGGGAAAAACATGGAGCACATACCTGATACTATACTCTCCAAGGTCAGCCACAACATGACTACCTCAACTTGTTCATCTATGCCTATCAACTTGCAAACCTCTCGACGCGCACGGCCACCGTCCTCCACACACCGTTCCCTCTTCCTGCGCGTCGACCTTCAGCGCTGCTCCTATCGCTGTCGCGCAGTGAAATGTTCTGGCACGCTTGCATTTCATGGTTCTGAAGTAAATAGTCAGCAGGAATCAATAAAACTCGTGACGAGACTTGCCAGTTGAGCGATGAATCAAGTGCAGTCCCGTCGGTCTTGATAATCGCCCGCCATCACGTCCTATCGATGGCGCAGACGGCGTCAGCGAAGAGAACGGAATAGGGATATAACTCTGCGCGTCGCGCACTATCCGAACTTCTGGTACACTTCTTTCAGCGGCTTGTCGGACTCTCCGTCCTTCAATTCCTCCAACGAAAGGCCCAAAGTCGTGGTGCAGAGCCTATTTTCTCCTCCTTCAGCGTCAGATCGACTCAAGTGAGCCATACCTTGACAGGCTTCTGGTTACACAATCGTCGCTCCGAGCAAAAAGTCGACAAGCCTGTTCTGGGACTAGATGACCTAGGTGGATCTCGATGTTGTCCATCAACGAGCGCTGGCGCTGGAAGCTTTACTCTCGTTATATTGAGAATAAGAAGGACAATTTTGGTGAATCTAAGAATGTGAGTAGTGGCCCCTTGGTAGGCGTCCACTGAGAGGGAAGAAAAGAGGATACAGGGAACTTCGAGAGCGCGGCCCGGGTCCCGCGACACAATATTCCCACGCCGCAATCACGTTGACTTGTCCCGTCTTGCAATGCAAGACTTGACCTCATGTGGAACGACGTGCAGGAATCAGCGATCCCCCAGCCAAAGCATGTTCCTCGACATTGTCTGTAATACAAACGGTCGAAAATAGGCCGCCGGTGACAGAATTTCTTGCGGCATTGACCTACGGATCAGCCGTATGGGTGCAAAGTTCTCAATGGCGGGAGAGATACCGTACGGTCAGTTCCTGGTCGTCACACAGCAGAAGACATCCCGTCGTGGCTAATTGGGCATGGATCCACTAGTTCAAGGAAGGAGCGCCGGCGAAAGCTGTTGGAAGAACTTGAAGAGGGTACGTCTGTCCGACTATGAGCATTGCAGTAGAAAGCTTATCACAATGTTAAGGCATCCATAATCCTATATTTGCCACCAATTTGCACTGACGATAACATCTTCTGTGTTATAAATGATTTTGAATACACTTTCTATTTACAGCTTGGTACTTGCAACGAAAATAATGAACGCCGGCAACTAATTCTGACATCAATTTATGGCGCTGCTTCTGATATCGCGCGATGGACGTTATCCTTCTTGTTTGTCCACAGAAACGCCGGGTTTGAAGAGCGAAACACCTTGGTCTTCGCTTCACTGACGACTTTGAATCCGACACAGGTGTTTGTAGTTTGAATTGAAACTGACAACAACCAGCCAACGTGCACCATTTTCGCGCGTATTTTCGGTGCCAGGGTTCTGCAATAATGTTGTACAGCGAGGACTCGGCAAAGGGAATGGAAACACGCTCTATGGCGAGAACCTACGTGTATTTCGTACCTTTTTATACTTCTTTAGCACTTCTGACTGTCAACGTAGTAGCCATCCCGCCCTAGGATCTGGCCAGCCAAAATCTATGTTACGACGCTCATCGGACCTGCTGGCTCAGAGTAGAAGATACGACGATCTTAGGGAGCGACACGGTGAATACGCTTGAAATAGAATGATGTGCACAGAGATCCTTATTCTCAGGCCAACGTTCCGTCGGCCCTTACATGAGCGATGACAAACCAGACCAGAAAACAAACACGGGCCATACTTCTAGCTTCTTACTTGACCACAAATTTTCTCTGAGGAGAGACTCGAGACTGTTTTCATCGTCCTAACGAGGTTTCTAGATCTCAGATCTGCAAGTTAACTGTTAGATGTACGATGAGCTCAGCAATACTCTCGTTTTAAAGAAGGCTTATCCTCGTGAGTGTGACTATCTTCAACAGCTCTTATGTTTCCGTGTAGAATCAAGATCTCGTACTTGGATGCACACAAGCTCTTCATTGGATCACGGTAGCAATTTTCGATGAGAGCTGAGAGTTTCTTCTGCTCAAACTCTTACACATCCTTCTCGCTACGCTGCAACCATTGTCCTTATTGTCGAGCCGTCCCAGTACGTATATGCAGATATCCTGATACGTTCATTTATTATATGATTTGTTCAATGGGGGATAACTACAAGGTGTGCTAAATATTTTAACGAGCGATCCATATAAACCTGCTTTTAAATAGTGCCGGATTCATCCATGGCAAACAATTATTCACATTAAGCAAGGATGGTAGTAGAGGCCTTTTTAGCAATGGACCGTGACACCAATGAATCCATTGAGGCCCCTTCCGCATTCATTTGGGCTATCGACAACTTCTTTAGCCTCCCATCTAGCAATCTCCTCCCGATTACCCAGTGTATGCCGCTCGATTTGGCCGTGGCACATAGTAAGGTGTATGAGCCATCTGGTATGGGGTAACGATGGCTGGCGGTGATCACAAAACTACACTCCATTCCAGTGTCATCTTTGACAATGAGCTGCCCATTCCTATAGCGCCTCCCATTCAAGTAAAACATGCGGCCAAACTGCTCAAACAATCCTTGGACCAAGGCCAATTCAATAATGTATCCATTGTAGTATGCATTGGCATCTGTCTTACCATCCTGATTCCAGCAACCAATCTGCAGATTTGAGGGGCGTTGCCCATGAGGTATCTCTGCCATGACCTGCCTCCATGATGGCCGCCAAGTTTTGGTTCCGTCACCAGGGTGGGGATACAGGAATAGCAAGTCCCACTGGCACTGGTGTGCTGTCACATCCACCAGCGATGTCCACGCATCCTCCTCAGACTGCTCTCCATAGTATGCAGGTATGGAGTCTGAATGCAGAAGGTATGCCATGCCTGTAACTTTGTCCACAGGATTTGTTGACTCTCGCTTCTGCATCTGTGACAGCATATCATACACACAATGTTGACCATGTATCCTTTGCAGCCTGGACAGTTCCTGTTCAAACCCGACCCGTATATCTTCATCACCGGTGTCTCCACCGATAATCAGATGCTCGCTGATCTCCTGCAGGGTCCATGCACGTTTGAACCAGTCATTCTCCCAGAAACCAGCAGGCGATGCAATCAAAGGCCGTCCCAGCCCGCGCAAGTAGCATGCCACTTTATCGGCCCCGGCATACACGGATCCAATTGTGGGTACATCCACCTTCCACTCCTCTGCGCGCAGATACTCCATTGGCCCACCTTCCTGTCTCAAACAAAGCACATCCAACCAGACATACTCTGCACCAAGATTGAGCATCTCAATCCGGATTCGATCCAAGCTCATGTCGTTAGGGATTGGTACGGGCCATTCATGGCCATTCATGGCTGTCGACATGTCCTCACGCCAACTTTTGTCCATCCAAGCATGTGATATCGCCCACGGCCTTCGTCGGGCGATGCACCATGGCACCACCCGATTACTATACAGATCCCATACACGTCGAGGGGGCACATGCGGGTAGATGATTATGTCATTGACAAGTACATCTTCCAGCATCCTTCGGTACTGCACTTCGCGCTCAAATAAATCATCTACCAGGGTGGTCATGTTGTCATACCAAAACGGGCGGAGACAGGCATATGCGGTGCCAAAGTCATATCTCTTTAAGATGCAGTCCCCAAGAACGGAGCGTACACCCGCAGTGCCCAGAGTGTATGATGTACCAAGGATGGTATTGAACTGATCCAACAGTCCTTGAACGGTGAGGTTATCACAGAGAGTGTCGGCGAGAGCGGATGGTATGATGGGTTTCCTGCCGGTGTATGACCATTGCTTTGGCACTCGTGATCCATAAGAGGAGATGGTGACTTCAGGAAGACCCTCATACTTGACGAGTGCCTGCGTTCTTCGCTATACACTCAACATTATTTATTGTACATCTTTTGATGATTTTGCATGCTTACCTCTTTATCGCTGTTGTTCATGACAATAACATCTTCATAATAGCGCCGAAACCATTCATCCCGATCCATTTTCAGTATCTCTGGTCATAAGAGAATAAGAACGTGAAATATTGGAAGTAAGTAACACAGGCACGTACTATGGCAAGGTGTGGTTGCAGCAAAGCTGTACCCCCCAAAGGATTAGGCGCCATGCCCCACAACGCAAAGCCGGTACCATTAACCCACTCTCAGAGATCCTCGACACGATAGGCGATTTTGACCTGCCTGAAGAGGACGCGTTATAGCTGAAAACCTGAGTCGGTCACGCAAGCACTCACAAAAATAGTAATTTTAAAGAATTTGATACGTATCTTGCCTTCAGCGGACTTCAATCCCATGCTGCGGCTACGGGAAGTTGACATCGATGCCGCGACACAGCACGCTACCGGTGGCTGAGAATCAAACTCGGCCTATTCATCGTCGCTCTGGTAAGTCTCCTCACGGCTCCCCAAGTCCCGTTTGACTGACGTTGTAGATTGTGTAGCCATACGGTAAACTTCTCTGGCATCCATTTTCATTATCATAATTCATGAGTTTGCACATTGTGAGATTGCGCTCAGGGCTCGGGTTCACCCAATCTTGACGTTATCAATACGGCAGACGTTGCCGCAAATTACTGTACACTGCCAGTTCCAGGATCACCAATGGCGGAATCAGCTTCCTGTCCCTTAGAATAGAACTGGTCGCCTGCCCCAAATTATCGGCGATGGCCTGTCCAGCGAGTCTCGACTGGGAAAAGGCGAGATCCACTGCTGTCGGAGGCTGGGTCACAACGGCCGTTATTTCGGTCGTAGAGGTAACGAGACGGCGGATACTATCCGTCGCCAGCATGCTCTTGAATCCGGTCGCGTTTTAAATTCCGAAAAATAAAAACAATTCCTTCTTCGTCCTAACCCTAAATAATATCAGCCATACAAGATAGAAAAGACAGCTTGACTGGACCCACAGCATATCTACCTGGATGTCATCCAGATTCAAGCGTACGGCTGTTTCTGCTTGAGTTTCTTGAACGGCGCATCTTTCAAGTCGCTAAATCTCAGGGACCTGGCAAGGTGTCCAATTCCGTTCGTTGTATCACTGAGACGACTGGGCGTGTCCGAATGCTTGAGCCGATCAATAAAGTGCAGAGGTGGCCACCGGTGGCGGTAAGTACACCCATGTCGACGACTTGAAGATTTCTCGACAACAGTGAGAGCGATAAGATATCGGAAAGCAGAAGAATTTGATTGACTTTAGTAGCATACGAGAAGTAAATACTAGAAAGCCAGCACCGGGCCCTAGGAAGTTGTAACCCACCTTTAATAACGTGCTGGAATGTAAGTAATGTCAGCAAAAGAAAAATCGGGGGAGGAGAAGTACGTACTATAAGGAAAGTTCGTTCAGATCCCTCCCGAGGCCTCCACGGCTTAGAATTCAAGTTTCACGTTGCCCGTACTCGTCTGGTGCTGTTATCACCGGCAGGAAATTGGGGCGAGTTTCGAGTGAATGGCCATAGGCTCGAAGGCATACATCACCTGTTTACTCAGCCGCAACGGTTGTCAAAGAAGCCGGCCCAGGGGCGCAGCGTCGAGTTGGACCAATACCGCTTCTTGAAGGTTGACTATTCCTCAGGAGCAATTGATCCTGAACCAGATTCAACGAAGGAAGATGAATTGAAAGCTAAAAAACATACCACGGACATAGCTGGCGTCCACGTCGTATATCATGAACTGATTATGAACGAACGATTAGCCCAACACATGGTCATAGCGCTACCCTTCCGTACAAATTAATGGCTGCACAAGGATATGAAGCGGCGTCAACTGAAAAATCGAGTCTCAGTATAGCACGAAATCAGATAAAGACGAAGGTAACATACCATATGCCTTGCCTTCGGGTCTGTGAGCGTTCGACAATCCTGCACGCAGTTGGTCAGCGAACGAAGTCGATGCACAGACTTGGCAACATACCTCGAAACTGATCAACGTCCCTCGGGCACATAACCACACAACACTGAAGGACCTCCTCCCCCCTTACGACCCTCGCCCACTTTGAAGAATGGCTGTCGAGCGACCACAACATCGAAATGCTTACTAGTTGTACCGCTGAGCTTGCCTGCAACGTAGCCTCGGAGAGTCCAAACCTCTCCTCCGCCGTGACAGTTCATAACGTGTTAGATCCGCCTTTCCATGCATATTGGTCGTTGGAACGTAATATACCGATGCGAAGTTCGACCCGCCCTGTTGAGAGTAGATGTCATAGGCTGCATGCCAAAGGTTGGTCAAGGATACCCGAGCAGGGAGTCAATAACGTACTTCGTAACACTGCACTTCGTTCCTTCGACGTCGATGGGTCGTCTTCTTGAGGCAGGCACTGTCGCCAGAGGGAAGAAGACAAGGGATTTTGAGGTTCGTATTCAAACCCGCTCCCAGGATCGGAGTGTATTAGTGGTGCGGTCCTCCCCAGAACGCAATAAGTACGCTGTCTTGGTGCAATCCTAGTCCCGCGTAATAAAGTTGAGGATAGTGCCAGTGAGAGACTGGAGAACTGCATGGATGGGATCAAAGGGAAGACGCGAGATGCTGGGGATTATCGGTGAGAAAGTCTGTTAGCTATAGAGGAGCAAAGGAAGCATCGACATCTCACCTAGAATTTGGCACGAAACTCTTTTACACGCCGCTTCACATCCGAGTAGGGTCCCCAAATTATCTGAATCACTCTCTACTCCCCAGATTCGCAGCCGTCCCCTGCATCGAGCTTGCCAGAACGCGGTACATTGTCTCAGCACAAATTCGACACGATAATTTTGAGGTTGAGGTCTTTCTTCGGACGAGATATTCATCGCTGACGCAGGGACACAGTAGAAAGAACGGACTGCTGAGGAAGGAGAACGATGAGCATTGGAGGGAAGAGAATCAACGCGAGTTTCGGAGAGTTGTTTGGTCATGGCAACAAACAAACCCTGCCTTCCCTCTCACCATCACCATGGATCTCATGAACGTCCTCGATGTCGCACTTATATAATGCTCGAGCTTGCGATATATCATGTTCGCCTATCTCATCACAGCGGCACTCGGAGGCTGACAAGAGTCCATGACCTTGAGGCTAGTAGGCGATTCATTTCGATTACAGGACGCCGCCCTTGACGTTAACTCTTACGATAGGTATACACGCACACCGTGGAAAGTGTCTGACCACTTCTGACATCGCTGTTCTTATATTTCTACAAAAGGACGAATCTATGCTCACCCTGTACCTGGGATAGAGAAATCTTGACATGCGTTGATCAGGTAGGTTTCCCTGGATCTTTTCCAATGGCAATGTTGGTGCTGAGTAAGACACAATTTCTCCGTCTCATGGTCCAGTACAAGCTGCTTTTCGATGTTGGAGGATTCTGAATATCAAGTTGTTGCAAAGAGGGCGGGCGGAGGTGGCCATAAAACCCCAGCGGCACTAAATGGCGTATCTTGATAGTTAGAGAACTATGGTCGGGTGCTAGTGAGTCTTCGAGTACTCCTGATGATTCCCTGCTCAGACTTTTTGCCCATACCAGATAACTGAGCTCAATGATGCGATACGAATGGTATTAGCTGTCGCGGATTTACGCTCTTATGCGGCAGTTGCGATACTCCTGATGCTGGCCAAAGCTACTAAGTAAAGGTCGAGGACGCTTTGGCGCAGCAGATTGTGATTAGCTGTGCAATCGTTCAGTTTCGTCTTCGATCTCTGATTCTAAAATCTACCTAAGATGTCGCTGTGTGTACGAGCTTCTTTCGTTTTTCTCTACTCCGGGTACTGCTGTTGCGCCTGTGAGCCCTATACCTGTCTCGGTGTAGTGAGCTGCAGCTGTGCTTCGACAGCTAATTGTCGTATGCTTCGCTGAACTTACTTGTTCTGATATACGTTCGGCACATCTCTCGGGTAGATGTTACTGTCCGCCCACCCTGCCAAGTCCCATGTTACTTGATGGTATGGAGCTCGAGGTTGTCACTACCCATGGTCCGTCACATCAGTAAGAATTACTCCGCGCAAAGCGCTGCAGAAGCACATAACCAAGAACGGTTGTTTTGTGCCTTGTAAGCAATCTTTGTTCAAAATCTGGACACTTCGACAGAGATCCGCGGGTTCTCAGCCTTCAAACCATTCCGATTCGACTGTGAGCCCTTTTTTGCGTACTGCCAAGTGGTTCAATATTGATTCTCCCACAGCACCATCTTTTCATGCGCCTTCCGAGGATTCCTTCCAAGATTATACAGGAACAGAACAAGCCTCGTCACCTACGTCAATCTACAGCATACTTGACGGCCCCGAATTCCAACCGGTGATATATCCTATAAGCGTGATGGTACGACCGTCGCTGTCGGACTCTTGAAAGAGTTCACTTTTGATGGTTGGGACATGGCCTGTACGTACCTAGGTATAGTACCATTCCTCGTGTTAATGTCCTCCCAGAAAATGATATTTGATAAGTAGCTGAATGAAAAAATCGTGAAACGTTCGTTCATGATCAACCTCGTTTCTTATTAGGATTTCATAGGGAACCAAGACGACGACCCGAAACACCATGAAATCCCTTTCACCAGAGCTCTTCGATGCCGGGATTTCCATACAAAGAGGAAGAACTAGCCATGTGATTGAAGAAAGAACTGGTTGGTAGAAATAAACATGTCCTAGCTAACAATTGTGGGTATCCGTAGAAATCGATCGATTATCCAGCTTGGAATTTCCTGAGCCATCAGACGGTGGCATAGACTCAAGGATCTCCGCTAGTTCATCAGATGTAATCAGCTCCATCCTATCGGCCCAATCACTCCTCCGGCTTTTGTGAATGAGTTCCTTCACCATCTCTATTCTCCGCGGATATCTCACCATCGTTCCTTCAACCTTTTCTACCATGCAGTCATACATCTGCAAGCATCGTGTCGAGTAATTGCAGAGAGCCAATAGGGCGACAGATGACAGCAGTAGGCATGCGATGAGCAAGCTCCCCGCAGTAGATGCATTACTGGCAAGAGCTGCAGATGCGTAGACCAACAGTGTAGCAACCCCTATGCCAAAGCTCTCTTCGGCAGTCTTATCCCGCAACCACTGGCCTGCTGTCGCCGTCTTGAGATTGTTTATCGACCCATGCAAATGGACCCAGCGATCCTGACTGAGGAGCACGAAGAGGTTAAGATCTCCCTCCTCTTTCGCACCCTTCCAATCCTTTCGACTTCTCCGCTTTATTACGATGACATTAATCGTTCTGGCGACAATAAGCATCCCAAGGACTAATAATGCCCACCGATCCCTGATGGCTCCAAGGAGCGCGATGACGATAATGGTCAATACCGGACAAAGCAGGTATAATAGAGCGGCGCGAGCTCCGGCGTTGAAGATGGGGGAGAGATCGATACCAGAAAGAGGGATTACGAATGTGTTGCAGGGTCGAGGCTTCAAAGATACTTTGGCAGTGACAAGGCAACCGGTGCGACTGATGTCCTGTAGGTATCTGACTGTCGCTGGATTTTCGACACGGAAAATGTTTCCAGTGGTCATCGAGCCAGTCATTGGAAACTCGCCGCGGTTGACGTCGTCGGCAGATTGCTGTGTGTGCATGCCTGGTGCAAGGACAAGAATGTCGAGGTAGGATGCTGTTCCCATCAGGGCCGTCCTCAAAGCGACAGCAGAAAGGTCTGCTAGGGCGACAAGCCCCGCAGCATCGAGGGTGACAGGCCCTGAGAGAGAGGAAGTACCAAACATGACGGGAAAGTGTCGAACGTTGGGGCGACGAGAACGGCTTGAAGTGAGGATCAGACGCAGAGTTCCTTATGAGACAACAGATTTCAAGTACGAGATGCTGTTGTGTTGGTTCTCGGGGTTGGGAATATGTTCCCGTAGTTCTAATCCCACGGGTGTCTGCTTCCAATATCAGAACAATGAATCGACGTGTCTGGATTGATGCCCACCTGATTCATTGTGAGCGACCCTTCCATCAACCACAAAGCTGTGGCATCTGTAACATTTAAGAGTTTAGTGAAGCAACGTTTATCGTGGGCTTTTCAATGTTACGCACCCACACAATCCTCAACTAGTTATTCAATGCTGACTAGGGCTTTTGGATCCAATCGGGATCAAAAAAAACTCTTTCTTGGATGTAACCGAAAGGTTTACCTCGCCGTGGGTAGCAACCGCGTGTCCGTAAGCATCTGTTGGATGAGCGCCGAGGTACAGTAATGCTACTGGCAGGCAAAATTATATCCTATGCATGCTGCGCATCAACTTGACTAACGCCTTTCAGATTCAGGAAGTTGTACGGAAAGTGCGAGAAGCTATTAAGCATGCCTGCGGTGGATTGATACGCTAGAACTGCTGTAAATGCCGGCATCCCATAAGCTGTAAGGACTGTCGCTCCTGCTCTCACACACGGAATGAGTTGTGCGTTGAAACGAATACACTGATATACCTTTTCATTAGATCACGGATCACTAGACTTTACTGAGCATGGTTGGAGGAAGGTATGGTGTACATCGGTTTCATATGGCCCGGTATCATGTATGGGCTTCAGTGTGACTGGGAAAGCTTAGGCTGTTCGGCCACGCTCATTGAGTATGAATGCGAATAGTATTCTCTGTCTGTAAGTTCTGTGTGGAGCGGTTAGCCAAGAGGGCAGCACAACTACAAGACACTGACAGTCGCATGCTGCCAGCTGGTGAATACATGCAGAGAAGATGCCGTTGGCCGTCGCGGGTCTCTCAACATGGAATTCACAATACACGACATCCTAAAATGTGGTCTTAAGATACTGAATGCAAAATAGCCTCTATGAACGTCTACCAAAAAACGGGAACCACGCGACATATTAACATTCACAGAAGCTCAAATTCGTGGT
Source organism: Armillaria borealis (assembly GCA_030435635.1). NCBI lineage: Eukaryota > Fungi > Basidiomycota > Agaricomycetes > Agaricales > Physalacriaceae > Armillaria > Armillaria borealis. The sequence goes on along the minus strand of JAUEPT010000041.1, from coordinate 279,574 downwards.
GACTAGATAGAGCGTCGTCGCAAGGAAAGCTATCAGATTCTGGAAGACAGTAGATCTGGACGGTTCTTGAGGACATAAGGCAGCATGACAGATGTAGAGCTCTGGATATGACAAGCCGTCGAAGAGAAGGAGTATCGGCTCATTCGGTCCGTCTTCCGCCCAACTTTTCTATTTTCGTCTGTAGCATGCTCTCTCTCTTCTATTAGCGTTTACCCTACGCTCCGTCTATCCATCTCAATTTATTCTTTCGAATACTGGGACATAATTTCTTCTAGGAAAGCGAGACCCGGGAGCGGCCTCATGGACGATGATACAAATCCAAAGACGTTTACAGACTGAACCAACTCAGAGCTCCAAGTTTCGGTATTAGCATTAAAATCTACAGCTCACCGCATACACGAGACTCGGATAGGGACAAAACACGTAACCAAATTCGGTCGCCGATGTATGGGTCGGTCACACCAAGGTGAGAATCGATTGTGATGTGCTCTTTTTCGTACGAACGAAACCAAAATACGTTACAGAAACCTCTTGTAGGGCTACTCTGATAGGCCCCGAGAAGTAAAGAGGAGTCAAATATACAGCTGTTTAGACTTTGGTGAGGCAAGGTTAATTGCGGGTGTCGCCGTGATACTGAACTTACTGCAGGTCATCCAGTCATCCAGACCGGTCAATCGTGCGTTCGTACGTGTCGTCCCTACCAACGGCGTCTTCTCCAGTGTCGGTCCGGAGAGCTTCGGCACCCGTATAAGACTGGTATGTCCATTCCCTGACCGGCTTTTCCTTACTTTTGTATGCTTTACAGCTTTCTATCCCAATTGAGGGCATCAGTATAGCCTCTCCATTCATTGCGCTATTAATGCTTCTGACCTTGGAATGCAGGATTTGATGTTCAGTACTAGCATTACGTTGCGGGCTATGCTACTAAGCGACTTAGCGATTGACGCGATACCAGCGTCTTTCGCATCGATTTACTCCCGTGCTGTAAAAGATACATTGTTCTTCTTTACAGCATCATACAGCAATACAATCAGCAGATCCTCACTTCACGGCCGCTTCTACACCTCGTGTTCCTCATCATCAGCAACTACACACTACCATGTACTCCCTTCCTCCTTTCCTCACGTTTAAATGCCACCATTTTCGCGAGCTTCCTTTCATGCTGCGCACTTCGACTATCTCAAGTCCCATAACCCTCGAAGCCGCAGGGCTCATCGCTCTTGCAGACTTCCCTGCTGTCGCACTGAGGACGGCACTAGTTGGAGGGGCCTGCTTCCTTGATGTGCTTGTCCTGGTACCGGGCATGCATACACAGCAATGTGCTGGTGAAATCAATCGGGGAGAATTCCCTACGACTGGCGCGATGACCAGTGGATACGTATTTCGCGTTGAAAATCCTGCTACCGTGAGCTACCTGCAAAGTATTGGCCAGACCGGACACCTCGTCACAGCCCGGGTGTCCCAAAATCCTTCCCAGAACACCGATATACCCCTCCCAAAACGCGTGGTCCAGTCGTTGGTCATCGCCGGAATTCCCGCGACTATTCTGTACTTCCTATGTCCGATATCAACTATATCGGTGTTCGTGGTCCTGTGCGTTATCGGGGATTGGTGGGGAATTGGAGCACTAGGAATGTTTGTTTCAGCCAGGTTAATCAATGTGGTCGTCATCAAGCGGAGGAGTCACCAAGGATGGAAAGGTGCTATAGAGACTGGTGACGGGGACCTTCTCATTCTGCTGAGCCAGGATCGTTGGGTACGTTTGCAAGGGACAATAAACGACCTGAAGGCTGTGACGGCAGGCCAATGGCTGCGGGATCTTTCAGCTCCAGAGAGCTTTTCTGTGATGTTCGCTACGATGATGGTTTACACATCCGCCATCCTCGCCTTTAATGCATCTACGGCGGGGAGCTTGCTTATAGGAGGCTTGCTACTTTGCTCTGTCGCACTTTTAACCCTGTGCAATTCGTTGACTCGATGTTTGAAAATGTACGACTGTGTCGTGCAAACGAAAGGAGAGCCAGAGAAGTACAATCGGAGGTTGGACATGGCGACAAAGCTGGTTTTAGAGAGCAAGAGGGAAGATTGGGCTGTTGGCATGGGTTTAATTCATCCCAAAGTTGGTTCAACCGATCGACCGGTTACTGTGTGATCAGTGAGTCTGCCGTTGCAAGTTGTTACGCAAAATAAATTTAACTGTTGGCAAGGGCATAACCCTACAAGACGACCTCTGACCATTCTCTCAACAATACTAGCGCCGCTCTTCCTCTATCCGGTCGACTCTCTCGTATTTGCTATGGGTAAAAGGTCGGTACTGTAATGATGGCCGGGATAAGCACACATTCTTGCTGCTATCGCACTGTAGTAGACTCGTTAGAAGGAACCGATAGAAGTTGTGATGAGACTCACCAGTAGGGTGATGAATGAAATGTCGACCAGTCAGCCTTGATAGTCGAATCTAGGCTTATCGCCAGCCATTCGAGCGGATCCATAGTACCCTCGACGAGCTGTGAACATGGCGTCAGCGAGAACGATGGGATTAGAAGATATCGCGCACCTTTCGGTACGCCATGCGAACTTTGGCTGGGTAGCGGTCATGCGTTTGAATCCTCAATCTCCGTGTCGTGAACACTATCCCCTCCGTTGCGACCCTTTTGCTGTTCAAACGTTTACTGACGGCTTAGCACAGTGGTTGCTGGGACATTCATGAGCAGAACATGTGAGGGCGCGTATGGCAGACTCGCTGGGACACGATACGTTGTCTAGGCGCAAAGTCAAAGACGTAAAGGGAAGAAAATCCATATGAAGAGATCAGAGACAAGAGACGGGATGCTAGTGAATCTGGGTGAGCATGTTAACCAGAATGCGAAGAAGAGCAACGACGGCTCACCTAGTATATCTGATACCAAAATGAATCAAAACACGTCTCATACAGGCCGGGTCACAGATGCCGTCCCGCATCTTGCTCGCCAGAACGACATGTTTTTGAACTCGTTCGAACAAGACGGTCAAGGGAAGACACGGATTGCTGGGAAGAACGAAATTGTCGACGTCCATTGCCTTGCGTGAGTCTGTGTCGAACAGAAAGGCTTTGAAACCACACTATTTGTCGTGGTCTCGTTCAGCTGCGTGCTTCTTCTTGTCCAAGAGTTCATTGTATCATGATTGAAGAGCCTTCAGCTGGATGTCTTGATGGTGAAGGAGGTGCTGGTCAGAACTATTATCAGATAGCTACAAAGATAGAACATACCTTTTCTTCCCTTGCTGTTGGTTTCTCAGAATCGTCCATGACCTCTTCCTCTCGTACGATGGATAATCTTTTCTAGACCCTGTCGATGTACCATGCTCAACGCCGTCGACCATGAACAGCATCTCTTGCAGATCACTAGGTGCCTTGTCCTGTCCGTGAGACGATCGAGCGTGTCCTAGGCAGTTGATCGCGTACCAAGTAGTTGGCCCGGTGTGCAACGTTTTCTTTGCGGGTCTTCTCGCTGACTGAGTATCATCGTCGGAGTGTACCGGAGGAGGGAAGATTCCTGGGAGAGAAGGGGTTTTAGCGCATGGATTTATGGGATAGTCGAGGACTCACTATAATGAAACTTCAGCGTCCATTCTTCCCCTGCGCGTAGCGAGTCCGTCCTTCAATCCAACTCATTCCAATCTATCAATCCGACTTGCTGCCGTCTCTGGCCATCACCGGCACCCACATAGCGCGCGCAGGAACACGCCAACATATTGAGGCCGACGCTATACGCGTCATTGGAGAAGGGTCGATGACGAGGGAAGAAAGTCCATGAAAGAGATCTGAAGGGAAGAGGTGGGAGGAGAATCTAAGGGAAAGTGTATTGGCCACAGAGAAGCAAAACAAGGATCGACAACTCACCTGAAGTCAAAAGAAAAGGTCCATCCCGGAGAATTCGCACCTCGTCCGCATGCATACACATTTTCGATGCGGTCGAATACAAACGGACCCCAGGTCATATTTGCAAATCGAGTCGTGTAATGAATGTAGAGAACGAATCGCTGGTAAGGACCCTGCCAAACATCATGAAGCGTATGCAGAGCGCTGGTGAGAATAACGTCGAGGTTCGTTGTCAATCCCAATAACATCGCTCACATCTGATTCAGCCAATGCGCACATTGTCGAGACGACTTGGGGCTAGCGACATGTTGAATATGTCCGTAGTCATTGCCGAAATAGATAGAGATACATGGGTTCAATGGAGTACAGACATCCTGTGACGAGTTCGTGCTTTAGACATGAGAGAATGCAAGACATCACGTACCCGACAGCTGAAGTTCGCAAGCCTCCTCAATTCCCTCAACGGAACCATTCAAACCTTCCTGCCAAGATTCCCTACATGTTATAGAAGGTCCGCCGCCCAGGCAGGTGACGCCAAAGATCCGGGAACGACGGCGTTAACCCCGTTCTGTAACTAAGGTTCTGTAAAACGGCATTTCAGCGAAGCCAGAGCAAGGCGGGATAACACGTACCTACGGATTTACACCCCGTGCCTCGAGATCGCCGATACCAGGACCATTCATTGATCCATCTTTCACAGGTGACGGCTATTCAAAGAGTTGAGAATCAATGTCGCCAGGATGGAGGATCAAACATGGTGGTGGTCGCAAAAGAGGAGGAATATACTTCCCAAAGAGGAATATCGACTTTGCTCGTCACGGTGACTTCGCTTCTCAGCTTCACGCTATCTACTCTCCTGCTACGTCTGCCACCTGTGATTGTCTTTTCAGGACTTTTATTAGTATACAAACGCGTTATTACGCTTTTTTTTCTCACTACTCCCGGGGCCTTGCATGGTAGACGACACACCGACGTTCGGCATCTCTGGATGACGCATAGGACCCTATGCGACGCGTTGTCTCGTTATTGAGAGCCCTCGAACTAAATCCCAGACGGGCTGGACAACAGTGTCGCTCGTTATCCCCCAGTATCAATGCAAGTTCTTCTTTATTCTACACTCTAGAATAAATCTGATTATCAGGGAGGAAACTCTTTCATTTTAGGTCTCCTTGATTCTGTCCCGTATGTGCGGGATGCCAGTACTTTGGTCTGAAATCCCAACTTTGTACGTTTCCATGCCTCTGTATACCTTCAGCCGGACTTATGGCCACGTAAATTAGAGTGACAATGTGCCCACAATCGTTGCGACAGCGTCCAGACGTGGTGCACACGTCGAAGCGGCGGGCAACCTAGCGTGCTCATCACCGTATTTTTCCAAAGTTACAAAATCCATGTGGTTTCAAAGCGTACCTACAGCACGATCAGGGTGGCTTATACACGGGCTTTTGTACTGTCATGGGGAGAAATTCGCCCAAGAGTTGGAATCCTCAGCGCGCCTCCTGTATATCTGAATAATGCTCAACAATCTATCAGGCCACATCCTCGTCGGGTGAAGGACAGCGAACTGACTGAATCCGGTATTATCTCAAGGATCTCGAGACTTCAAAGCATCATCTCGCACGCAATACTGGAGCAACTAAACTCAAACCGACGCGATAAACCTGTTCGACAGAGGCCTTCCAAATTCCCGATGTCGCGGATTTCAATGTTATGTCTTAGAATAATGTCTACCATTTATGCAAGCTTTCATCGGACTCTAGACCTACGTGAATTCTTTAAAGACGAGGGTACACTTGCGCTCTCTTCTCATCATCCCGCTCATTCCCACTTTTCTCCCTTCTCAGGTCCCGTCTCTTTTCCTCATCTTCTCTTATATCTTCGAGTCCTCTCTGCTCGTCGATCAATATGCTTAGAGCGTTTCCCACCGTGGTACACCTCGCCGTTGACTTTGTCGAGATCAATGGCTTTGGTCCTATGACTGCCGTCACTTTTTTGTCTTTCATTTTTGACCTTAGTAACCACGACAACCCCGCGAACGCATTGTCGACCGGCGAGTTCTTTTTTATATCCAGGTGTTTTATCTGCTTTCTGACATTTCATAGACGAGTGCCAGCTCCCTCGAACCCAGGGATCATGGTTGGAGACCTACAAAGCAATATCCAATACTTCACTAAACGAAGGTAAGCCGTTGTCATATGCCTTTTATTTCCTTGATTTCTTACTCATTTTTCCTTAGTTCGCCTCTTCATGTACAGCGAGCTATCACCCTCCGTCCGTCCAACCCACTTATCTTCTTCCTGGCTTGTACTAATGACAGCGGCAAGCTCTGGTTGGATCGGTTTTTGTACTCGGGTACGTACCTGATACTTCATAACCATCTCTCAACTTGGAACTAGTGCTATCTTGTTTGGTAGCTATGCACCTCATCCACGGGCTTCAAGTATAGCGGTGCAATGGTATTGATGAGCGCTCCAGACAACGGCAGGTTTTGTTTTGTTTTGTTCCTTGACGGCTCATTGTTTTTGATGTCGTAGAATCTACCAATAGCAATGATGGCCCATAACCATACCAACATGTGCGTTGTATCCTATTTATTGTGTCTTGACCTAAACTAACGTGTTGTTAAAAATCGTAAGGCTGTGTACGTAGCACTGAGAGAACGCTAGACGCTACACGGCTATGGCTGGCGCCGTCGAGCACATCTGAGCAGTCCCTGCGCCCTCGAATGGATGGAAATGAGATACACGGCACGGCAACAATGAGTGAAAGGCTAAACGAGCACATTGTACAGCCTGTACATATTTGCTTTCTGACACCTTTATTATTCAGCTTTACTGCGTGGGCCACGCCCAAGTTCTTTCTTTCACTTGGTATTACCTCGCCACTGATCTAGGCAGGCCTTCATGTGCACCTTAGGATTCGGTATTGAAGTTGAGCTAAAATAGTGTACGCACGCTCGAGTCGTTTCGACTCCGTAAGCATCACTCAATGAAGGTCTGCCTTTGTCTGCTCACTTCTGACATATTTTCTTTCCAGTTACGGCAAATCGCCGTACTGTTACCCTTCCTTGACAATAGATTCACTATCGAAGGATTTATTTAGCGCATTCAATGGCCACCGCAAGTTTCCTTCCAGTAGTATATGAGTAGGATCAGCACACGATTGTGCTGGGCATGCTGTGTATTGTCTTTCTGCTAGCTGATGCGTTGTGGGTAGGATATCATAATAACGACCAAGGCCATGAGATGGAACCGGTGCACCGCGATGACGTCCCGGAATCACGTTCATATTGCATTGTGAACATATTTTTGACATTTATTCACATCAAGCAAGAAAGGTATTATAAGCCTCTGTAGCGATGCCCCATGACACCAATGACTCCATGCGGGCTTCAGCCTTCATGTCCTCCTCGTACATTTCGAATACCGACAACTTCTTTAGCCTCTGATCTGACAGTCTCCACCCAACTACCCAGCATAGTGTGCTGTTATCAAAGGATATGTCGCCTAGCAAAGTGTATGAGCCATCCGGTATTGGGTACTGATGACGAGCGACAATCTTGAATACCCACTCTGTCCCAGTGCAGTCTTTGACAACAAGCTCTCCCTGTCGCTTCTGCCCTTGTGAGTCTCTCTTAGACAATCCTCGCACAAAGGCTGATTCAATACTGTATGCATGGTAGTGTGAGTCAATACCTATTCTGGCATGTGGATCCGAGAAATATATGAATGGATATTCTGTTGGAAGCTTCTCAGACATGACCTGGTTCCATGATGGTCGCCAAAATCTGTTTCCATTCCCAGGTTCAGGATACATGAAGAGCAAATTCCCCTGAGATTCACGCCCTGTTGCATTCACCAATGCTATCCATGCATCCTCCTCAGACTGCTCTTCATAGTATGCTGGTATAGACATTGATCCCAGAGGGTATGTCATCCCTGCAACTTTATCCATAGGGTTTGTTGACACCCGCTTCTGCATCTCTGACAGCACCTCATACAGTCCAAGGGTTGTATGCTGCAGTGATGTGAGTTTCTCCTCAAACTTTGCCTGTAGCTCTACATCACCAGTGTCCCCACCAATGATTGGATGTTCAGTGATCTCCTGCAGTGTCCATGCACGCTTGAACCAACACCGGTCATTCCCAAAATCATCAGCATTGGAACTCAGAGGCCGCCCCAGTCCACTCAAGTAATTCACCACTTTCTCAGCTTTCCCATACACATTTCCAATGGTGGGTACATCCACTTTCCACTCTTCCTCCCGCAGATCCTCTCTGATCCCCCCCTTTTGTCTCAGGCAGAGCACATCAAGCCACACATACTCTGCTCCCAGATTGAGCATCTCAATCCGGATGAGATCCAGGCTGATGCCTTTAGGGATTGGCACAGGCCATTCATATCCATTGATGGATGTTAGCACATCCTCACGATCTTCTTCATCCATCCATGCATGGGAAATTCCCCATAGACATTGTCGGCCCTCTTGGCGGGCAATCGACCATGACACCACTCGGTTACTACACAGATCCCAGACACGCCGGGGGGGCACACGAAAATAGAGGATTCTGTCTTTGACAAGTACATCTTGCAGCATCTTTTGGTGCTGCACTTCACGATCGGATAGTTCATCTACTATGGTGGCCAACTTTTTCTTGAACTTGAAGTGGTTCCAAAACAGGCGGAGACGTGCGTATGCTGTGCCGAAGTCATACTTTTTCAAGATGCAGTCCTTAAGAGCAGAGCATACCCCTCCTGTGAGCTGAGTGTATGATGTACCAAGGGCGGTGTTGAACTTCTCCAAAAGTCCCGAAATGCTGAGGTCAGCGCAGAGAGTGTCGGCAAGAGCGGATGGTATGACGGGCTTCCTGCCGGAGTAGGACTGTTGGTTCAGCACTGGAATAGATGCCATTTGGCCAGTCCCAGTGGGAGCGGAGAGGGTGACCTCAGGGAGATCCTTATACTTGAGGTGACTGTAATCCATCCGACTCTATACACTACATTATTTACTGCCCTTCTTTTCATGTTTTTATGTGCTTACCAGTTCACAGTCCATCATGTAATGGTTAAGCCATTTCTCCAAATCCATTTGCGTATTCCTAGTCATAGCCAGTATAAGGACATGAAATATTGAAAGTAGCACAAGTATACATACTGTTGCGAGTTCAGGGAGGTCAAAGGGGTGCGGTACCAAGATGCGTTGGCAACGAGGCTGTACTACCCCAAAGGATTAGACGCCATGTCCCACGAAGCGAATGAAGACCGGGCCGATGCCATCCTGCCGCCCTCAGAAATCCTACGGCAACACGCCCAGGACTTCGATTCCAGCCTGCCTAAAGAGGACGTGTTGACGAGCGCGCGCGTAAGTACCCACAGAAATAGTAACTCGTATGATTTTGACATGCATCTTTCCCTAACCGCTGACGAACTCAGAAACAGTCTGGTACCCAATTTCCAGCGCGCCGCAGCACGCTACCACAGACTAAGAATTACACTGGGTCTGCCCATCGTCGCTCCAGTGGGTCTTCTCACATTTCATCGAACTGGCCATTTGTCGAACGTGTGTTCCATGTGGTATGTCATCTATTTCAGTGTCGTGATTCGTACGTTTTAATGCGTGAGATAGCGCTCATGTCTTGGATTTGCCGGATCTTGTGATGAAAAGGTCTTCTATCATCGCCATTGGTGTATTAAGCGGTGTCGGTATTCAATATAGCGAACATTGAAGGCGGTCCTGATATGACAACATCTGAAAGTTTACAAAAACCGCTAGTTCTTTCGTCAAGCAAACATCCATCATTCTGATGTTGGACCTAGGCCAGTGACCAGGCGACTTCTTGAAGAACGATCGGCTCCGGCACACACCAATGCCGGAGCAGAAGAAGCTACAGAATACTCAGGATAGGACACATGGGCGAGAATCAAACGACCTACTTTGCGTTGTTGACCCAAAAAAACGGAAGCGCTTGTTGATATCGGAATGGCAGGCAAGTGCCATAGTCAATCAGTCGACGTTTGTTGAGACGAAGGCGTTTTAATCAAATGTTATCAATGGTGTTCGATGCGGATGCAGGGAAAATGTCATGAACAGATGTTCCCGTAAAGGTCGAACCCAAATGCCAGTTCCAAGATTAGCGATGGCGGCAGAATCATCTTCCCATGCTTTAGAATAGAACTGGTCGTATAGATTGGTGTGATTCTCAGAGAAGCGAGATAAGTGAGCGTGTCTGAATCGATGAGCCCCTTGTCCCTGCTTGGCGGTCGCCATCCCGACGGCAAAAAGAAAGCTTTCTCGACGAAGAAGGGGAGATAAGGAAAGCACGAGGATTATATTGATATTGCTAGAGCACAAAAAGTAAGGATTAAATATCCAGAAAGCAAAGAATGAAAAGTCGGTTCGACCAACAGTCAGAGCGCGTAGGGTCGTAATCTCCTCAACCCGTCTCTGATACTTGAACAGGAAGGTAAGTTTGTCGTTGTAGGTCCGCCATGCCCAAAAAATAGCACGGGCTTCAAAGCCTCGAGAAAAAGTTAAACTTGCATGCTATGAGTAACCCTAACCCCTGGGGAGAAGCAACATCAGCGCGAGAAGAATCAGGAAAAACAAAGGGCATACAAGACGCAAAGTCTGTTCATACTCCTCTGGAGACAAGGCCTGACATCGTACACCGCTTCCACGACTTCCTCCAAGATGACTATTTACTCCGCAACGGTTGTCAAGGGGTTGGTGGAATGTATTGGGTCGCGTCTTCCTCATCTTGAAGGTCGTGTACAGACCCAACACTGCGCCTGGTAAATGATGTTTTAGTGAAGGGAAACGACTGAAAACATAGGAAATACACCGTAGAAAACAATGAATCGGTTATGAACCGCGTACTACTCGCCAGATCCATGATAGCCCGTGACACCTTGTTGCACCACTTCCTTTCGAGTCCATAACACCGCTCCTCGTTAGATTCGTCAAGCCCTCCAGTGCCCAACCTGTCCGTCCTTGCCTGGTGTAGTGAATGGGCATCGGCGAGATGCCAGAAAACGAACTGTATCCTCTGAAAAGCGTGGGGGACGCAAAGATCTGAGTCTCGGACGGCGACATACAGAACGCGAACACACCCCACGGCGATGTCCATCCAGCCACACTGACCACACGCCCACCTCCTCCACGATTTAGAATCCCGCTGACTTCGCTCGCGGAAGTCGAGTTGGTGGCAGCTCCAACGGGGAAAGGGTTCGATGGCTGGCCAGATCAAAATACTAGTCGCATTGATGTAAGGTCCTCCTGGTACGTAGAAGGCGAGATAGGATTGTATAGAAGTGGAGGTCAGTGTTTCCGAGAGTGATCGTTTTATAAAAAATATGTTGAAATGCGGTAGAGAACTGAGAGAGAGAGGCAGAGATTTTTATAGGCCACCCAGCTTCCGCCTAGAAAATGGTCTGTCGATTCGATCCAAATCCTGACTCGACATCAATGAGTCGCATCCGTGAGGCAGGCATCTATGCGAGGACAAGGAAGCATAGGGCCAGATTGACTCGAGGACGCTCGTTGACGGATTTCAGTAGAGAATCTGTGAAAAAAGCGGCAATTAGCTATGGAAATCAAAGTACAAATAGTCTGCACACCTCGCATGTACACCAGCATCTGTTGGTTGACATTTTCAACTCGTAGAAACAGGGATGCGCTGAATCTTGAGATCCAAACATGGCAATAAATATGAGCAAATGCGGTAATTAGAACAGCTGGGAAGGAGGACTTGTGCCGCAAACGAGAGGGCAAGGGAAGGTCAGAGACAGTCGGAGTCGCGGAGGGCACGCGTCGAGACGATGGAAGAGAGCGACGGAAAGCCGAAGAGTCAAAATGGCCTTGCCAAGCCCAAAGGGCAAAATGCCAAACATGCCATTTCCCGGGCCGCCCTTCACCGGTCACCTCATCCACTGCAGAGCGTTTTCATGTGAGTACCGTCGCTTGTATTCAAATGGTATTCAGAAGATTTCATAGGGTACTATGCACAATACACCATACGTCATACGCGCGACCACTGCCATGCTGGCGCAACCCGCTGATACGCAACCACGCAGCCCGACTGTTTGCCCGATACCAAGAATTGTTCTCAGCACTATACCACCCGAATTGCAGCTCCTGGGGCTCATGTCTGCAACATCTTCCCGTGTCTCTCGCCCCCCGTCATGCCGTCCTGATGACTATGCGACCCCGAATACGAATATAAATAGTCAAACAACAAAGGATCTCCGAGACGGAAAGAGATAAGCGTCGAAAAATTTCTGCAGTGACGCTCAGAATTCAGACGCTACAAATTCCATGCTGAGCTCGAGAGATCGCAATTGACAAAAGGTGAGGAGAGGTACGTCAGAGCGGTGCACGGATAAGTTCCCGCAAAGCGAGAGATTAGTGATGATGCCGTATTCTCCTTTGGGATATCTGCAAAAGAATGTGAACGATGGGGGATATCGACTCGGAGCAGAATCATATAAGACGCTGAATGATAATAGATGGAGGGTTCTCGATATACAGGCCTGAAAGAGAAGCCTCCTCTGATGCTGATTTGGGTGAGATGGGGAGGTTGGTGATGGAAACGGTGTTCCCCACCCAACCGAACATGGAGAAGACGATGTGTTGCAACGAACGTCATTTTCTCGCAATCTCTTCTCAAAAACATAGTACTAAACATCCTGCCGCGATGTCATAAGCGATATCGCAGGAATAAGGAGCTTCTCCGGCTGCTTGGAGTTCTTTTCCCTCCGCCTTTCGAAGAACCGGTCCAACTGGCCCCCTGTACGGTTCTCTCCTGGGAGCTCCAGCGAGATGAGGCGCGAATGTCTTTGCCGAGACTAGGGCTCTCAGTCAAGGTGGATCCACGTTGCGTATCGATGACCAACGTCTCAAAGACGAAGGGTGTAGGAAGCCTGCGCAAGAGTGTACATGTGGACCGGAGGGCTGCATGGCCAGTATCGCAAGATCCATAGAGGATGCGCTTCAATAGTTCGGCGGGCAAAGAAAGTAAAAAGGGTGTATGGGATGTCGCGCGAAAGTTTAGCAAGTCACAGTCCTAATGCCGGGAACGTGGGCAGCAAAAAGTTTCGAATCAAGCGGGGGGAGAATAGGCCAGGAAGCTAGTATCCTAGTTCGTACATGTGGAATGATGTATCCGGTACACGGGGACGGCGTCAAGTGCTTTCCGTGTCTTGAAGGGCACGCACACGCCTAATCTTGTTCCTGCGAGATGATTAGAATGACGCGAGAATGGGCAACGATAAGGTAAACATACTGTAGGCGGCGAAGGATGCCAGTTTTACCGTAGCCTTGGGGTTAGTGCTGAAACTAAAGCGACGTGAATGTAAAAAAGACGTTGCATTCAAAAAAGCACATACCAGTCAGCAAAAGACGTATATACGCAGGTCATAGAAGAAAGTCAGGATCGGTATCGGCTTGATCTTGATGTCGGCGTTGATAACAATCTGCACACCAAAGTCAACGCTTGACGCGTCCGTGTCAACTGCCGAGCACATACCTCTCCGGCGGATAGAACCCAGTTTACCTCCCTCGATTACCACAGCGCAAGACTCCGATTCGTCATCCCTTCTCGCAGCATAGCGGACTGCGAGTAAGGTATCAGACGGAATTGTTCAGCGAAGATGGGTGAGCACGATGGCGCAGATCAGTGATTGGACCCTTTGCGAGTGGGCAGATCCTCTCCTTCAAATCTCCTCACATCCGTACCCTTCAACCTAGGACTGTCGAGTCAATGCGAAAAGCGCCTCAAGTTTTGGTGTTGGACGTATGAGGAGAAGGGAAGATTCCTGGAGGAGAAGAAGGGGTTTTAGCGCGCGGATTTATTGGACGGTTGAGGCCGAAGACTCACCATAATCAAACTTCAGTGTCCATTCTTCCCCAGTACGTAGCAAGTCCATCCTTCAATCCAACCCGTTCCAATCTATCAGTCTGACTTGCTGCCGTCTCTCGCCATCGCCCGCATAGCGCGCGCAGGAACACGATACATGGTCACCATGGTCCGACAAAATCGAGGCTGACGCTATACGTGTCATTAGAGAAGGGACGATGTCGAGGGAAGAAAGTCCACGGACTTAGGGATCCAAAGGGAAGACGTGGGAGGAGAATCTATGCAAAGGTGTGTTGGCCACAGAGAAGAAAAAGCAAGAATCGACAACTCACCTGAAGTCAAAAGAGAAGGTCCATCCGGAGAATGCGTAATCGCCAAGCTCGCCAGGCTTAGATGGAGCTGCAATGAATCTGTGTAGGGTAGTGGATTGCACATGGAAGCGGTTCAGAGCGTGGTCGACGATGAATCGCGCCTCCAAACTTTTGCACGACGGCTTGCGACGCCGGAACACGATAAAAAGTGTATAGGTGCGAGGTTGGAGCTGCCCTCAGAGTAACATAGCTATGATAGGATGATGGAAAGATGCCAGAAACCTGGTGTAGTAATGTCAGCCACCAAAGTCAAGGGCTCTACAGAGAAGACGCACCCAGAATCATCCTCAGTGTCGTCTTTGTCCGCTCGACAGTGACGTTGGTCCCAGCCGCCGGAAATCATAATAGTAGCATACGTCGAAAGAAGCTGTCCGTATGCTTCATTGGAGCGCCTGCGCCAACCGAAGAGAAACCGAGGGCCACATTGACACCAGTCACTTCAACTCTCCGCTGTTGCCGTTGGTGGTCGTCCCATCCATCTCTGTCGCCGAAATACGATACGGTTGTCTCAACGCAAATTGGCACGGCACGCTGAGGTCAAGATACACGGCGTTGGCGAAGGGAAGACGTCTTTTGAATGGATTGGGACGAGAATAGACATTGGAGCATCGACAATCTCTGGAGGAAAGATCCGAAGATGTTGTGTTGTGGGTGGTACGAGAAAAAGAGGAAGTTGCCATCACGATCCGCGTTCCTCCCAAAGAGGAATCGACCTCGTTTTCCTTCTTACCCCTTCCTTCAAAGTTTAACTTAGCTCTATATCATCTATCTGCTCGTTCACTGTATCTTCTGCCCGTAATTTTCATTTCTGCGACCTTGATTCAGATAAAATCGCGTGGTTACGCGTTTCTCTCCATTCCGTCACCTTGTGCCGCCCTCCAGATTCTTGAAAATTATCCAATACCGTTATACCCTAGATCATTGAGTTGTGGCTCCTGTCGTCAGTCGGAGGACCGCGGCTATTTGCTCAGGCGAAGATGGCGAGGCTGAGGTGATTACGACCCGAATGGCGCATGAAATTATCTTCACGATGGTTGTTAGATATGCAAAGGTGTGTGCTGCATTGCTTGTTTTTCAGCTGTCTTTTAATACATTTCCCAGAGTACCATACGATGAAGAACGTTACGATCTGCAAGAACGGTATGGAAGGGTATGCCGTTGTCAAGCTCCCGAAGGACCACGACAAGAGCAAGTTTGTTGTTGCATCCCGTATTCATGGATACGATGCTCCACGTAGCCGGATTCCTTGCAAAGATGCAAGGCGGTGATAACGACACCTATATCTGCTCAAAAGTCAAGTCTGTCAAAGCTGTCCCAAGTTTGATCAACAATGATGCCTACGTACGGTGTGGTGTGTTCGTCGTGAATGCGTGGGTGGAATCTGAAGGCATCATGGTATCGGATGTCATTGCGGTAGACATTTCAGGTATGTCTTTATTTCAGTGGTACTCAAAGATTGGTACTAAAGGGCACGGCCAAATTGTAGCGCAGCTCAAGGGCATGTACTTCAAGAAACTTCGCCTGAACACCCTTCAACGTAGTTTGGCTATGCACGCTGGTCATTGCGTCAGCCTCGGCCCCATAACGCTCAGTTGCAACCGCTCCGAAGCCCAAGATCACAGAGGTTGCACCTGCCCTTGGACCCCGTTCCTCTCCCGCCAAACGTTCCGTCGACGTCCAGAACACAGTACTTAATATCGTTGGCGACACCTGTGGCACCGAAATTTTGGCACTTGACGTAAACGCGGATCTCGAGACTTACGGCGTTGATTCCCTCATGTATATCGAAATTTTGCGCAAGTTTGAAGAGTCTTTCCCTCAAATGCAATTCGACGCGACTATCTTTAGCACTTGCAACGATATAACGGAACTGGTGCGTGAGATCTCGTCCACGATTGGATCACAAGCGGCCACTGTGGTTAATACCCCAGAGACGACATCCACTCCAGAACCTACTCTGCAAGGTGATGCATCTCAGTCGACCGACATCGGTTCCATCCTGCTGGAACTCATATCCTCCTTCGCGGGCTTCGAAATATCAAACCTTGACCTGAATGCGGACGCGGATACCGCCTACGACTTACTATCCATCCCCCTCCTCAACAGCAAACTTCAGACGTTCTTCCCTGATGTTACCCTCGATCCCACCAAACCTTCTGTCTGCAGCACCCTCTTGGATGAGGTCACGGCGTAAGTCCAAGCAGGGCCATCGTCATCGAGTCCTGATTTGGTTGATACAAAGCCCATGTTCGTGTCTGTTCTTGGGTTGGATGAGTCGGATATCCAGGACGATACCGAGTTTGAGACTATCGGGCTCGACTCCCTGACCGCTATCGAAGCTCTTCATGCTATTCAGACGAAATATAGCCTCGAGCTCCCGTCCAACCTCTTCGAACTGAGGGGACGGCGATAAGGACGAGGATCTTCTGATCTTACTCCCGAGCAGGTCCGTCCGGGTTTTGCGACTCGACGAAGTGCCTATATCTGTGCAAAAGTCTTCTAGCAGTGGATCTCTGCTCTTCCTCTTCCATGATGGCAGCGGAGCGGTGAATTACCTTCGTCGCTTGGGCTTTGTTGGCCGTGAATTCTGGGGATTCAACAACTCAAGTGAGATCCCTCCGGTGTATTTGTGTCTTGCTTTCTGATCATTCGTAATAGATTATGCAACAGGTAAACCATGGGGATCTGTAAAGGCCATAGCGTCTGCTTACGCTGACTGTGCTGTGAAAGTCGCTGGCTCTAGGCCCGTGATATTCGGTGGTAAGTGCCATCTTTCACGTATACCAGCCTCCATTGACTTTGACCCTTCAGGCTGGTCTTTTGGTGGTGTTGTCGTATTTGAAGCAGTGAGGAGAGGGGTCCCTGTGAAGGGCATCGTGCTCATCGACTCTCCGTCCCCGGTAGACCACGTCCCCTCATCAAATGAGTTCATGGCGATGATTGCGGGTGCCTTTACGTGTGGTGGTCGCACTCCGATTGGACGGATGATGTGGAAGCAGCTGCAGCAAAACGCGCCGTTGTTGAAGAAATAGGATCCTAGAATTGGCTGGCAGGCCGTACCCTCCCTTGGTGTTGCTGCATAACAAAGACGGGATCCCGCACGACGCGTTCTTGCCGTACCCTCTTCCCCGGTGGATGTCGAAGAAGGAGACAGACCCATGTCTTTTGGCCGATGATTGGCCAGGGCTGCCAGTGGTGGGTGCACCGATGAAGCTAATCCGCCTTCCTGGGACGCTCTTTACGACCTTTGCTACGCCTCATGTGAGTCTATTCTCTCCATTGTTGATTAGTGTGTCCTGACGCATTGCTATCAGCCGGGAGCTGTGACTCAGGCGCTTGTTGATGGATGTGCGTATCTGGATGAACTTTGAGTGCGCCGCAATATCATAGTAGTTTTATAATAGATGCCCTTGATAGAGAGCCGCTTTATTTACATAAATAATGTATCAAGTAGTTCAAAATGAGATCTTCAAGAGAAGATGGCGTAAAAAGCGAGTAGGGGAGCACACGGTTGTCTTGGCACTCCAGCATTTTGCTCGCTGGGACACGGTATGTGGCCTAAGCGCAAATTCAAAAATGTCGAGGGAAGAAAATCCATATGAAGAGGTCAGAGGGCAAGAGACGGGATGCTAGTGAGCATCGACAGCTCACCTAGATGTGATGCCAAAAGCGAACCAAAAGACGTCTCGTACAGGCGGTTGTACGGGTCACAGATTGTCCCGCATCTAGCTCGCCAGAACGAAATGTTTTTGAACTCGTTCGAACAAGACGGCCAAGGGAAGACACGAGGTACAAAGAGTGAATTGCTGCGTAAGGGGAAGAACGAGATTGTCGACGTCCAATTTGCCTTGCATGAGTCTGCGTCGAACAGAAAGGCTTTGGAGTCACGACATTTGTTGTGGTCTCGTTCAGCTCCTCGTCCAAGAGTTCATCGTATCATGACCGGAGAGATGTCTTGATGGTGAAGGAGGCGCTGGTCAGAACTATTGTCAGATAGTTACAAAGGGAGAACGTACCTTTTCTTCCCTTGGCGTTGGTTTCTCAGAATCCCTTCCGCCCGCCACACGATGGAGAATCTTTTCTGGATCCTGCCAATGCATTCCTGTACTTTGTACCATGCTCAACCACGAACAGCGTCTCTGTTCGTGAGACGATCGAGCGTGTCCTAGGCAGTTTATCGCGTACTAGTTGGCCTGGTGTGAAATGATTTCTTTGCGAGTCTTCTCTTGAACTGAGTATCTTCGTCGGTGTGTACTGGAGAACGTCGTGCCGTCCAAGCGAGGCCGTCAAGGGTGATGATGGTAAGAGTCAAAGGAACGTGGGAGTTGACACAGATCACGCTATGCCCTCCCTTCCGCCTGTCATTCTAGTGAGCGACATTGAGGGCGATATAGAAGCAAAGGAGGAGAATTAGATTGATGATACTATTGGCGTACAAAAGGTAAAGACTACAAAGCGAGACGCGAAAAGTTAAAAGGTCTGAAGAAACCCGCAGTTCAAGAAGGACAAAATCATGCAGGACCGCGAGCGCGCGAGCAGCCAAGGTACTCCCCGTTCCGAGGGCATGCACGGGTGCCCGAACAAGTGGAGCCTTTCTCCAATTGTGCCGAACCGAGAGTAGCTGTTGTATATGCCCAAAAGAATGGCATGATTCTTGACGATGACACGCTAGAATAAAAAGGCCGTCAGTCTGAGAAAACCTAGGGGAGATAAACGACGCACCACACACAAAGAACCATTCGACGTCGAACACCACACCCAGGCCATCCTCCGGACCGTCTCTTCATTCAGCTGCACGAGCGCCGAGTTCAGCCATCCAAATCTTGAAGATCAGCTTTATTACTCAGAAATCGTCGATCGTACGAGAATACCATGGATCCTGGACCAATTTCTGTGGAAAAAGGAAGCTGAAGCTGACGTCATTGGCGTAGATGTGTCGCAAGGTCCTGACTCGCCTATGTTGGGGCTCTTGTCTATTAAACGCAGGAATGGCGCGCAGCATGATGACCTTGCGCGTCGGGATATCAGTCGTAACACTCTGATTAAAGAGAAACACGTCGTTCACGCTCCTAGGCATCAGTTAGAGGTGTTAACGTTGAATGTCGATAGAGGAGGCATACCAGGTGAAGAAGCACGTAACTACGCGATTTTATCTGAATAAATAAGAATTGAGGACATAAGATACAGCAAGCGAGCACTGAAGGTGAGAAATAGCGGGGTAAGACTTTGGAGGAAGTGGTAAGAAGGAGAATGGAGTTGATTCTCTTTGGGTCCGGCAAGTCGGCAAATTCCTTTTTTGTTTATCTCTTCCGTTGCCGGCGTTCCAATGCTCACCCCCGTCCTTCCACCTCTCCCCAATACGTTCCGAATAGGCGCCACGCCTTCCCTTTACCAACGCCGCGTATTGCGTTCCACAACGATATCAGCAAATCCCACCTGTTTTGAGCCAAGGCGATGTATCACGTTCGGAATGCGGGACGACCGGCAGCGGAGGGCTGGGGCAACTGGTGTTGAGATGGTTGCAGGAAAGAGTATGGTCGATGCTCGTCCAGCGCCCCTTCAAACGCCCCATGACCTGGACACATCAATCAACGCAGCTCTCGATTTCCCTGCAAGCAACGAGGGATAGGGAGAACTAAGAGATATTGACGTACGCTACTATGATGGTTTTCGGTGGCTGGGACCAATGTCGTCGTCGAAGCCAGCGGAGAGGACGAAGAGAGGTACCTCTTTTTTGTGGAGCCCTTGACTTTGGTGGTTTACTTTACTACGCCAGATCCGCGGTATCCTTATGCTAACATTTCCCTGAGGGCAGCTTCAACTTTGAATTTGAACCTCTACAAAGTATTGTGTTTCGGCAACCAGGACCCATGGAACAACCAAGATAGCGGAAGCTTGGTTCCCCCGGGGAGGATCATTGTCGACTACACCCTGAATCTCGTCGTTCAGCCATTCTCCAAAGTGGGCTGGGATGGGTTCGAGGTGTGTCATAAAGTTTGTGCATGGACGTCTTTTGCTAATTACACTGCGCGAAGATCACGGATGGTACTCGCAGGCCTGACCGCAAGGTGTATGACGTTGCGCCATCCTTTTCTGACTTCGTGTACTGCAGTTAATGCTGCTTCATATCATTTTGCGACGTGGCGGAGTTGATCGGGCTTACTCCTACATTTCTTTGACTCTTATTCTCATCATCCTCGAGAGTCTCGCATCGACGGCGCGCACTTTCTCCAGCACTCACATGCGAGACCGCGAGTCGTGACCAGACGATAGAAAGCGGTGCACAAGGCCAACTCACTGAAGACACGCTCAATCGTCTCAGCGATGTGATGAACAGCTTCTAGGCGGATACGTGAGCTGTCGGTGTTCCATTTCCTTGTCTGCAGTGGCTAACACGCTTTTACATAGATCCGCCATCCTATCCCTTCAATGCAGTCCCAACACCAGCTTCAGCCTGGGACTAGGATTACGCCAAGATGATGGCCGCTCCAGCGAGCGAGAGGCGGCTTCTGATCACGTCAAAGGATGGCCCTTTGCTACACGCAGGGACGAGGAGTCGATCTTGGGTAAGGATTTCACTGTTCAATTCACCCTCACTAAATTCCTTTCTCCTCACCCAGGCCTTACCTTTCCTTCTCCTCGCGAACGCGAATACGTCGAGCCGGCACCAAGATTTTGAGGTGATTTTCGGATCGACACAGGGAATTTGGAGGAGAGGACACTTCCGCCTAAACAAGAACTGTCCATGTCACCTACAGCCCGCCCCCCGTCGAAGGTGCTCTCACGCACTCTGCTAAGAATGGCCGTCCAGTATGGAGAGATCGATGAGGGCTGCGAGGAGGAGATGTGTTTAGCGAAAATAGTACGGTCTTGTCTTCTAGCATGAGAGGTATGTGCTTAGTACTCGAGTTGTTGTCGTTGAGGCTGATAATAATATCATTCCAGATGGAAGTTGGTATCAACGTGATTTCTCGATATAAACCTTGCGGACAGGAACGGAGTGTAGTTTTACGAGGTACGTTGTTGACTCTCCGTCCATGCATACTCTGCTAACCGTGTTCTCAGTTCGTGAACTTTAATTCCCGCATGGACGCCGGTCATTTTCTGGTTCGTTTATCTTTCAATTCAGCTTTCTTTCCATTGAGACTGGTCTATATCAGGATTTATGGAATACAACGTGTAGTCAATCATCGATATCTCTCAGGAACAGCACGATCTCCAACTCTTCTGCTACTTTTCCTGGTCGCTCTAGTATTTCTGACCGCCTTCATCTCCGACAAATTGCCCGAGCAACGTCCATATTGGATAGCAAGTGCCTGTATGCGTGTCAGGACCTTCACCATGTTTTGCTTCTTGCGTCGGATACCCTCAAGAACAATGTCTTAGAACAGCAATAAGACAGACCTCTTGTCGATTTCAGACAACTACATCGCGTTCGGGTGAGGGCCGACCTGGACCAGATGAAGGCCACAGACGTACGCCTTTACTCCGATACATGATGATCGTTGCTGATGATGCTTATACAGATTTTGGATTCATGGACGGCATAATTCAACTCGCCGTCAAGGGATTTACAAAACCGCCTCTACCGCGCCAACTAGCTCTCAATGCTGGATCAAATTTATTGTCCGAGAAAAATGGCTAGTTCTACGTCTTCCATCACATGGAGCAAGTGGTGCCAGAGCTCAATAAGATTTAATCTAATTTCTGAGTCTGAGTGTGATCCCTCCCGAGGAGTGATCCGCTCGTATGCTCGGAGATAGGAAGATTGTATGTCGTTCATCCGAGAAGATAACTATGCGAGGAAAATTGACCCATGATTACAGGGAGCTCCCGTCGATCTTGTGCCGTTATTTGACCTAGCGAGGTTTCTACTAGAAACAACAACTTCAGCTACCGACATGGCGGACGAAGTCGTACGGATCGGACTCGGTGTCCTCTTGCTGCTCATACCGCTCTCGAGGGGGTTTTTTGACAAAGAATATGACGAGTCAGATCATTCGCGCCGGTAACTAGAAATTGAGAGGTACGGAAGGAGAGGTCAGCTCGGCCGCCCTTGAATGCGGAAGGCCCTACGCGCCCCTTGACGACTGAGGAAATTATCGGCGTGCAAGTCCTGGGTGGGATGTACGAGTGATGTACGATGTGTTTATGAAGTTGTGTCTCAGGAGATATCTAAACGAACTTTGCTTATGGTGCGTCCTTTTTCTCCACTGTTCTTCCTGCGCTGACGTTCCCTCATTCCAGCACGTCGTCGTGATGTGCCCCTAGAAGTATGAGTTTCAGCTTCTCGTTGGGAAGATGTCTTAACCAGAGACTACGCCCGGCCACTGCACGAACGGAAAAGGCTCTCTCTTATTCGAGCGGCGGTGCATACCTTCGGTACCGGGATATTACGATCGTACAAAGTTGGACTGCTCGTAGTCTGGCAGGGTTTCCCCCTGGAACTTAGACCGGTCAAGAAATAACGTGCAGATGCGACATACAAATGAAACGGCGCGACTTCAAGGCCTTTCCGCTTCATACCAAATGCAAGGCATAGTCCAAAATGGAGGTGGAGGACGAGAACGACTTCCACCTACGCGATTGGCTGACAATGGGATGAAGTTGGAGATTGGGCCGCTGCTCTACAGTGACTATGCATATGACATCAATCCCTATAGATATCTTCGCTCATCCTCAGGCAGCTTCGTACTCGTACTCGGATCAGAATTTCCATGGGCAAGTCAAGGAAAATCAACCTGAATTAACGCCGGCACCGACACCCTCGTATGCGCCTATTCGTTGTCATCGTAGGACAGTTTTCCCACCAAATCCTTCCAAGCAACCTGGCACTCCGAGCTCGTTGCCGTCGCCTCCATCAGCCTCTCGTATCAGTATAGTGAATGTAACCAGTCCTTCGAAGACCATGATTCCATCGCCACCCGGGTAAGTCTTATGAACCCGTGTATGGTTTCAGTAACACTTATTATTGGTCTCTTAGGCTAACGGCTCCAATCTTGGCCCAAATGCATCAGTCATGGAATAGGACCGTCGGTATTCTAGGCAATGGCCCATGAGGCCCTTGCTCAACGCCCGTCTTCTCACTAGAGCGATGCACGACGACGCGATCGGAATTGCCACATACAAGGCTGACAGTGCCCCAGCTCCATCGTCATCAACGAAACCCAAGTTCGCCATCTCAGTCAAGAACATGATACACTCTTCGCTCGAATGTCCACTCTCCTCCTTCCCCTTCCTCAGCAATCCGTCATCTGTACATCATGTCTTGATGGGTGTCTCAATCGAAGAACTTCCGAAAAAAGGCTCATCGACCGTCGACATACTTTTGCTCGGAGCTGCCAATTGTAAAGCCTGTCAAGGTATGTCTCACTCGAATCTGTGTCGATATGAGGCTGAAGGGAGGGAAATTAGGCTCCTTGTAACAAATTCTGTCCTTTCCTTTGAAGAATTGAAGGCGAATCTTAATGATGAGGTCCTCCGACAAGAAGCCGCGGCAAGAAGAGAACAGGAAGTTCGAATAGTGCACGGCGCGTGGTCAAAGCGGAGTCTCAGTCTGACGTGGACTCAAATTGGATCAATAAATAGGGTGTTCTCGTCGTTTTCCAATATGCTGTCTTCGCCCTTGTGCAGCGTGGAAGATTTACTTCAGACAACTGTGGCGAAGCGTTCTGTGCGTAATACAGCAAATATCTAGAAACATGCTGACACGCAATGCAGCTCAGTATCCTACCTGGACTTATTGAGGAGATAATTGATTACCTCTAGGATAACACTGACGCGCTCGTCGCCTGTGCTTTCGTCTGCCGATTGTTCTACCTCCGCACCCACGTGCATCTTTCTCACAGCGTGGAGCTAAACCGCAGATCCACCCTCGAACTGTTCTCGCAAAATATCCTCCCGTGCATCAAGAAGAAAATCACGATACGCCGAGCTTCCGATATCCCCAGCGTGACCCCGTTCCTATCTTTGCTGCCAAACCTCACTGCGCTCCACCTCGATACGTTGATCCATGTTCCCTGCACCGCCTCGCGTGCCAGCTTCACGGGTTGACGAGTCTCGATTTGAGACATACAATTCCGTCGGGATGCTCTGGTAGAGCCTGGGAGCCTCGCGGCGAAGATCAACAAGACAACGATGCATGGGACGTTGTTTCATGCTTCCGTCGTGGACTTTCTCATTCATCGGCGGGAGGTAGGAGCAATATATGTTGATTCCCTCCGCAAGCTTTGTATCAAGTAACCCCTGGCGAGTACCTATCTTCCATATGCTCCTTTTACGTGAGGCGTCGAGGACATTGATATTCGGATTCGTGAAACGGGTGGGCGAAGCCCTTATTTTTTTGTATAACGTGTACTGATGATTTAGTAGGGATCGACTGAGATTCTTCAGCCGTCGTCTCTGGCAAGACATTTGCCCAAGATGTAAGGCGTCTAGTAATCATCTACACCTCGTCTCGCTGAAGCCCTCTCAGCAGTCAAGTCTATGTTTTTTGACTATGTTCGTGTTCAAAGTTACATAGTCTCTTCTTCTATGGAAGAGGAAAGGCATGAAAAGGGTGCGTGAGCGAGACGGGCAGATGTTGCAGACGTGTGAGGTCCCAGGGCTACAATTCGGGCGGTATGATGCTGAGAACAATTTCTGGTCTTCAAGGTAAATAACTTGAAGCATGGCTGTGGCATTGCGTGACAACGGGATGCGCCAGCCTAATTCGAGTCGCGTTTGTACATGAGAAAGAAGGGTTAAAATCAAGGAAGAAGTATTCTACGGAGCCCGACTCGGAGTGTAATAGAACCCAGTCTTTGTATTATTATTCGAATATAAGTAAGCAACAGTACTCATGAAAGCGTTCTGCAATGGATGAGGTGAAGGGTAGAAATGGTATGTTCGGCAACTTGCCCTTCGTATTTGGTAAGCTTCCTTTGCATTTGGCTTTTCGTCGCTCTCTTCATTCCCATCGTCTCCATGCGCGCCCTCCGCTTCTCCGACCTTCTCCTTCCTCTTATTTGTGTCACACAAGTCCTCCCTCCCAATTAATTATCGCATTTACTTAATTTCATTGCCACGCGGGTATTTCAAGCTCAAAATTCGCACCCTGTTTCTACGACAAGTTGAAAATGCCAACCGAGAGATGCTGGTGTATATGTGTACGACCTGTGTTGCGTTATGAAAGAAATCTCAGTGCAGGTGCACAGACTATGTGTACTCACATTTCCGTGGCTAATTCACGCTCTCTTGCACAGATTCTCTTCTGCAATACGTCAAGGAACGTCCTCAAGTCAATCCGGCCCTATCCTTCCTTCTCCTTGCATCCGTGTCTGCCTTATGGATACGACTTATTAATATCGAGTCGATGGACCGTGTTCGAGGCAGGAAGGCACACGAGCATTGGGCGGTCCACAAGAATCTTTTGCTGCAACTTGCTCGCCCATCTCCCAACTCTCTTCCACATTTCAACGTATCTTCCGTGGAATGATCACTCTCAGAACTGACGACCTACACTTCCATACAATACTATCTCGCCTTCTACGTACCAGGAAGATCTGGAACGACTAGTATTCTGGTTTACCCAGCCGTCGAACCCTTTTACCGTTGGAGCTGCCACCAGCCCAATTTCCGGGAGCGAAGTCAGCAGGATTTCAAATCGTGGAGGAGATAGATGTATGGTCGGTGCAGCGGGATGGATATTGCCGTGGGGTGTGTTCGCGTACTGGATGTCGGCGTCCGAGACTCAGATATTTTCGCCGCCTGTCGTCCTCCTCTGCGTTCTCTCAGATTTCATCTTTTGGGGGATCAGCGAACAGAAAAAATCCCAGACACGACCCACCGTTCATATAGCACCACTTCCTTATCGCACCCATTTATCACGTCCATCCATGTTCATTAGACATGCCGACCGACAAGGCAACCCGCCGCGCGCGTTTCGAGGGATCATCAAGCAGGAGCTGCTCGACTACATTACCGGCGAGGGCATGCCCAAGGATGCCATTGAGTGGTACGAGAGGGTGAGGGAGCTTCGCTGGAAAACGGAATCGAGCTCATCCTTCTGATAGAATCTCGACTACACCGTCCCCGGAGGCAAGCTGAACCGCGGCATGTCCGTCGACACCACCGAGAGCATCAAGGGGATCCGCTGACGGACGGCGAGCACCCAAAGGCTGCCGTGCTCGACTGGGGCATCGAGCTCGTGCGTCCAACCTTCCGTATCTTCCCTGCCTGTCGTTCTCATCCGCCCACTCACAGCTCCGCGTCCCCAAAGTTGGTCAAGTCGTCATCAACGACTCGTTCATGCTCGAGGCTGCGATATATTACCTCCTCAAGAAGCATTTCCGCGGGGAGAGCTACTATGTTCATTGATATTCTGGAGCTTTTCTGGAGACGACGTTCCAGATAGAGATAGGGCAGCTTATCACTGCTCCAGAGGACGAGGTTTATTTGAGCAAGTTCTCTCTGAACAGGTACGTACTTCCTTTCGCTGACATCGCGCTTGTTTTGACCGCTGTATGAAGACATTCGCTGATCATGATATACAAAACTGCATACTACTCCTTCCTCCCCATCGCCGTCGCCGCACGTCCCACAATCCCACCCCTCCAGGAACCAAACCATCGAGCCCTACGCCCTCCCCAAATCCATCCTCATCCCCCTCGGCGAGTACTTCCAGATCCAAGGCGACTTTCTTGATTTTTCCGGCACGCCCGAGCAGATCGGCACGGATATCCTCGATAACAAGTGTTCGTGGTGCGTGAATACAGCGCTGGCGGTGTGCACGCCCGAGCAGCGGAGGGTCCTCGATGATAACTATGGGAGGAACGATCCAGAGTGCGAGAGGAGGGTGAAGGTGGTGTTTGAGAGCCCCCAGGTGGATTTGAGGAGGAGGAGGTATGAGGAGAAGGTGTATAGGGAGCTTATTGCGATGATTGGGGAGATTACGGAGGTTGAGGGTAAGAGCACGTTGAAGAGGGAGGTTTTTAAGAGTTTCATTGATAATATTTATAACAGGACAAAGTAGGGATTTAGCGGTGAGTGTAAGTCAGCTGTATCTTTAGATGCTGTGCTACAGGAACATTTTATTCACTCGGTTTAGTTTATTCCGAGATCTCACATGACAGGTACCGCAATCTCTCAGATAAGCCTGACTTACCGCGTGCCAACACTTGACTAGCAACCACCATCATCTTGCTACCACCATGAGTATTTTCCGTCGGAAAGGCCAGTCGCCTGCTTTGTCGTCCTCAAACACGCCAGCCCAAGTTACCGGATCTCTGTCAGACGATGTCGCCTCTTTTAAGGGCAAATTCAACAAGCTCTGGGGTCGAGATGGACGCGGCCACGCCGATACGACTGGTGATGTCGCCGCCACGTCATCAAATAGCGAGAGTCCGGTTTCTATGCCCAATGCTCAGACTACGGCTACCAAGGATAGCAATAACTTTGCCGACACCTCGTCTGGGAACAAGACCGCCAACGTGGCAGTGATTCTGGATATCGTACAAGACATTTGCGAGGTGCTGGACAATGTGCCGTACGTCAAGGTAGTGGCAGGAGTATTGAGTACAGCCATGAAGATTGTTGATGTGCGTCGCCGTTTTGGAGTGAGCCTGCTGTACTAATCCACATCTCTCCTCACAGGAAGTCGACGCATGTAAGGGAGAATGGGACCAGGTGAAGGTTACTCTCCTCAAGGTCCGCGATACTGTATTCAAGTTCCGACATGGGCGGGACGATTCAGCGCCGCTGCCCGACGATGTCAAGGCTGCATTTCGAGAGCTCGAGAGCTGCCTGAGGGAGGTTCTCGACGCCGTGACACGATATGAGGCTGTGAGCAAGGGAAGGCTGACACTGCAGCGTGGCACTCTCAAGGCAGACGCCACGTCGTGCGTAGGACGCATTGATATGGCAGTCAAGGTCTTCCAGGTGCATAAACTCCATCTCTGCATTTGCTTCCAAATAGTCATGACTCATTTTGTGCAGATGACAATTCATGTTGACACACGCCTCGCTGTTGAGCAGACACGCCTCACTGGGGAGCAGACATACCTTGCCGTGGAGCGGACACATCATGGTGTGGAGAAAATCCTCGCGACCATACAGCAGGGCCCAACCCCAACCCCATCCTCATCCCTCAATCTGAATGTGCTTGCATGCCCTGCTCCAAGCCAATACTTCACTGGCCGTGAGAGCATCCTCTGGACACTGTCAAGAATGTTCACCATGCCTGTGGTTACCCTTTTCAGTATGAACAGTAATGCACTTTCAGCTTTTGTTCACAGCTTTGATCATTTGTCCAGGTCAGTAGTAGCCTATTATGCTACATCACATTGGCTGATGTGACCTAGATTTACTGTCATTTTCCTGGATGTGAGCTCCATTGAAGCACTCAAAGCCATTGTACACAATATCAGGGCCAATGACAGTGCCCATTCCTCTCCCCTGCTTGTTCTTGAGAATGCAGATGCTTCTCTGAAGCTAGACCAATATCTTCCTTACTCCCTTCATAATCCCATCCTTGTGACAAGCACCAACCAAGCTGTTTCCCGCTTTGCTTCACCAGGTTGTGAGTTTGAGTTGCCTGATTCTGCAGACTGGCAGGCTGCTGATGGCCTCCGTCGGTCCATTGAGATGGCTTTTGTTCCTCTGCTACATGTTGTCACCATTGTGGCAAAGGGTGGAACTGGGAAGACACAGGTGGTGCTTAGATATGTTTCTGAAAACCCATCCAGGTAAGGCTGTTGTATGGTTAATTAATCCATGATATTGAAAGTTAATGATAGATTCTTGCATGTTTGGTTTTTTGATGCCACTTCAGATGCTACACTTGCTGCTGACTTCAAGAAGCTTGGTAAAGCTACTGGCATTGGTGAATCAGTTGATGATGTTCGGGATTTCTTAGGGAGGATGCATGAGGATTGGCTTGTTATTTTTGACAATGCAGATGATCCAAAGGTTGACCTGAGCAAATACATCCCACAATGTGATCATGGGAATGTCATTATTACCAGCCGTCTCACTGAGGTTCACCAAATGGCATCCCCTGGTTTTCACCTTGACTTTTCTGATCTTGAACAAAGCGAGGCTGTGGATCTTCTTTTAAAACATGCACATAAGAACTCAGATAATGACAATCGGCAGCTTGCATCTGATATTGTTGATGAACTTGGCTGTCAAGCTCTTGCTGTAGCTACAGCTGGTGCTTATATTGCCTCAACTGTGACATGTACTCTCAGCAACTATCTCTCTCTCTTCAAACAGAAATGTAAACAGCTCCTTAATTACAAGATGAAGTCATTTGATGGCTATCAGAAAACAGTCTTTAGTGCTTTTCAACTTAGCTTTGATCAGCTTAGCTCTTCAACTAAGCTTTTTATGCAGATCTGTGCTTTCTTTCATCATACAGCTATACCTGTTGAGCTGTTCTATCGTGCAGCTGCTTTTACTGGTGATGACATTCAGCCTGGTGAAGAGAAAACTCCAGCTGTGGAGGAGCTGAAGCATTTTTTGTCACTCTTTACACATAATAGATCATGGGATGATACTATTGATGAGCTGAGCTGTCTCTCACTCACAATGTATGACAGTGGTGCTAAAGCACTTTCATTCCACTCTGTTCTTCATATGTGTGTTCAGGAGACTATTATAGATAAGGAAAGAGTATGTGATATAACTCTGCTTCTTTTAGCACGTGCAACACCTAATGGTGTCACTGATGCTGATTATCAGTTTCGGTGGCTACTAGTTGCACATGCTGATTGTATTTATCAAAATAACTGTTCTACTTTTCTTACATATGATTGCCTTGGAAGAATTTTTAATGATGCAGGCCTATGGATTAAGGTTGAAAACATACGGCAAAAGACTTTAGTATATTGTGAAAGCTATTTTGGAAGATATCATCTCAATACCTTGAGATCCAAAAGCAACCTTGCACAGATATATAAAGAGCTTGGACAGGTGGAGGAGGCAAAGGTGCTAGAGAAAGAGACATTAAAGCTTTGCAAGGAAGTTCTTGGAGAGCACCATCCTGATACTTTAAGATCTATGAGCAATCTTGCAATAACATATGAGATGCTTGGACAGTTGGAGGAAGCAGAGGTGCTAAAGAAAGAAACACTCAAGCTTCGTAAGGAAGTTCTTGGAGAGTGCCATCCTGATACTTTGACATCTATGAACAATCTTGCAATAACATATGAGAAGCTTGGACAGCTGGAGGAAGCAGAAGTGCTAAAGAAAGAGACACTCAAGCTTCGTAAGGAAGTTCTTGGAGAGCACCATCCTGATACTTTGACATCTATGAACAATCTTGCAATAATATATGAGATACTTGGACAGCTGAAGGAAGCAGAGGTGCTAAAGAAAGAAACACTCAAGCTTCACAAGGAAGTTCTTGGGAAGCACCATCCTGATACTTTGAGATCTATGAACAATCTTGCAATAACATATGAGATACTTGGACAGCTGGAGAAAGCAGAGGTGCTAAAGAAAGAAACACTCAAGCTTCGTAAGGAAGTTCTTGGAGAGCACCATCCTGATACTTTGACATCTATGAGCAATCTTGCAATAACATATGAGAAGCTTGGACAGTTGAAGAAAGCAGAGGTGCTACAGAAAGAGACATTGAAGCTTCGTAAGGAAGTTCTTGGAGAGCATCATCCTGATACTTTGACATCTATGAACAATCTTGCAATAACATATGAGATGCTTGGACAGTTGGAGGAAGCAGAGGTGCTAAAGAAAGAGACACTCAAGCTTCGTAAGGAAGTTCTTGGAGAGCGCCATCCTGATACTTTGATATCTATGAACAATCTTGCAATAACATATGAGAAACTTGGACAGCTGAAGAAAGCAGAGGTGTTACAGAAAGAGACATTGAAGCTTCGTAAGGAAGTTCTTGGAGAGCACCATCCTGATACTTTGACATCTATGAGCAATCTTGCAATAACATATGAGAAGCTTGGACAGCTAAAGAAAACAGAGGTGCTAGAGAAAGAGATATTGAAGCTTCGTAAGAAAGTTCTTGGAGAGCGTCATCCTGATACTTTGACATCTATGAACAATCTTGCAATAACATATGAGATGCTTGGACAGCTGAAGGAAGCAGAGATGCTACAGAAAGAGACACTTAAGCTTCACAAGGAAGTTCTTGGAGAGCATCATCCTGATACTTTGAGATCTATGAGCAATCTTGCAATAACATATGAGAAGCTTGGACAGCTAAAGAAAACAGAGATGCTAGAGGAAGAGACACTCAAGCTTCGTAAGGAAGTTCTTGGAGAGTGTCATCCTGATACTTTGACATCTATGAGCAATCTTGCAATAACATATGAGAAGCTTGGACAGCTGAAGAAAACAGAGGTGCTAGAGGAAGAGACATTGAAGCTTCGTAAGGAAGTTCTTGGAGAGCGCCATCCTGATACTTTGACATCTATGAGAAATCTTGCAATAACATATAAGAAGCTTGGACAGCTGAAGAAAGCAAAGATGCTAAAGAAAGAGACACTCAAGCTTCTTGTGTAACAGATATTGTAAATGGATAATTGATGTATCAGATGTATTATTAGATTCTGGGCCATCATGAGTTAGTATGACTCATGTTACACTGCAATGACTCATTTACTTAGATAGCAGTAGTATATAAATTGTTGTAGCTATGAAATATAACTACTTTTCTTTTGCTCTCTACCTATGTGATGTCAATAAATTGGACCTGTGTTAGGCTGGAGAACCCACTATCTGAGACTTAATAAATTGTCTTAAGCCTTTATCAGCTCTAAGATTTTTCCTTCTCAGTCTTAAATCTAATTTACTCATTAAGCTTGTCAAAATCAACATTAACTCGTAATAGTCAACAATATCTCACACCACTAAAGACTATCAATTCTATCTATTGAAGATACAAGGGAATATCATTCAATACTTAAAGTTAACTACTAGTCAAACTTTGTGAGCCACTTTACAGTAGTGGATATATTGGAAATATTCCTTCTCAACTGTTAACTTATTTAACATTCTCACAAGTATCTCTAACTGAGTTTCAAAATGAGCTCATCACAGCCAAGACCTTCTTAATCTCAGCAACCACAACTCTCAACTCTTATTATCAATCTGTTAACATAAAATAGCATGGAGATAGGCTATATTCACTTATCTATGGCTCAAATCCTGAAAGAATACAGCACTGAAAGAAATGAAGATGACTTTTCCACTCACTATAGAGTACAGTATTATAGTAACTTTTTGGATAACATACAAGATCTAGAATGAGATCACTTTGCAGACACCCCTTGATACTCTCTGCAATAACCACTAGTCAAAGTGGTAATCTTCATGATAATAAGACTTCAATCTACTCTCTTTTCAGCTGCTTCGCTTCTATTGGAAAGAGAAGTGATCTTTCAAGTAGATCCAAAACAAATGTTCATGAGTGTACTGCATGAAATAAACAACATTCACTTACTCTACACTGCATGGACTGGATTAAAAAAGTATCTAGACTGAGATGACTGTTTTTTGTTCAAATATATCAATAAGTATAAGTGAAGTGAACATCCTCTCTCACCAGTCTCTATAGACACTGGGCTATATAATCAACTGGATGAAATTAAAGATCCAGCTGGCCAAATAAGATAGTTCCTCAAGACGATCTCTTCTCACAAAGCCATACTAAGTGAATAAGGTACTGAGCTACTATCAGAAGGAGAAAAACAATAGAAACAGATCATACCTCTAAATAAGTCCTTCAGACTGGCTTTTAACTCATATCCAGAAAGGCTAGTCCAACCTAACATCCTCTGAGACAAGGAATCAGTGTCACAGTCCTCAAGAATCTGTTCAGCAAGACCCTAGAAATGGAATTCAAGACGATTAAGGCAAAGAAGGAAGTGATAGTTAAAGAGACAACAAATAAAAGGAAAATAGTGAAAAACAAGCAAATGATTTCAAAGAAGGCAAGCCATTCTTTTTCTCAATGCCACTTTCCTCTCTTTTCTATTGAAGAAACAGAAATACATCATCTTTATTATACACCCTTCAAGTCAGCCACTGCCATTGTCACTATTTTCACCTAGCTCTTTTAGCAACAAATCTGATAAACCAGATGATAACAATTGAAAGAAATGAGAAAAGAGAAAGTATCAAGGTCAACAAGAAGAATCAAGTTCTAGGGGAAGAACCAGTGAGCATGGTAATCATGGGATAATGAGTCTACAAGATCAAAAAGAATATAAAGGATCTCCTGGTCCACCTGGTTCTTCTGGACCTCTAAGAGGAGGAGGTCACAGAAATATAAGTGGACCTTTGAATTCAGTGGATCCCTTCTTACTGATAATCAAGGATGAAATCAAACTAGAACATCTGCCTACCTGAGATAGCAATGTCTACTTAGTTATACTATATTTCTGGAAAATTAAACACTTAGCTCAGTTGGATAGCTGCATCCATGAGTATCTAGGTTAGTGGCTAGGACCAGTCCAAATCAAGGGTGAGGAAGAGATGCCATACAAACTCATTTTATTTTGTGTGATAGACATTAGAGATTTTCAGTCCCGAGCGCAAGGGCTGATTATAGCTGATTGTGCTGATTATTATATGACCTGATTGTTGAATAATCAAGGTGTCTAATCTGAAAGCCCCAGGTTGAAATGCAACAAGAGAAATAATCAGCTCCTGATTATTTATTTCACGTGCTATCCAAATTCGGTAAAGGCCATCAACAAACAAGTGCGTTGTGTGTTTTGGCCTCCTTCCTCGTCGTATTTCCACATGGCTCGCGTTCCCTACCACAAACGGCTCATCCGGGCATACATCTACTATATGCTGGCATGTGGCGCTGTTATCCCACAGAAGAAACTCAGCCAGATGGTCAAGGATCTTCACATAGACCTTAAAATCATCAAAATGATTGCTTGCACATGGTATTTACGTGCACGATCTGCTGTGCCAAAGTCAGGAACACTCCATCTTGCTTGGGAGCATGCTGGTAGTCCTAACGATCATCACCACTTTGTTCAAATGCTTCGTGTTACCCTGCTGTCCTTCCATTTCATTTTGCAACTCATTGAAAACCATCCAGTCTTCTAGACACGTTCTAACCGGCCACAAACACCTGTTCAGACCCAGCTTGCTGTCACTCTGTACTGAATGGGGTGCTTTGGCAATGGTGCCAGCGTTCCTGACATTGCACGCATTGCAGGTATTTCAGAGGGCTCTGTTGAAGAGTTCACAAACAGATGCCAAGTTGCTCTTCACTCACACCATGCTCGCTTTATCCGTCCACTCACTAATGCTGAGAAAGAGAGGGAGAAGCAGTGGATTGAGAACCATATTGGACTTGTAGGATGGCGAGAAGGATGGATCATGTAAGACGGAACAATCATCGTTCTCTATAAGAAGCCGGGCTTAAATGGAGATGCACACTACACCCGAAAGTCAAACTACGGTCTGAATGTGCAGGTAGGGCTCCTCGTCCTTGACATTTCTGTTTTGATTGATCATATGCTTCTCAGATTGGCAACGTTCCATCAAATCTATGCATCATGGACTTTTCCCATGGGATGACAGGCTCTGTGCATGATGCTTCTGCATTTATGCATACAGCAGCAGGTCGTTGGCCAGAGTGGATGTTCAAAGGCAATGAGTTTGCCTGGACTGATTCTGCATATACCCTAACTGCACAGACTATTCCTGTTCACAAGAAGCCAGCAAGTTTCCAGTGAAACAACTCAATCTTTGATTCGGCTGTTGCACATCTTTGAATTCAATCCGAACATTGCATGGGTGCTTTGAAGGGCCGTTGGCAATGTCTACGTGGTCTCAGGGTTCTCATCAATAGCAACCGACAGCATCTTCATGCCTGCCGGTGGATTACAGTCGTGATCATACTCCACAACATTGTTATTGACACTGAAGGAGAAAAATGGGCTCAGCATTTTGCTCAACAGCACGACATGTCAGAGGAACCTGGTGCTGAGGACCAGGATAGTGCTGCTGGTCACATTCTCGAGTCTGTACACAATGGAGATGGAGAAGCTAGGTGGCGTGAGTTAATTCAGGAGCTTATAGAATTGACAGAACATTGATTTATACTTTAGTAATAAGATATCATATGAGATAAATTATGACATTGATGAAGAAGAAGAAAGCTGATCCTCCTCCTCACCACTGTCATCATCACTGCTTTCTGGCATGCTGGTACCAGCAGAGTCAATGGCCTCAACCTTGCAGTCCAGCTTCTTTGATCGATCACAGTACTCTTCCTTTGTGATTAGACCCTCTTTAAACTCATCCAGCATGAGCTTCTTGGTGGCAAGAAGCTGCTTGCATTGTTGTACTCGGAAGTTGAGCCAAGTGGTATGGCTAAAATGAGCTGCCATCAAGAACAAGACAGTTATATATGAACAAAAACGTACTTGAGAGTCTGCGTAAGTCTATCCTCAATAGACTTCTTAGACTTTCCCTGCGACTTCTTAATGTTGAACGTTGAAGGCTTTGGACCACATTTATTGTTCTTCAGAAGCTTGCCTTTCTTGATGCTAGCAGATGTTGCACTCCCTTTAGCACCAGTATTGGCTAGGCTGATTCATGGCATCTCTGACCGTTGACGAGGCTGGTAATGGGCACTCATGAAACTAAGTGCAGCCTAGCATGAACAACACTCTAAACCACTACTCAATCCCACTAACACACACACACACAATCTCTATAAGTGTGGAAGGGAGCAAGGAATTTAATTCTACTTGTGCCCTGACAGTATCTCAAAATATCTTAGCAAGCTCGCTAACTAATGCAACGCGACCATGTACAATTGTCAAGCAAATCTCAATTTTGCTATCTCCTCAAAGCTTTTACAAGAGAGCATGGCGAACCACACAACCCTCAAGGCAAATGATATTTCAATAGAAAATACACATGGACATGCAGATCCGCAAAATGACCGAATTCGTTCAGTGAGCTCGCTAAGTACAAAGCGCTGCTAGGTTCTACTGCACATGCCTTCGCCTTCTCTCTTAGTTCGCTAAGCCTGAATCCCAAACTCATCACGCTAGAGGCCCTTGGCGCTCCCAAAACACAGTACACAAATTGCTTGTTTAAATGTCCCCATGAGTCCTCACACACAGTGCACTTGCTCTAACAACGGTGCCACGAGGTCCAACTGTGCACACCTGTCACACTTCGTGCAACTGCTAGAACAGCTCAAGCTGGCTGATTCCCTCGTAAATCTCCTTCAAAGCCTACACAGAGGCCAACACAACTCAATTCTCTCTTATACTACTGAACCAGAAATATGGGACAGAGTTTTTCTCAGATGTTTTCTCAGTTTTTCTCTAGAGCCGGGCACAGCTTCACTGACACAGGTCTTGTTCGTTTCTCAAGTAAAACCGAAGTTTTGTATCCAAAATGTATCTTTGTTTTCAATTTCTCTAGTGAGCTTGCTAACTCTCTGGTATAGCTGAGACTCGAAGTTACTAACTCCTACACGTCGCAACAAGTCCAGATT
This sequence comes from Armillaria borealis, assembly GCA_030435635.1. Taxonomy (NCBI): domain Eukaryota; kingdom Fungi; phylum Basidiomycota; class Agaricomycetes; order Agaricales; family Physalacriaceae; genus Armillaria; species Armillaria borealis. Next base: position 242,996 of record JAUEPT010000041.1, on the reverse strand, counting down.
CAGACTGAAACTTTATTACTATACGTGGGGGGTAGGTAGCTTGTCCTAATACATGAAAATCTGTCCTACTTATACTATGAGAGAATGATTGTTACAAACTGGTTATTAGTAAATTACTTTTGCATCAGCTGATAATCCCTCGTCCGAAACGTCACAGCTCTCTTGGCAGAGCGCCGCTTTCTCTCTGTTTGGTAGTCTCAAAGGACTGGGCAGTGCTGATGTCGCTCGCCTGACAGCAGTGGCTGCCCGCGGGCTAACACTCAATAGCTGTATAATGCGCGATCATTGATCACACGTCATTCTGGGTTCTCTGTTCTGCTCTGAAGGTGACAGCATCATAGTCTAGACACGGTAACCAAGAGACGCATCGGAATTCTGGTCCGCTCGCTAATCTCGTTGGTCAATATCTGTTTCCAGACCATGCCTGGTGGTTCTCTTGATTATCTCTCATGTGATATCGCTTCTCCAGATCTCCAGGGCCTATGCGTCATTGATTATCAATGTGTAGTTATCTAAATTAGCTTTGGTCCGAGTACAAGCATGTCCCACCAAGCCTGAATCCCTAGTGCCAATGGATGTCATTGCAAGTGAGCTCGCTAAGTTGGCCTTATTGCTGTGCATGCCCATGAGGTACAGTGCAGCGACAAAGTCCTATGTTTTAATTCCATAGCTTCTTTTTCTGACAGAAGGGTATTCTGACTTAGTGACCTTACTTCTTCTCATGCCGCTTGCACTGTCAGCGAGCTTGCTAAGCCTACATAGTGCCTAAGTGTAATTTATTGATTTTCACAAAATTGCATGCTTAAACATGCTGCAGGTGTGACACTGGGATAGATATTATGGTTCCCAGATTCTTTCTGATGAACTCCACTATCTGCTGGTACTTCCTCTCAGTATGTCATACCTTTGCCTCAGTGGATTGAGCAGATAGTGCTGCTGATGTTCCTCATGATGGCGGTCTTGGAGTGAACGGGTCTCTACAACATTGATCATTGTTGTTCTCATCTTCCAAGCTATTGTGATCACTTGGAGAGCCACCTCCTTGGTTACATCTATTGTTATTGGGGGGGCATTTTCTCTTCCTTGCTTCTCCATTTCGGGTTTTCTTGGCCTTCTTCTTTCTCCTCTGCTGGTTCTGGGCATAGCCATGCATTGTTGTTCTCATCGAACACTATACCTTGGTCCTGGACTGTTGGCTGTAGTCCATTCCTGATTTGACTCAACTGAATCCTTTGCAGTGTGACTCTATTCTTCAGTTCCCAGATGTCAGTTGGGGTTCTTTGCCTGCTATCTCCCTTGGCATTGGTGTCAGGGTTTAGTTCCGCCTTTGCCTTCACTGGCTGTGGTTCAGGCTGTGGTTTTTTCTTGGGTCCCCCTGGTACCAGTTTTGGTTTACATGTTAACAGGATGTCCTTATCGACCAGCTCTTCAGTTGGATTTGTCTTCCCTTTCTTCATCCAGTTTTCTATCATGTTACATTGTTCTGCAAATGTCAGGAACATACATCCTTCTGTTACCACTTGATCTGATTCTTTGCTGTTAGACCCTTGCTTGAAATTAGTCTCCTCCGATTTCCTTATGTCACAGCCTAGTAGTGCTGTTAACATCTCAGTGTTGTACTGCCGAATATATTCATTTGAACTTTTATCGATATTATTGAACCCTAATTGTTCAAACACCTTGGCGGTCTGGGCATGTGCTAACTCTCGTAGTACCACTCTTTGCGAGTAGGCCATACCTGTTAATTGTTCCCTCATTGCCTCCCTCATCTTGGTGCCATCACCGAGGAATTTGTCTAGCACTGCCCTGGCTAGTGCAGCATCTTGGTACACCATTTTCTCAGTAATCTCTTTCGGTACTGTTCCCTGTGGTTGGGTTGCTTGTGAGTTCCCAGTGTTCATCAGGGTGAGTGTTCAGGGTTTATTCTTCCCTGTTACCTCAACCTCGGCATCATCTTCAAGATTATCGTCAATATCCTTGTTGTCACTTGAGCTATTATCATCTGCAACTGTTACCAGGTGGGCTGGTGATGGTGGTGGGTCTTTATGCCATGATCAGTCAATCAGTGCTGGAGCTGCCTTGTTTGAGGGTGACTCTCTGAGACTATCAAAAGCTGAGTTAGCGTGAAACCCTTCTACCTGTATGAACCCCTCACCGAATAGTGAGTCTGAGGTCACTGGAGCCTCTGGCTTTGGTAGTATATCCATCTCTTCTTCAGTCTGGTTATGGTCTACCAATGGTTGACAGGATGCCGCCAGCAGTGCATCGAGGTCATACAGTGCTGTCTCCTTTTTGGGGTCATTGATAGAGTATTCTCCATCGGCTTCACCATCGATATCTACAACTTTGCCATTGTATATGTTCTTGGAATCGGCAGCTGGCTGTACTGTGAATGTAAGATGAGGCTTCTTTGCCTCCATGGGCACCTTTGGCTGCCTCGAGGTGAGGTCAATCCTGGGTGTTGCTTCTACTTCTTCTCCTTCAACCCATAGCTCAGTCATTTTGACTTTGCCCTCTTCTTTCTTGCTCTTGTTCTTGTTCCCTGGCTTGGAATGCGATGGTTTCAGCATTTTGTGGGTTTGTGATGTGTCCGTATTGGAAAACAAAATTTCCAGAAAGTGAGCGCAGGTTGGAGTGGTAGTTGGTGAATATAGCTGGAAAAGCTATAAAAAAAAGTGTAAAGAGTACTTAATCTTTAAGTATGTGGTGTAGTTTAGACCAAATTATATTGATCAACTATGTGTTTGTACAAGATAAAAGACTATGTATTAATAATGCTGTGCAAAGTATATAAAGGGCATCGGCCAGACCAATGCCAACTGGTACTAAATTGTAGTCCTACAGATATGTGTCTAGATAGTTAGGGTGCTGTCCCTTACAACATTGGTCAATGTTAGTTACACTGTTTGAGGCAACAAATTTCACCAATATGAGGCAGATTTGAAGATTATTCTAGCTGCCAGGAGGAGAAGGGAGAGACTCAGCCAAACACATGCAACATGCTACAGCAAAAGATGCCAGTCTCTGTAATGAGAGGTAAAAAAAAAAATAAGGTTTAGAAAGATATAAAGTCACATGAATTGATAAGATAAGATAAACATCATAGGTAAAGGAATAGCTGTGAAGCAGCTTTTACCCCCCATGGAGGAGAATGGGAAGGAGTCTGGCCATGGAATCACAAAGCAAAAGGATTTTATTAATGGTACTACTGGTGTACAAAAAAGAAAGACTACAAAGCACAACACAAAAGAATAGAAAGTTGCCATTAAATGTTACGATTTTTCCATTTTCCTTATCTTATCTCTCGAGCACCTATCTAATCTACGGCGCTCATCGCTTATCATGGATCATTGGACCAATCACCATGCCTATATCGAACAACTTCAGACCTGTTGCTACGGCTCGCGCTCTTCGCTCGCCAAGCACGTTCTTTTCATTGTTTCACGCATAGTTACCTGATGGACATCACATATCAACGCTATTCTTAGATTCCCACTTATCATATATAAGTAGCATAGTTCTCACTGTATATCCCCAGTCTCGAACTAAAGTTTATCTTACCTTGCCAATACCACGATTAGCACCAATTGACTAAGCGCTAGTACGAGTGATTGTCCGAACGCGAGACAGCTCTACTGTGCCTTACGTCAATAAGGTCACGTGTCAGGCCAGGCCTAACAATTAGTTCGAGACTTCCTCTCTTTCTCTTCAAACCGTCATCACCGTTACACAGCAGTACAACCGGGAAAAGAAGAAAGACCCATGAACCCCGACGACCTCACAATTACCATCCCCTCCACGATCGGAGGTGCTTGCCTCCTCATCCTCCTCACTGCCCTCCTCGTTCTCAGATACCGAGAACCACTAGAACAACTCCTACGAATCCAGAGACATCCCCAAAGACCAGCCCCCTTTCCCCTTCACTATGTCATCCCCTACGCAGAACCTGTACGAGGGCAGACCATGACAAATATGGAACCCGTTGAGCTGGCGCAGGAGCAGCTCGACGGCCCCCACAGACGAAGACTGACCTCCACCAACTCCTCAGATGAGTTTCTGCTACGAGCCCGGGAGCCCAGAAACGCGACGCCCGGCCCCTCAAATGTTCCAAGAACCCCCTCTCCCCCCGTTTCCCTGATCTCAGCCATGGAACTCGAGAGGAACTTATGGATTGACGGGGAGATCGAACCGCCCCCAGACTACACCCCCGCGCCCATACCCAGGGCACCCCAACGACTCCTACTCCCAGAGAGAGCTCGTATCCGGGTACTGGTTCCCCATCCCCGATTCTCAACCGCCACCCGCCCCATTCGACCTCCGACACCACGAGCCCCATTTCCTGACGATGCCTCGAGCAGCGACTCCGATATCCACGACGTCCCCCACACAGCACGAAGAACAGTCAACGCCCTCCGGAGCAACAACCCCGACACCCCCGACCCCTCGCAACCGGAAACAATCATTATCCACGACGATGACCCCAACGGACCAGACCCCTTCCTCGACGCCCTTCCCCACCCTCCCCAAGACCCCAACGACGTCTTCAACGTCAACAGCCACGACTATGAGTGGCCAGCCCTCTCCAATCGAGACATTCATCTCCTTGGGCCTCACCAAACTGAGGCCTGGGAACTACGAAGACAGGACGTGGAATACCGAGCCATGTTCTTCGAACCAGGACCCTGCACATCCATGGATGAATACCTCGCAAGGAATCGAGGGGATCCCATACTTTCCCCAGGCACAGAGGCCACCGTCATGGCCAGAATATTCGCCAATAGAGAGCGAGATCGGTATCCTCCAGCCCCAGGAAGGAGACTGGAGAGGCTACGACCAAGAACGGAACGAGAACAGGAGGTCATCGAGGACCTCCTATGATCTCTGGCACGATGAGAGGGGGACCGCCCAGACCTGGACGACACCATACAATGATGAGCCTCCAGGCTCTGTACGCTCAGAATTCGCGGATTTTATACACTAATTGCCGCCCCTGTCCACCCAACGGACTTTCAGTAAACCAAAGATTGCACACAAGCTCATACTACTTTCATGCTATGGCAACCACTCCTCACGCGCTTTGTTATCCATCCCATCTCATTACGCATCACAATTGCCGCATTCCATCACGGCAAGGCACCTTCGATCGTAAATCATCTCAAAACGGAATTGCCGCATCGCTTCCCATCGGCACAGTGATGCGTCAATCAATCACTTAATGAAATGACGTGATTGCCGCGGCCACTCATCCATCCACAATATTTTGAGCACACGGCCACTACAGACCACGTTTTACTAAGGCTGTTACTTCGCCAAGACTTCGAATCGACATAGACCCAAGCATGCACCTCAGTACAAAAGCCATACCGCACCAGTCCGCAGCTAAACAGCACCTCGCGATCCGTTCATCGCTCAAGAAAGCCATACGGTTGTCGTCCATATGCGGCAACATCGACAAGTTGCTGTTACTTTCGAAGTTGAGAGACCATATGTTGGCCATGAAATCTACTAAGCCACGGCCTTACAGCCTGACTAAGTCGCGCATACTTACTCTATTTATAAATCCGTACTTGTAGTATAAAAACTAGCTAGAAAATGTCGTTTAGCGTTAGCTTAGAGTCAGCTTACCTCAAGCATAGATCAGCTTACCCCTACGCATCGAGTTTACACCACATTGAGACTATTCTACTACGTTTATTACCGTTCTACGGCAATATACCATTTACCCCAGCATATCCTCGATTGCACATCAACTCTTAAGCTCACCAGAGTTATTCCACGGTTTTTGACTGTGAAGAGTCGTTCAACACTCGCTCTTCGCTCTTAACACTATTGGTACACGCTCATATTGTGCCAATACGTGATCGCCGCGCCATATCTCGTCCCCGTTTATCTTTCATTGGCCGTTATCGTTTCAACTTCACAGCATAGGATCGTTTTTACGTTTTCACTTTCACCATCGTATCGTCGCCCACTTGGGTAGTCTCAGAGCAGACTTAGGATCGTTTTCGCACCAGTATAGGACCAGTTTCAGCATAGTTTTCGTATAGGACAGTCCCCCGAGTGGACTTGAAGGTTAGTTTTGACATAGGATAGGATCGCTTCAGTACAAGACCAGTTTTCGACATCGACATCAGTATTTCATATCGTTTAGGACCAGTACCCCACCATCGCCAGTATATTCCCGTTCTCACTCTCAGTATCATCGCCCATTTCCGCATTTCCACGTTTATTCTCGACACCGCGCCCTCAGTACTTCGTTTCACGTTTTCTCTTGACACATCCAGCCGCCGTTACACGTTTTCGCATCGATTCCCCACTCCCAGATTCAGTTTCACACGTTTATTTCCGTTTCCTTCGCTCGTTTCGCTAGGATTGCCAGCTAGCGACGTTTTCTAGTCTCTTCTCACGTTCTCGCTTACGGATCCGTGGTATTCACGTCATACCTGTTTCCGTTTCCTCTCCTTTCAAGAGATCCTTACCGGCTTACAGTCAGAGCTACTAGTACTCGACTACCAAGCAGTACTACTTCGCTGACTGAAAAGTCGCAGTGTATACTTGCGTATAGAGGAATTGGTTTACTGCACGGAGGTGCCCCGAACCCACTCGCACACACGATCGCCTTGATTGCCGTGTTATCACGTTAATTACCCAATCTCGTTCCTGAGTTGGTGTTGCCATTGCCACGGAAGTCTAGGCTCATCAACGACAAAGGCTTTGACGCCTTCAATTACAACGACGAGACCTTCGGCGGTTACACTGCCGAAACTCAGACTTGGGACGGATACACCGATCCAGTCCCCGAGCCATATTGCCTCCCTTACTTGCTGCCCTGTAACACCTTCGGGCAACCCTATCAAACACCTCGGGGGGGGCAATCCACGATTCCCTGGCCTATACCATGGCCCAAAAACCAGCTTCCTCTTTAGGAGGAGCCAATGATGGGGCAGAGGGAAGTACTCAACCAAAGCCCGCCAAGACCATGGAGGAACTCTGAGAAGCAAGAGAGAGGGCGGGAGCAAAGTTGATAGAAATCGCCGAGCTAGAAGCAAAGCTCATCCAGGTCTTAAAGACCTAGCTCAATGCTACTTTCTCGACCCTGACGAAACTTGTATGTTCACTCGTTATTCTACTCTTTGCAGCACGCGACAAATGGACTGGGGGAGGACTGGGAGGCGATGGAATGGAATGCAGCATGGGAGGTTGCGTCGGGAAGGATGGAGGAGTTTGAGCAGCCGTTGACGTGTGGCGACGTCCTGCATTACTGGAATCCCAGCATGCCTGATCATGCCGAATCATTTGACTCGATATTTCCTTTACAAACAGCCAGCGCCATTTCCACATTCTCTTCAAGCCCCTTTGTCAAACCCTCCTTCCACTCGTCTGTACCTCCTACCAACACAAATACGCGTCGCCCAAATAGTCGAGATGATTCAAATTGCCTCGATGCTGCACGACGAAATATCTGTGACGACCTCCTCAACACAGGGCGTATTTAGCAACAAACTTGCCATTCTTGGCGGCGACTTCCTGCTCGGACGCGCCAGCGCCGCTCTCTCCCACCTAGGCGACAGCGAGGTGGTCGAGCTTGTCGCGAGTGTTATCTCAAACTTGGTAGAGGGCCGGGTGATAGAACTCAAGACTGAGTATGCATCGTCCCCTCTTACCCCGCGAGATGCGTGGCATACCTACTTCAAAATGACGTACCTGAAGACCGGGAGCTTATTGGCCAAGGGTGCACGTTCTGCCATGATACTGGGCGGGTGTAGGAACGAGATTTGGAAGGAGGTCGCATACACGTTTGGGCGAAATATAGGTGTTGCGCTCCAGGTAGGATATTGTCTACAAATCTTCCATTGCTAACTATGTTTCAGTTGGTCGACGATGCTAGGGAACATGAGTCTTGTGTATCAACTAGTACGCGACCCAGGACTGCATCAAGCCCCATCTTGTTTGCATGGGAGGAGCATCCTGCTTTGGGACCTCTGATTGAACATGGGTTCACGGAACCAGAAGACGCCATGGTGGTAAGCTCCAATGCGATCTGAACTACTTTACTTCCAACTTATCATGTTCCAAGGCAAATGACCTCGTGCGCAGGTCTTGTGGCATCGACAGGACATGGGGGCTCATCCATGACTACGTTACCAGGGCCAGCAACCTTCTTCAATATCTGCCAGACAGCGATTCAAGACTGGCCCTAGACTTATTTACACAACGCATTGTGGAACGGACATCATGATTAGTTTTTTCACGCATGAACACTCTTTTAAATGTGTTAGGATGATGTATGGTAACAGCGGGAGAGAGAGAGACAAATCCTACGAATATCGTCTGGGATGCTTGCTGAGGGTATACAATAGCAACGTATGATGTGATGTATTATGTAGACACACCGGTCTGAACATTGCGGGACGCGAAGGGAGGTCTCGCACGGAATCAGGGATAGCGGGAGGCGGCTAAAGTGCCGCATTGGCAATGTTCTACCAATGAACGATGAGTGTGCCTCAAAAGGGGGGTTGCAGCACACTAGGAAGAAATATATCGTGACATGACTCTATTGGCGTTAGCTGATGTGCTTGAAAACAGGTACAAGGATTAGAGTAGCTGTGAGACATTGTCAATGAAGGGTACGATATGGACTTGTCATGGTGGACCGAGATGGTGATATGAGCATGGCTAGCAATTTTCTTTTTCCCGTCGAAAGTAAGTACAGGAGGGATAGTAGACCGCATTACATGTAGAGAGGGATGAATGAGGGTAGGCAGTGAAGCAGCAATATGACCAGGCACAGTAGGGAAAGCCACAAGTCGCGCTTTTCAGGTATTCCTACTGCACATCTGAGCATTGCTTTGATCTGAGAAGCGGCAGGCTGAACATTTCATATCAATCCAAGTTCATAGTCAATTCGTGATGTACCTTACCATGTTATTGATGGTCCCCGCAAGACGGCCTCTAAACTTGCCCCATCCCTGGTCCCACCCGATAATCTCATCCAAGTAACCGCTTTGTCCAACTTGATGTTCGTATACATATGCGAGCCAAATAGATCCAATGGAGGAGGAGATGACGAATGTCCTGGATGGTCTCCTTGGAGATGCACCAACGCCTTTGACGCTGCATCGTTCGATGGGAAACGTTTCCTATGAAGGTGGATACTCCTCATAGCCTTCAGTTTACACGATGCATCCGAGACGGCTGGAACCATTCCTTGCGGAATGTTAGTTATACTTTCTGGGAGTCAGGATCCTCTTGGCAGTGGGTGGGGTTCGAGGGCCTCGTCAAGCTGGTCCACGAAAAGACTCTGCGACTCCACCGAAAGTGGGATGTCATAATCGATTGTCAGGAAGAGCCGACGGAGGGTATTGGATGCCTCGTATGGAAGAGACGGACTCTTTAGGAGATACGCGATGAACTCGGTCGTCAGGGAGAATCCTGCTTGATTGAGAGCGTGCCGAAATCGCTGAATAAATTCGAAACCCAGTTCTACGAGGTTCTCCACGATTCTGATGTTTGGTGTGGACTGCGGCGATGTCGACGAGCTCCTCCAAGTGCCTGATGGACAGTCTCCATCGTCGTGCAGGGCAAAGCGAATTCCTGATGGGAGCCCGAAAGGTGCGCTTCGAGCTCGTCAAGCTGCTGATGCAATCTCTTGAGCACGAGATCGGAATGACGGTGGGCCAAGTCTGTGTCGTGACCAGGATTACGATGGTACCACTTCCTGGTCATGACAAACCCTCCTATTTCTGTCTCTAGCTTGAGAATTTGATCTAGATACACATCGAGAAGACTCCTGGACATGACGGTGAGAGTGGACACTGAGAGTAATCATGAGTAATTCCGAGGTATGTCCTGTTGCTTCGCTTCCACTGACCGGAATAATCCAACACACTTGGTATGCCGCTTTGCACAAGGTTTATGTATTTCAGCATTTGCTCGTCAAAGTGGAGTGTTTCCCATGAACGATATGCGGTAGAAGCTGTTGTTACGGGTGACACCTGGGAGGGACATCATTGTTAGGGACCATATAGCACTAAGGCACGTTATAGCCCACTTCTGTGCTGTTGTGGGTGCGAGCTCGCCCTGAGTGCATGTCACGAGAAGGCGTTGAATGCAATATCCCAGGCGGATCAGTAACTGTGTCATGATTAAGCAACCTGATAAAGCAGCAGTTTGGCACTCAGATCGGTGCAGGTGATGACATTGGGTATGACCTCGATGAAAGGCTCCAACTCGCTATCGACGCGTAATAGTTCGATAGCCCAACACATCGCGTCGAAATCACGGGTATCGCGCTCTGATGATATTTTGGGGACTTCCCCTTCGACCCGACCCCAAAGGGAAAAACCCGGACCGAGGAAGACCCCCGATCCTGAACTACAACCGCCCCCTCCCAGACTGAACCGACAGGTGGTCAGTACCACGTCCCCCACCCAGGGCAAGGACGACCCACCCCCTTTCCTAATCCCGTCAGACACACGGCTGATGATGCCCCCTTCCTGGGGATAAAGCCCATCATATTGAAACCCCCGGCCATCTACAAAGGCGACCACGACGACATCGAACGATTCATGGGGGATTGCCTCACATATTTCGAGGTATTCACCCCATACTTCTCTGCCCCATCTCTCATGACCACATTTGCCACTTCCTACCTAGAAGATCGAGCCAAAGACTGGTGGGTTCATCTTCGCGCTGACTTCTGGACGCCAAACCACCCACCCCGATTCTGAGTCCCAGATTTTGACGAGTTTGTTGGACTCCTCACTGCCCAGTTCCGCGACCCCGCCGTTGAGCAAGTTCACGAGAAAAAGATGTTCGACTTACACAAGGGGAACAGACCGGCCACCACCTATTTCCAGGAACTGGAAAAGGAGGTGAAACTAGCGAGATGACGATCAGAGGAAGACGAAAGGGGCGTAATGGTCAAGGCCATGCGACTCGGAGTACCCGACTCGTACACCAAATACATCGCCTTCGCAGGGCACAGACATCCCCACCTCCTACCCAGAATGGAAGGCACGAGTCATCGCCATGTACGAAGAATGCCAAAAGAAATGGGCGTTCAACCAAGTCTCCGCCAGAGGAAATCGTGACTCTCGACCCCCTCCCAAGAACCATCCCACTACCGCCACCAGCAATAAGACTCATGCAGGTGGCGTGACAGTTCATCGTCCAGGAAACTGATGAGCAGCAGAGTCAACTCGGGAGGCAGAGATGCAGGAGGGAGATGGATATCCAGACCCGGGATGACATTCGGTGGAGCAGGGCAGCCAATGGACATAGACGAGATGCGCAGCAAGGGGCTGTGCTTCCAATGTCACAAGCACAGACACCTGAGCAAGGACTGCCCTGACAAGAAAACGCACCGAGATATCCGGTCGCTACAAGTTAGCAAGCCGGTGACTGGAAAGCAAGATCGAGGAGATGAAGGAAGAGGTAAAAGCATAGGCGGTCTAGGGTCCGATTCCCCTACAATCGCCAAGGACTTATTTACTGGTGGTGCGCTCTTGTCTCCTGCTGGACGGACTTATTCTACCTTTTTAGCTACACATGTTTTATCTACCACAGCATGCGAATATACCCTGGGGAAATTATATCCCTGGTTCTGCTTTTAACGTCCCCAGCATGAACTAGCATCCCAGTACTAGAATCAATCAACCGATATGCCTTGCTTCAGATCGAGGACAACAACAACAATGACCTGGTCTCAATCGCCTCTTCAAACGAGGAGGGGGACGTGACTGTAAACCCCCATGACGCTCCACGACCTGGAGCTAACCGCCACTCAAGTAGCCCATGTGTCAAAAGACAACAGGCAAAAGAGTCAGGCAACAAGTCACCCACCATAGTGACACCCGTCTTAATGACTAGCTTCACTAGTTCGGACGGGGCAGGGCAGCAGAACTCCGGTTCCCCCCCTGAGAAAGCGGCCCCTCGAGTGGGGAATACCGCAAGGATCCTGACAAATGACCACGATGAGGCTAAGATAGCCGCCCTTTCCCCAGGTACCGGAAAGGGACTAGCCCCGACAGTAACCGAGCAAGTTGGTAAATCCATGTGCGCAGTTCAGACTCAATCCGCTGCTCCCTCCGGGGGCGGAACTGTCGATAAGGCGACCTCCCTGAACAATGATACTACAAAGACCGCCGATGAAGAAAAGCACATGATTTGAAGTGCTGAAGGTAAGCGCCTGTTGAAGGCCGCCGGTGATGCCAAAGCCATGGCTACGAAGGAGATGGCCGCAGGACAGGAAGCTGCTAGCGCCCAGGCGGTAAAAAGGGGGCATCCGATAGTTATGATTGAAGTACCCGACAAAGACGACGACACAGCCTACCAGATGTGGCTCGCTAAAGAGCGAACCCCGATCATCACCAAGACTATTCCACCAGACATGACATCCGTAGCCCCTCCCGTTGTTGAGGGTACGTGGTTCAAACCTTTCGAGGTAGATTGGACACTTCATGCGGTCTGCAAAGCCCTGAACGATAATGCCGCCTGTGCTGCACTCTTCATGTGGACACACAAGGACCGCACGCCCAAACTCACCAATGAGCTCCTTGCCCTACTCTGCCAAGGGGGGGGAACCAGCCCGGGAGCAGCTCTACCAGCTCCGCAAACCACCTCTCTACATTCGGAGGGCATGATCTAGCGAAAGAGACTTCATGATCGACGTCCAGCTAAATCCCTCTATGGGGACGAAGACTCTCCTAACGAGAGGGTTACTCGACAGCGGCTGTACCTCCAGCGCTATCAACCGACAATACGTCCAGGAGCACTGCCTCGACACCTGAAAAATAACGATGCCAGTACGCGTCTACAATGCAGACGGGACCCGCAACGCAGCAGGAGACATCACTGAGTACGTGGAATGTCAAATGAAGATCGGCGACCACAGCGAACGCATCGACTTTGCGGTCACCGACTTAGGATCCCGAGACCTATACCTCAGACATGACTGGTTGAAACATCACAATCCGGCTATCAACTGGAATACTGGTACCATCCTGTTCAGACGCTGCCAATGCATTAAGAACCCATTCCCACTCCCTGATTCTGATGAACACGACCAATGGGACGAAGAGCTTGAAGACGGCGACACCATCCTTGCCATCAACATGGAGGAAGAACTCATCATTCACGCAGTACACCATGCCAATGACCTTGCCGCCGCTGCCAACGCAGAGAAACCCATGAAGACCTTCGAAGAAATGGTACCACCCGACTACCATTCCTTCCGCGACTTATTCTCCAAAGAGAACTTCGACGAACTCCCCGAGCGGAAACCCTGGAACCATGCAATCGAGCTAATCCCCAACGCCAAGTCAACACTAGATTGCAAGGTCTACCCGCTGAACAGGAATGAACAAGAACAGCTCAACAAATTCCTCAATGAGAATCTGGAGTCAGGACGAATCCGCGACTCCAAATCCCCTTTCGCCTCCCCATTCTTCTTTGTCAAGAAGAAAGACGGATCTCTATGTCCCGTCCAAGACTACCGAAAGCTGAACGAGATGACGATCAAGAATCGCTACCCCCTCCCACTCATCTCAGAACTCATCGACAAGCTGCAAGGGGCCAAGTACTTCTCGAAGCTGGACGTTCGTTGGGGATACAACAACGTCAGAATTAAAGAAGGGGATGAAGAGAAGGCTGCCTTCCGCATGAACTGAGGGTTGTTCGAACCAACCGTCATGTTCTTCGGACTCACCAACTCGCCTGCAACATTCCAATGGATGATGAACAATATCTTCAAAGATCTCATCTCTGAAGGAAAAGTAATGATTTACCTTGATGACATCCTCATATTCACTAAGGACCTCGACGAACACCGACGCATAGTACGACGAGTACTTCAACGCTTACGAGAGAACAAGCTGTTCCTCAAAGCTGAAAAGTGCGAGTTCGAGGTCCTCAAAATGGAATATCTCGGAGTCATCATCAGTGAGGGGTCAGTATGCATGGATCCCGTCAAGCTCGCCGGCATAGCAGAATGGCCGACCCCGACCAAGAAAAAAGAACTCCAGTCATTCCTTGGGTTCACCAACTTCTATTGCAAGTTCATCAAGAACTACTCAAAGGTGGTACGCGCCTTAACCCAACTCACGGGTAAAGCGGAATGGACCTGGGGTGCCGCGCAAAATCAGGTGTTCCAACAGCTGAAGAAACAGATGGCAGAGGACGTCATACTTGCCATCCCGAACAAAGACGGGCACTTCAGGGTAGAAGTGGATGCGAGCAATGGAGCCGTCGGCGCTGTACTCAGCCAAGAACAGGACAGCAAATGGAGACCAGTAGCCTTCATGTCCAAGGCGCTCACACAAACGGAGTGCAACTATGAGATCTACGACAAGGAATTGCTCGCCATCATGCTTGCACTCAGCAAATGGCATCACTACCTGATGGGCACAGCCCAGGACGTAGAAATCTGGATGGATCATCAAAACCTTCAGTACTTCCGCAAACTGCAGAAGCTGAACCGACGACAGGCATGTTGGGTAACAGAGTTGGCAGAATACCACTTCATACTAAAGCACAAACCCGGTACTGCCAACGTCAAAGCGGATCTTCTCAGTTGCCGGGTCGACCATGATCAAGGCGAAGACAACAACGGAGACATCACAGTTCTCTCCCCCGAACACTTCTGAGCCATGATCATGCCCACCACAACCGATGCCCACTCACGAGTCGCAGAAGTCACGCAACAGAAGGAACTTTGGGATACAGGCATCGCCACCTCCCTGGAACACAAGCACGGGATTACCGAAAAGAATGGAATCCTGTATTACCAAAACAGGATCTACGTTCCCCGGCATCAGGCTGTTCGAGGCGAAATCATCGCTCAAAGTCACGATCATATCACTGCCAGCCATCCCGGGATTGCCAAGACCAGCAAGCTTGTATTACGCGAGTACTGGTGGCCCAAGCTGAAGAAGGACGTCGAGGCATATATTGCCAGTTGTGAAACTTGTCAACAAACCAAGTCAAGCAACCAAGCCAAGGCAGCGCCCCTCCACCCAAATGCTATCCCAACCAAGCCATGGACCCACATCTCCGTCGACATGATCACCGGACTCCCCGAGTCCAATGGCTATGACACATTGCTAGTCGTAGTAGACCAATTCTCCAAAGGCATAATATTTGTTCCCTGTAACAAGGATCTCTCAGCAGAAGGATGGGCATGAATTCTCTGCGACCATGTATATGCACGACATGGAATGCCAAAGGTCATCATCTCCGACAGAGGACCCCAATTCGTCTCAAAGTTTATGACTGAACTCTACTGGATGCTCGACATCAAGCAGAACGCATCCACGGTGTTTCATCCTCAGACCGATGGACAAATGGAACGAGTCAACCAGGAGGTAGAAAAGTATCTCTGGATCTTCATCAATCATCAACAAGACGACTGGGCCGACTGGCTGCCGATAGCAGAGTTTGCTCACTACAATCGCGTACATTCGGCCACTGGCAAAAGCCCGTTCATGGTTATTTATGGACATAACCCTCACATACTCCCAGACTCCCCCCAAACCCCTGACAACACCGTTCCCGCTGCCACCGAATTCTCCAAAACGATGGCAAAGATCCACAAAGAGACACACCTATGACTGCTACTTTTAAGACATCAAATAGTGTCAGTTGACACATAGTGAAAACACAATATGAGTGTCAGTTGAAAATATTCAATTTCTCAGGATTATATAGTATATTAGTCAGCAGCCCAAATCATGCCATCATCAGAAAATCCAGCTGACCCGGGAATTGAACCCAAGATCTTAAAAAGATTTCCATCAATATCACATGACCTTTCCAAGCAGACATGCTAACCACTGTACCATACAAATATTATATATTTATATATTCATGTCTCCATATGACCTTCCTCCCTTATATTTATAATATCCCAATTGGGCCCTCCCTTTGGTGCGCTTTGGTGTGCCTTTTTTTTCCTTATTGGGCTGCTCAAATCAGCCCATCAAATGCGCTCAAAAGCGGCTGTGCCCTGCCATTGATGGCATCAATATCAGGCCATTTTCGGTCAAAATAGGCATTCAGGCTCATTTGGGGCTTCTTCAGGCTACTGGGTGGGTCAGGGGATGGTACTAGTATATGCCTAAACATAAATAGCATAAAAGCGAACCCTCTGGTGAGGTATGGGGGCCCTGGGGAGTGGGTAAAAAGGGTAAAATAATGGAAAATAGCGGAAAATCGCATATAATTCGCGTTTTGGGGGTGCTACGTGCATCGGATCGCTTCGAAAACTTGACCAATGAATTCCCTGGCCTTGAATACCCCTAAACGACTCCTCTACAGTACATGTGGCGCATTTTATAGCTAGTGATAATCGAGAAAATTGGCTTTTTATGGTGCTGCGTGCATTGGATCGCTTTGGGGATGTTACCAATCGATTTCTACACTATGAAAACCCTAAAATACGTCTTCATATGCTATATATGACCACCGGAATGCGATGAAAAATGGGGGATTGGGAGATACATACAGTATATTTTGATTTCTAGCCATTGCATCTGTCTGGGGACATCACCAGTCAATTCTTTGACCTTAAAAACCCCAAAATGAATCTTGGTTTCATTTGTGAGGGCTCAGTATCGATCATCATAATGATATAACAGTTTAGGAGGAGCACATATGAATACTCCCATTTCTGGACCTCGGAAAACTTCGGAGTTTTTACCAGTGTGCTCCCTGACCTTAAGAACACCCAGAACACCCCAGGAGCACATTAAAACCCTTCATAATTCATGGTAAAAAGTGTGATAGTGAAAATCTCCGAAATACCTTATATCTCGTGTTTATGGATGTTTGTGGAGGCGCTTTTTAGATCCAATTTACGATATACATTGTATGATGGTGGTTACAAAAGAGCAGGATGATCCGGAATGTATTGGACGAGATATAAGCAGATCTTTCTGAAAAGGAGGAGGGGCACCCCCCAGATTTCGATGCTCTGGTCATCCTATGGTCTGGGGACTATCAGATTCAGATTCCTTGACCCAAAAAACATTAAAAGCACTTATCATCCATGGGGGCATTTTTACCTGTGTACCAACTGTGCACACAGTAGACCTTTGTGCATAAATGAGAGCACACCCATTACTTCGGAGTTTTGGCATATGAACCCCATGGATGATAAGTGCTTTTAATGTTTTTTGGGTCAAGGAATCTGAATCTGATAGTCCCCAGACCATAGGATGACCAGAGCATCGAAATCTGGGGGGTGCCCCTCCTCCTTTTCAGAAAGATCTGCTTATATCTCGTCCAATACATTCCGGATCATCCTGCTCTTTTGTAACCACCATCATACAATGTATATCGTAAATTGGATCTAAAAAGCGCCTCCACAAACATCCATAAACACGAGATATAAGGTATTTCGGAGATTTTCACTATCACACTTTTTACCATGAATTATGAAGGGTTTTAATGTGCTCCTGGGGTGTTCTGGGTGTTCTTAAGGTCAGGGAGCACACTGGTAAAAACTCCGAAGTTTTCCGAGGTCCAGAAATGGGAGTATTCATATGTGCTCCTCCTAAACTGTTATATCATTATGATGATCGATACTGAGCCCTCACAAATGAAACCAAGATTCATTTTGGGGTTTTTAAGGTCAAAGAATTGACTGGTGATGTCCCCAGACAGATGCAATGGCTAGAAATCAAAATATACTGTATGTATCTCCCAATCCCCCATTTTTCATCGCATTCCGGTGGTCATATATAGCATATGAAGACGTATTTTAGGGTTTTCATAGTGTAGAAATCGATTGGTAACATCCCCAAAGCGATCCAATGCACGCAGCACCATAAAAAGCCAATTTTCTCGATTATCACTAGCTATAAAATGCGCCACATGTACTGTAGAGGAGTCGTTTAGGGGTATTCAAGGCCAGGGAATTCATTGGTCAAGTTTTCGAAGCGATCCGATGCACGTAGCACCCCCAAAACGCGAATTATATGCGATTTTCCGCTATTTTCCATTATTTTACCCTTTTTACCCACTCCCCAGGGCCCCCATACCTCACCAGAGGGTTCGCTTTTATGCTATTTATGTTTAGGCATATACTAGTACCATCCCCTGACCCACCCAGTAGCCTGAAGAAGCCCCAAATGAGCCTGAATGCCTATTTTGACCGAAAATGGCCTGATATTGATGCCATCAATGGCAGGGCACAGCCGCTTTTGAGCGCATTTGATGGGCTGATTTGAGCAGCCCAATAAGGAAAAAAAAGGCACACCAAAGCGCACCAAAGGGAGGGCCCAATTGGGATATTATAAATATAAGGGAGGAAGGTCATATGGAGACATGAATATATAAATATATAATAGTCTGTATGGTACAGTGGTTAGCATGTCTGCTTGGAAAGGTCATGTGATATTGATGGAAATCTTTTTAAGATCTTGGGTTCAATTCCCGGGTCAGCTGGATTTTCTGATGATGGCATGATTTGGGCTGCTGACTAATATACTATATAATCCTGAGAAATTGAATATTTTCAACTGACACTCATATTGTGTTTTCACTATGTGTCAACTGACCTCTTTCATGTAGAATTCTAGCTTCCAAGGTTGCCTTGGTAGAAGTTTGTCAGAGGAGCTTGGGTGGTATGTCACCCTCCTCTGGGTGTGGGAGTCGACTGGCTTCGGGCCCACTTGTTCCACTGAGTGGTCTGGGTTGGATGTAAGGTCTGACATAATGGGCAGAGAGAGTGTGTTGGTCCCGGCGGTGCCTAATGCCTAGAAGTCTTTCGAGTCATTCTCGATGATGGAGAACGAGGAGTGCGGTGCAGAGGATGAGTAGTAAGGCTCCACCGATAGCTAAGGGGATTGTTATCGTTAAGTTGTCAGGGGTCATAGGTCTTTCTTCTTTGCAGTGATGGCAGTTGAAGAGAAAGAGAGGAAGTCTCGAACTAATTGTTAGGCCTAGCCTGACATGTGACCTTATTAATGTAAGGATACTATAGAGCTGTCTCACATTCAGACAATCACTCATATAGTCGCTTAGTCAATCAGTGCTAATCGCGGTATTGACAAGGTATGATAAACTTTAGTTCGAGACTAGGGATATACAGCGAGAACTATACTACTTATATACTAAAGGTGTGTTCTAAGAATAGCATTCAATATGTGTCCATCATATGGTAACAATGCGTGAAACAATGAGAACAATGAGCTAGGCGAGCGACCGTCAGTGAGCCGTAGCACAAGAGCTGAGGTCACCTGGAAACATCGAGGCAACCGGTCCGATGTCTGTAGATATGCGATGAGCACCATAGATAAGATGAGATAAGATAGGTGCTCAAGAGTTAAGATAAGGAAAATGGAAAAAAAATCGTAACAAAAGCAACATACGGAATGACCTCAAACGACTTATAGCACACAACACACAACTCAAAGCTTCGTACTTCAAGCAGAAACACTTCACAAAACCTTCCAATAAAGCCACAGGATTCAAACCTATGTGCTCAAGCTTCCCAACCAATCATAGATCCACAGGGTTCTAACCTATGCAATCCAGAGACACAAAAAACCTTATAAAACCCCATCCGCAAGCCACAGGGTTTGAACCTATGCCACTTAGGAAATATATACCCTCAAGTGAGCACTAATCAAGCCAAAGGGTTTGAACCTCTGCCACCTGTAGTGCCTTGCGACACAGGAAACCCTCAAAGCACAAGAGCGCATCCTCAATGACACTAAACTCTTCTTCTCAGGTTAGAGCGCAAGTCACCCAACCAATTAACAGTCACACAAGTGCCACGTTAGCTTTCTATGCCTCGCACACAACTCAATTCACTCGATATGATATCAATTCTAGGTATATTCTCTCGCTCAAAGTTACAAACTACTCCTGATGCTAGGGCATCAAGCTGGAGGCTTGCACATGACTACAACAGGGGTCCAGAACTTGTACACTACAATTTACACTGCGCTATTTATCTAGTCTATGTCCTACAAATTAGTACAACCATATATAGTATTATTTGAGTTGCGGAACCCTGTTGCCTGGGTCCCACACATGTTGTTGTCATCACACCATAGCTTGGCGGCTACTCAGAGCTCCACCCTGGGGCCAGACTCTGGTTTCTCCATGACTCGAAGTCCGTTAGTAGTGCTCTGCATGCGTATGGATGTTACTTGGTATATCCTTGGAGTTGTAGCATACCACACAGCTCACATATCTCGGAATAATATCTTCTAGTGATTTCCATGGTATCTAGGGCAACCAGCTCCTCATCTAGATCTTTGCGTGCTTCGGCTGAAGCCAGAAACCTCGGATTTAATCAAATTCTGACATTCTAAGATCTAGAGCGGCATCTGCCAGTATGGCAGTGCCTTATACATCATAGATCAATGTTGCACGAAGTATTAATTATCTCACAAGCTTCTTCAGTTCTATTCTTAGTGCGTGTATTGTATGCACTGTCAGTGCACTCAGTGTCGAGCACTGGGACTTTAAACATAGTGTGACCTATCTAGTATCACTCTCAAGTTAAGCCATGCGCTCCACCTAGCATCACTCAAGGCATCTCGTTGCCTGCACCTTAAACACTGTGCTCTAGTTATTTCTTCTCTGCATCGGTAACTTAATATTATAGAATGTATGTATTAATATATTTCACAAAAATACACACGTGAATGCTTTCAGAGCATGTCAGTGCTTTGGTAGATCGACTACAATCACAGTCAAGTTGTTGTCCCAAAATGGGCAGAGATTAGCATATGCAGTGCCAAAGTCAAACTCTTTCAGGATGCAATCCCCAAGAACAGAGTATACCCAAGGAGTGAACAGAGTGTACGATGTGCTGAGAGTGGCATTGAGCTTCTCCAACAGTCCCTAAATGCCAAGGTCAGAGCAGAGGGTGTTGGCAAGAGTGGATGGTATATAATGGGCTTTCTGCCAGTGTAGGACCATTGCTTAAGTACTGAAATGGTTGCCCTTTGGCCCATCCCAGTGGGAGCGGAGAGGGTGACCTTGGGGAGCCTCCCATACTTGTGCTGTGCTATCCATTACTTAATCTCTTCCTTGCATATTTTTACATGCTTACCCCTTCATAATTGTGCCCCATAGGATAAAAAAGCATTCAAGTCAGCATAACATGAATACCATTCCTTCGCATCCATCAAGGAGGCCTGAAATTTTTATTATATTACACAGGGTTGAAATATTTTTTAAGGTCTTCAGAGCAGAACCTACCTACCTCTATGATGTCATTATGACATCATATGCATATATATGGTAATTATTTGTGCCTGTCTGTGCCCCACATCAAACTCCGCTTCTCTGCTTCTTTGCTGGCTTGCCACTCAATGCTGAACATGAATCGCATCGCCACCGCTTCAGTATGTACTCAAGATTTACGCATTCTAGATGAAACTAACATTTGTTTCAGTCCTTGAACCTTCGATAAGTGGTGAAAGCTCACCTAAACCATCTCACAGCCTTTCTCTGTGCACTTTGTGGCCATCTCTTGTTCCTTGACCTTGACTCAACAACTGCAAATACAGTTAGAGAGGATCAGAGTTCTTGGCTGCTTTTTCCACATGGACTGTCACCTGAACTCCGCATTGCTAGTGCTATCAGCTAGACTGGTATCCTTCTCAGTGCTCAACAAGGTGGGGCCTGCAGAAACGCTAGTGGGCAAGGGATGACCTTGGCCAGCCAGTGGTAACTTTGGTATGCTAGCTGGACTTTTGGGGGAGGGAAGGCTGCCTGATGGTGTAGCGAGAACTGGGTATGTGGCTCCCTCACTCGACTTGGCTGATTGATTGATTCTAATCACAGGTATCGAACTTGAGCACCATTCTCCATGGCTTAATGTTGTTCCCCCTGTTGCTTGGGTATGATCTCCATTGCATGATGAATCATGTTCGGCGGGAATTCTAGGTGATAGAGAAGGCCCATATGGTAAGTCATCATCTTCATCAATGTGTGATTCTTCCTGTGGATTAATGCCAGCATCTTCATCAGTATCAGACCCTGGCATCGGTTCCTCGTTGTTGCATTCATCACCACCAAGGCCATCCAGCCTTCACCTTCACCATTGTCTATACACTCATCATTGCCTCTCCAGATATCATCACCTTCACCTTCCAGACTTGGGGTGCTACTCTCAAGATTGGTTATCCTGAATCATGTATCATTAGACCACTATTCAATAGATTTGCATTTTCAAACATACTGCTGTAATATCTGTGAGCTATGAGCCTCTGAGATGAGTAGAGGACCCTTCTCCTTCTCTTTGCGTTTATGCCCCCGAGCCTTCTTCACCTTGCAATGGTTATCGTAAATCTTCTTTAGTGATATTCTTTCACTGTTTGATGTCTGCCAAAGATGCTCGTACTGATGGAGATTAATAGAAGGATGTCATTGAATCATATGCTCTTTTGCTGTGTACTTCCATATGGCTGGCGTATTTGGATCGATCTGGGAGCACATGGGGCATACAATAGGTACGTTAGAGCAGGGACTGTTCTCGTTAGATGCTGATGCTGATGCATAGCTAAATCCCCACATGAGTGATGTAAAGACGGCACAGCCTCGAGATCGATTTCAGTCTATTTGCTTTTTCTTTGTCAAGAAGAATTGGCACTGTGGAGATGACGAGAGACAAAAACTGCACAGTTATGAGAATAGGTTGATAGAACCATGGAGAAGATGTGCCCCGACATGAGCAAGGATCTGCTGTGGCTTTGAAGGGTCAAGAGGTACTGTAGGGTTTGTGCAAGCTAGGCAAAGCAGGGATTCACACTGGTTGTAACAAGCTTGTGAGTCATGAAAGGTGCTAACTATCTATGAGTACGAAACATGCCTAAACACACTACACACCACACAAACACTTAGGAATTGCGGTTCAAAGGGAGGTATGATATACCTGGTTATGAAGTTTGTACTGTAGATAACGTTCTGGGTAGCAATAAAATAGATTTGGTTCAATGATATATTGCAGGATCACTTCTGAGTTCGGTGTGTTACTGAACACAAACTCAAACTATCTTGGAACGACTGCCTGGTGCAGTTTCTAACTTGATACAATGTGCCTGGTTGTGACTTTAAACACTTCTTGACTGTTCTGAACTGTTTCTCGGGTCTGTCTTTCTGAATCTAGTTTGTACTGTTCACTTTCTTAACTGTTCTTGCACACACAAAGTGACCAGGTCACCACAATTCTATTCCAGGTGAGTCAACGACTCGAAGCTCTTAACCAATTAAACCTGTACTATTCGCCTGGTAGCATTCCAGGGGTCAGAAACCTGATTCCCTGTTAGTTACATGACCTGTATTTATACTACTCTACTTATCTATGATTTCCAATCCTTTTCCAACTGACTAAGATACTTGCTGACCCAACCAGGCAGGTATGAACTATCTGCCTGGCAGATATGAGCTCATCGCCAGCTATCAGGTTGATTGATCGTATTAGATCCAGCGTTCTGTGATCAGATACCTCTGCCGGGATGCCGGGTGCTTACACTATGTGAGTCACACAGCCTGGGCTTTTGACCTTCTGGGTAGAATATCCAATCTTCGATCTAAGTATTAGAACAACCTGGTTCTAAGTTCCCTGGCACTTTCTCCCTTACAATGTAGTTCTTACTCTGTGTTTCTTACTTAGGTTTACAATGTAGTCTTTTTGTATTGTGATAAAATGTTAATTTACACGTGTTTTTATAGAGTGTACACCCAGCAGGTGTATCAGTCATCTTCACATAGAAAACATGCTTTCCCTTTGAGCTAAAATTAGAAATACCTTCAGCTAACAGATCTGCTGTATACATACCTTGAGCCTCCTGGTACGGATAGTATAATGATCATTCAGTTGATGGGATTTTCAATGCCATATCATGTCTCTAAGACTTGAGCTTACCTAGCAGGTCATCTCCTAATGCCAGTAGGAACCAGCTTTCAAATAGGTAGTATGCATCACTGTTCTCTGGAGAGACTAAAGCTGGATTCAGGGCTTGTACCAAATGGCCAGGCACAGTGAAACAATTTGGTGTTGCAGGATTCGAGCAAGATCACCAGTCATTCTGTTCACTTGAATCATTGTCGACAGTAGCAGGGACAATATGCATAATCTGGAAGGAAATGGTAACACCATCTTCTCCTAACATCTCAAGTGATATCTCTTCCACAGAGCTATTCTTATGGGATCCCAACTGAATGTCCGTAACCATACCGAGACATAAGAATAGCTGTCTCTCGCAGTAAAGCAAGGTTCCGATTGGCTCGTTAATCATCAGACATGGTCCACCAAATGCATGTGAGTGGTCAATGATGTCTGTTCCTTGATCAGAAGTGTAATGACTGACTTGCTGAACATGCTTCAGCCTGTCCGTTGAGCTGGCATGTTTCTGGTAGCGAGAAAAGATGGCAAGGGCACGAGACTTGTTGATCATTTTGTTATCCATGGTGATCTTCTTGTCAAATGTTCGTGATGTACTCAGAGTGATTTCAGATATCTCTTCTGCAGCAGCATCCTCAAATGTGCAAAGGCCTGAGTCCTCAGAAGATGGCAAAGAGTCATTGACACTAGAAACAAGCAGCTCTGTGTCATCTTCATCATCTTCATCGTCATCAGCAGAAAGCTTCTGACTAATAAGAAGTTCCCCAAACGGTCGTAGGATGTCAATCGTCTCCAATTCGGAAGTCTGGCGCAGCATACAAAGCTTGTCCTTCAACTCAGGTATTTCCATCTCCACCATCGATCTTCCAACCTCCCAACATGTGATAAAGGAAACCATGCTCAACTGAACTTCACCTTGCCACGATGCAGGATTGATATGGTCAACTTTTGAATCAGAGACCTCCACCTTGTCTCGAGTAATTGCAAGAAGCCTCAGCCATCATGGTGTATGGTCCCATTCCAGATGCTTTGCCAGAATATTGGCTACTTCTGTTGTCCCAGTCAGGCGAATTACTAACTGCAGGATGTCAAGGTTCATGTTGTTGCCAACAATAGAGTGTAGGATCCCAAATAACTGCTCAAGATGGTCTGTACCAAGCAAGATAATCCAGAACTTGCCACTGAGATCATCCACTTTGGCCTTGGCGACACAAAAAAACATGTTTTTGATCATAATGCCAATGTCCATAAAGAGGAGTGAAGGGAAAAACCCTGTCTGGCCATCACGGAAAAGGACTAAGCAGAGGTGAGCTGCCATGCTGAGATATTTCAACTGCTCTGAAAGGGAGAGGTTGACACAGATGTATGGAAATAAAAGATAACAAAAAAGCTTCCCCAATATACAGATGGCTTTCCAAGCTGCTGAAAACCCAGGCTTTGCTGAGGTAGTGTCCTCTGGAAGAGACCATATGTCTCTGAGCAACACGTAAGTCAATGGCACATCTTGCTTATCTTCTGGTTTGAAGAGAGCTCAAATGTGGTCTTCGGAATGACCGGCTGTGCAAAGATGAGCTTGGATCATGATGGGAGTGATATGTGTATTCAGGATGGTGAGACCACAAGGACATAACAAAAGGTTTCATATTTGTTTGAATACATGTTGATAATCCTTGTCGCAGGTAATGTCATCATTACCAACAAGATTCATGAATGAAAGTGGCTGTAAAAGAGGGTAGATGGGAGAGTTGGCTGCAAGCTCATGTTGGAGTGTGAGGAGAATAAGTGAGCTACCTTGTTTTGTTTCCCCATCTGATGCGATAGAAACAACATGAAGATGAATAGCAGGCTTCTTGTTTGCGAGAGCAGTGAGAACAGTCTTGATCACCTGTGCCTGCTCTGGTCCCTTTTCATGCTTGCAGGTTCCAGAAATTAAAATAGGTCTGGCATGATACAATCATGTATTAGCATCTAGAACACCTAGCGCTCCAACGGTGGCCTATTTGAGTAAACAAAATGAGTGAATATCAAGAGGCATTACTCATGGGAAATATACATGCCTCAGATGTGTAATGCACCTGACCTTCATCAATAGCCTTATACACCTGTTCCAGATCATCCATGCTGTTAAACTCGAGGCTCCTGCAGTGGCCATGCTCTCAACAAACTCCCAGGAAGCAATTGGTCTTGTCATCATAACGCAATCTCTTTTCAGTCGCAATCTCATCAAACATCAGAACCTGATGCCAGACAGATGGGGGTTGTTCACTGGCATTGAAAAGATCACCTAACGGTAATACTGAGTCGATATTACTCTCAACTTCACCAACCCTCAGTACTGAATGGGACAGGACAATGGCAGGCATGGTAGAATGGTCATGGGCTGTTGTAATTCCAGGAAGACCATACACTCAGTGAGCAATTTCCTCTGCTCGTACACCCCCCACACACCAGAACAGGATCGCTCACAGATAGTCTCGCTCTTCATATGAGCGAGGGTGATATACCCCATTTGCTGCATCTTCATACAGCTTGAGCAGTCCTCGTGGTCCCAAACCTTGTTTTAATCCAATTCGGATGAGATGGTCAAGGTTCTCAACCTTCCCACTTTTCATTGCAATGATCAACCACTTATGGTCATCTAGCGCTGCAGCATGGCCATGTAAGAGTCAAGTATCATTTAGCCCCTTCAGCTTGAGTGAATTAATTTGATGATCTTTGTGATGAAGACAATCTGTGAGTTGGCAGTGGCTGAGATATGCAAATGTGGTGTTTTCGTGAGTACCATCCTTCATTCGATCCATTATACCCTCTAAAACCTCCTCTGACTGCAGCTTCCAGCAGTATCTGCATGATAACCCACTGCTCTCTTGGACACATCTCAGACACTCACGCGAATGAAGAATAAGGGCACCATTCTTGATGCTATAGTTCTATAGGAGATTCAGATGATAGTGCAGGGCAGTTGGATAGTTCAGATGAGGGGAACTGCCTGGAGGGAGCATTGGTGCATAACCTGAACACATGAGGGCCTTTTTCAAATACTGAACCACTGTTTTTCCAGAATCATCAGACAGCACATCAACATCAATGGGTACACCAGTGTCATTAGATTGAAGGGGTTTTTCTCGAAGGGCACTGGTTACAGGAATAATCGGTATCTGGGGCTTAACGGGCATGATAGCTGGATACCTATTCATCTGGTGAGCATGGTCTTGTAGGCCAAAGTATGATTTCTTACAATGTCTCTATTGCCTCATTCAGAACAACAACCTTCTCCTAAAAGAGTGCAAAGTTGACTGCCCTTTCTTTGGTATAATACTATACAAACTGGTAAAAGCTGGTTAGTCCCTTTTTGCCATGTTCTGCGACCATTGAGCTAACTTCTTCCTTTGTTTTCCCCCAGAATACTTGATGCATCAAGGGGTTCAAACCCACTTCCCATAGCTCATCCGTAGGAATATCTAGACTGCAGTATGATGACAGCTCATGCTGAAACACAGCTAACCCATCGTCAAGTGACAGCTCGGTCTCTTTGTGTGGTAGGCAGTCTATGTTTGCTTTGAAATGAGCTAGTGTGACATTTTCAGAATTGGATGTTGATGTCTGAGGTCATGTTGCAGGCTGGACAACAGATTGTGAGCTTGACGATGGCACTGGTGACATGAGGAATGGTAGAGCAGTGGGTTTATCTTCTGTAGAAGTGAGACAGTGTGGTGCTGATACCATTGGTATGATGCTTCTAGGCTTCTTGAACCACAGCATCCATCATGCTTTGTCTCCCATTCTTTTTGGTGTGGTCTCGCTTCTTCTGAGCATCAATACATACCTCCGAACCTACATGCTGCCAAATGAGATTCTGTACTCCCCCAGGGCCTAGCTTAATTGACTCCCTGCACTTTGGGCAGGTTGTGTGGGTGCCATTTACGACAATCTACAGGGTCAAAGGTAAATTCTCCATCCTATCACCATTTCATCTATAACTGGCTTACTGTGTTAAGATCAATATCATCATTCAGTGCTGCCATTGCGAAGACTTGACGGTTTGCACAGATCTGATGGCTGGTGGTGTTGGGACTCGGGTTGTGTTGGGCAGTGTTTCAGGATTGGATATATTGCCCCCTATGCATCCCTCTCGTTTGGAATACACCAGGAATAGGCAAATTAGGACCAATTTCATTACATCTCGTCCGATAAATAGCCAATTAAAGACAAAAATTTATGTGTGATAATTTTTTTTAAGAGTACCATTAAGGGAACCTACCTACCATCGGCATATACCGGGCCGCAATTTCCGGGCCCCCTTGGCATCCATTTTGAGTATTCCCTCTAGCCAACATAAGGACAATAAATGTCGCAACTGACACAAACACACATACTTTTGGGACTTTAAGACATTGATCATGAAGGCTGTATCCAAACACGCTGGTACTATCAAGCAACATAATAGGCACCCTGGTATTCAATTCCGGCCTGCCTGAAGAGGACGTGTTATTGCTGACACCGTGAGACAGGCACATAAGTACCTACAGAAATACTAGTAGCTTGGAAGCATTTGACATGCATCTTTCCCTCAGCGTTAACAATCTCGAAGGAAACAGTCCCACAAGTGGTTCCAAAAGACCGTATGCACACGTCACGATGCTACTCCAATATCCGACGACGTTGCCAGCATGCTATTATAAGAATTAAACTGAACCCTCGTCATCGCTCCAGCCTCCCCACACCGCCCAGTCTCATTCAGAAGAATACCAAGGCAGCTCTCTTCCGCGCCTGAGGAATTTGGTATGGAGCCATTATCCTTCGGGTTGGGGAAACTGAGGGGCAAGTAAGTGCGATCGAAGTGATCAATGACAAGACTTACGGCGGCGACACTGACAAGAGAGACAGTTGATCGCTTGGAAGGAGTTGACGGGAAAACCGTCCTATGGTGACTGTTACACGCGTACATAGATATCGGCGCTAGTGTGATTTCTGTTGATTCTCCTTGTCGGTGTCGAAGAAATTCTTATCCTAGAATGAATATGAATCTGCCTAAGGATAAGCAAAGATAACCCGCAGGCATTGACACCATGCTTACCGTCGTCTACAGGTCTATCTCCTCTAACCTTACATAAAACTGTCCCGACTCCCGTCGAAACTTATTGTCCTTTTTGGCCTCCATTTTGGACTTCGCCTCGCATTCGGGAGAAAGCCAGTAGCTTAGTTCATGTTTGAGGAATGATGTTTCCCGTCCACGGGATGATTAACAATGCGATATTGGATAACGATAAGGTGAACATACCGTAGACGATTGACGATATGATATATTGCTGATTGTACCATAGCCTTCGTTAGGAGTTGCTGATATACTAAACTGGCGTGGAAGGGTTGATCAGGAAGATAGTACGACTGATGAGGGCGATATGGAAGTGAAGGAAAATTATATTGATGATACTACTGGCGTACAAAGAGTAAAGACTACAAAGCATGACGCGTAAGAATTAAAAGTTGTTAAAAGTTCTGAAGGAACTTGCGGTTCAAGAAGGAAAAAACCACGCAAGATCGTGAGTAGCCAAGGTACTTCCCGTTCCGAGGGTGTGCACTGGCGGATTCTTTCCCCAATCGTGCCGAACCGAAACTAGCTGTTGTATATGCCCAAAAGAATGACATGGTTCTTGACGGATGACGTGCTAGAGTAGAAGGACGTCAGTCTGAGAAGACCCAGGAGAGAAACGGCGTACCATACACAAAGCACCACTCGACTTCGAACACCACACCCAGGCCGTCTTTTCAGCTGCATGGGATGAAGCTTAAGGACGGCGTCGCGTTCAGCTATCCACATCTTGAAGGTCGGCATTATTACTCAGAAATAATCGATAGCACGAGAATACCGCGTATCCTCGACCATTTTCAGTGGGAAAAGGGAGCCGAAGCTGAATAGCGCGGACGTCGCAAATCAAAATCCATAGTACAGGAACGGTTAGCTTGACACGTCCGCGTCAGCACAGGGACGAAGGAGCATTAACTGAAGAAAGAGATCAGAAAAAATGGAGGGAATATAGCTTGTACCTTCACCTTTGGGTCGGTGAGCGCAACCCATGTTCTCGAGAATCCTGCATACTGTGTGGTTAGTGGAAGATGCAGATGGTCATACTTGACAGCGTACCTCAAACCCGAGCAACTCGCAGGCGCCCCACTTCGGAGAAAGGCCGACTGATCACAATGTCGAAATGCTCGCTAGATCAAGTTGTACCACCCAGCATATGTAGAGGTAGTGAGTTGTACATGGAAGAGATTCAGAGCGTAGTCGACGATGAATTGCGCCTCCAAACTCCTGCACGGCGGCTTGCGACATGCTAGCTTCTTCATTCCATGGGTGGCCGTAACGCTACCCTCCCGCACAAAGAAATAGCTGCAAGGATGCGAAGTAGCATGAACTGAAGAACGAGGTTCAGCACAGAGAAAGATGGAAGGCTAGGCCTGTGCACGCAATCTGACCATCCTGCACATCGCATGATTAGCAAAAGACGTTGATGCAGAGACTCGACAACGTACCTCGAACCCGATAAACATCTCGCGGCTCGCACCCAGCAAATGGTCAAGCGCCCACAACATCGGAATGCTCGCTACTTGTATCGCCGAGCTTGCCTGGCTGACTCGCAGTAGGCGTGGTAAAGGTGGCTGCGGGTTCAATATTCAATCGTTCAGAGCGCGGTCGACGATGGTCTTCCGATTCGCATCGCACGGTCCCACAGAAAATTGGACGCGCCTTTCTTCCCTCCAAACTTGTCCTCCGTGCCTTCTTCATGGCTCCGTCGCCGAATATGAAAATACTACGCAGATCTCGTTGCTTGGCCTGTCGGCGGCGGGAAGGATGATCCAGGAGAGAGATATTTTGAGAGCTTTGGTTTGGTGAACTGTGAAAAAAATACCATGTACGACGACTAACCATCCTTCGATGCGAACCCCTCCAGCTCATTGCTCATATCTCTGCACGCCACCACATCTCGCTCGCCAAACGTCTTGTTCCTAGATACCTGAGGCTGAGGCTGGTGATGTGCAGAGGGAAAATCGAGGTGGTGGTAGGGACAAAAGAGGAAGTTGCCGTCTCGGACATCCTCCGCTGTGGGCCCGGCTGTTCCTTATTGGGACCTTGTGCCGGTAACAACACCAACACCGTGCTCCCAAAGAGGAATCGACCTGTCCTACCCTCTCCACGACGTTCGATACCTATACTAATGCCTAGGACATCTCACGACGTGTTGCCTATTAATGAGAACTTTCATATTGAGTCCACGACACGCAAGGTCACAGGAACCTCAGCGCTCAGCATTGATAGACAAGTTATCCCTTATGTCGCACTCCAGAACATCCAGTTTGATTATTAGTGATACTAGGGCCCGTTTGATTTAGGTCCTCAAGATGTCCCGTATGTGCAGGACACTAGTACTTTGGTCTAAAATCAAGGAATTAACCGGACTTCATACGTTTCCATATCATTGGACTTACACTCCGAGTCGCGAACCTTAAAGTGCCCATGTGCTACCTTGCCAATGCAATCGTTACGACCACTGCCAGATGTCGTACGCATATTAGAGAGGCATACCCAACTCGCCCACCACCACAATATACAGTTCTAAATCACATATAGTCTCAAAGTATCCTTGCCGCGCCATGAATCCTCTCCCGTACGTACTATATTCTCCTCCCGCGCACTATCTATATAATGATAAACGATTTATCAGGTCTCATCCTCGCCAAATAAATGACGGGAATCGGCTGGAATTTCTCAAGTATTACCAGACCTCATAGCATACTCTTACGCGCAATATCGGAGACACTAAACTCCCAACGATGCAGAAAACTCGTTCAGACGTCAAATTTGTCTTTTCGACCTTCCAAATCTCAGACGCGGTGGATTCTAATGTCGAATATCAAAGTGATGTCTGATTATCTGGAGTCATTTCTCGGGACCTGCTGTAGACGAGGTATATTATTTTTCTCTTCTCGTCTTCCGCTTCTTCGCTCGCTTCCCAGATCTCTCTCTGTTCGTCGTCCAACATGTCTTCGGTGCGTCTCACATCGCTGTATGCCTCCTCGTCGACACTCGTGTTAGTCTTGTGACCGCTGTCAATTTCCTTTGCTATTTTCTTTTTATCTGCTATACCTCTGTGTGTGTGCATTGGCGACCTGTGAGCTTTCTTCTAATATTTTGGCATTTTATTTTATTTTAACACTTGTAGACTGTTGCGAACTCTTTCAAGGCCGGGTATAATCAAGGATGGCCATAATCACTGGCTGCTTCGGAACGACGAATACGCGGCGGATTGCCAGTATCCTAATTACGACTCTCGTACGTAAATATCGAGTTTTGTCGCAGGTGCAGAGGTAACCATGTCGACATCGTAGCAGACATCAACGCCCATCATTGTGATGCGCGAGAGGTAGGGAACGTCGACAGTTCACAGTAAACTATTAGCTCAGTTCTTTGTTGGACTTTACCTTACATATCCTTTTCTAGTTCTTTAATCGGTCGGTGTCGCCTGCCCCTTAGACAGAGTGAATAATAATGTATACGGTATGTGTGCCCTATACTAGAACAAAGCTTCTTCTAGCTAATGCACCACAATCCTTACAGCAGTCGTAATCATCATGTTCAAATGTATTGCGAATATTCATCAAGCAAGATAGGTAATGCGACCGGTTGTAGCAATGCTCCACAACACGAATAACACTTTGCCATCATCATAAGTTTCAAACACTGACAATTTCTTGAACCTCTGATCTGCGAGTCTCCACCTGACTACCCAGTATAGCACCCTGGAATTCCATGGTTGTGTGCCCAGCAATGTGTACGAGCCGTCCGGTATCGGACACTGATGATACGCAACGATCTTGATTGTATGCTCTGTCCCCGTGTCATCTTCAACGATGAGCTTTCCATGTCGTTCGTGTCCTTGGGAGTCTCCATTGGACAGTCCTCGCACCAGCGCCGACTCAATGATGTATCCACCATTGAACGAGTCGGTCTTAACGCCTTCGATAACCGACTGCTGAATCCAGCCTAACCGCATATCCGTCGTATTATCCGAGCACGGCTTGGGTCGAAGTGTCCCGGTCGTGACCTGCTTCCATGTTGGTCGCCAGCTTGTGATTCCAGATTCGAAATGTAAGAAGAGCAAATCTGCCATGGATGCCACATCATCCATCAAGGCCATCCATGCATCCTCCTCGGACTGGGTTCCGTAGTACGCCGGTATAGACTCTGAAAACAGAAGGTATGCCATCCCAGCGATTTTATCAACGGGATGTGTCGACACCCGCCTCTGCATCTCTGACAGCACATCGTACATGTTACCGGTATTGTGCCACAACTGCGACAGTGACAGCAGTTGCTTCTCAAACTTCACCCGTAGCTCTTCATCACCAGTGTACCCACCAATGATTGGGTTCCAGCTGATCTCCTGCAGTGTTCATGCACGTTTGAACCAACACTGGTCACTCTCCAGGCTATCAGCATCGGAACTCAATGGCCGTCCCAGACCGCTCAAGTAGCA
This sequence comes from Armillaria borealis, assembly GCA_030435635.1. Classification (NCBI taxonomy): domain Eukaryota; kingdom Fungi; phylum Basidiomycota; class Agaricomycetes; order Agaricales; family Physalacriaceae; genus Armillaria; species Armillaria borealis. Next base: position 209,594 of record JAUEPT010000041.1, on the reverse strand, counting down.
CGCCACTGTGGCTGAACGATACACAAATCCGATGGTGGGGACGTCCACTTTCCATTCTTCCTCACGCAGATTCTCCCGGATCCCTCCTTTTTGTCTCAGGCAGAGCACATCTAACCACACATACTCTGCTCCCAGATTGAGCATCTCAATCCGGATGAGATCCAGAGTGGTGTCTTTAGGAATCGGCACCGGCCACTCGCATCCATTGATGGGTGTTGTTACATCCTCGCGATCTTCTTCATTCATCCATGCGTGTGATATTCCCCACGGCTGTTGTCGGGGGACCCACCATGGTACCACCCGGTTACTACACAGATCCCAGACGCGCCGAGGGGGCACATGGGTGCAGATAATCTTGTCTTCGACGACTACATCTTGCCGCATCTTTTGGTCCTGCACTTTGCGCTCCGATAGATCATCTACAATGGCGGTCAGGTCGTTGTCCCAAAATGGGCGGAGATAGGCGTGTGCAGTGCCAAAGTCCCATTTCTGCAAGATGCAGTCCCCAAGAATGGAGTGTACCAATGGAGTGAACAGAGTGTACGACGTGCTGAGAGTGGTGTTGAGCTTCTCCAACAGTCCTTGAATTCCGAGGTCGGAGCAGGGAGTGTCGGCAAGAGTGGATGGGATGACGGGCTTCTTGCCGGTGTATGACCGTTGCTGAAGTACGGGAATGGATGCCGTTTGGCCCGTCCCTGTGGGAGCGGAGAGACTGACCTCGGCAAGCCTCTCATATTTCTCATCCTTGCGGCGTGCTATGCATCATGTAATGCCCTTCATTCCATGTTCTAACAAACTTACCCATTTACCATAGCGCTCGTAGGTATCAAAATCATCGACATAACAGTCAAGCCATTCCTTCCTATCCATATTGAGTATCCCTGGCCCTAGTCAAAATAAGCACGTTGAATATTGCAGGTAACACAAGCACGCATACTTGTGGGAGTTCAGGACATCGATGAGATGTATATCAAGTTGGAAATGTGCAGGCTGTGTCCAAAGGATGTCTTACTAAGCGAATTGATACCCAAGTCGCCTCGGCACAAGATAGACGCCCAAGGAATTCAATTCGCCTGCCTGAAGAGGACACTTTATTGCTGACAACTTGAGACGGCGGCACAAGTACCCACAGCACATGGCTTGCCATGTCAAGGCTGTGGACCCGGCCGTTCCTGATTGGATCTTGCGCCGGCGACAAGTTACACGAACACCAACCACCCCCCGGAATAGGAGCATGAAATCATTTGTCGCGCATCTTTCCCTCAGCGCTAGCAATCTCGAAGGAGCCCGTCTCTGAAGCGGTACCAAAAAGACTTATGTGATTTCTGCACTACGTCACAATGCCACTCCAATGTCCGACGAACTGTGAACATGTCTGCGTCATAGCTCCAGTCTCCCCACACCGCCCCAGTCTCATTCAGCTGACGATTTATCGCAGCGAGTCAACGAAGTTTGAGAGATCACAACTGTCCGCTGGTTCCTTCGTCAATGGATCTACACCAGTAATTGGACGACAACCAGTGATAGGATCCACGTCGGCGCCGAAGTGGGATAAGGCTCTACAGAATACCCAGACCAGGACCTTCTACTTTGCGTCCTTGACCCGAAGCTGCTGTAAAAGTGGAAGCCCGTGTCAGATGGGCAGTCGACTGTCGTAGCTCAGTCAGTCGATTTTCGTTTGTACTGATGTATTCAACCAACCAAAGGCAAGACCACATTCCAAAGAAGTACTGGTGCGATGTCCCGATATCTCCTTCTTTTCCTGCACGTGTAGCGTTCTTATCAGTGGCCGCTTGCGACGAGGCCCGAAGCCTTCGCAATACTATGGAAGGGGTCATCAATTATTAGTGGGCAGTTCCTTTCAGACGCAGAGGAAAAAACAAACATCACACATCACGACAACACTCGCAATCTCCGGCATGAAGTTTTGCGCCGCTCGTCCTTGTTGCGGACAACGGCATCAAAGTAGAAGTAGAGTCCACTACTACACTCCAGACCAACGGCAACTTAAAGTGTCCTTCGCTTTCGAAACTCGTATTTGTTGGCGCATCCCGTACCGATCGTTATGCATCTGTTTGGCATTAGATGGTTCGTCCGTGTATGACACGGCTTTCTAGGGATGTGGATGCGGGAGCAGATGGTGTAGAGGGAGGGCTATAGCACTAATGAGACGGCGCTCTTCTGTGGTGGTGTTGGTTGTCGTTACCGGCACAAGGTCCCAACAAAGAACAGCCGGGCTCACAGCCCTGACATGGCGAACCATGCACTGTGGCCACGAAGTCTCATACCATTGCAATCACGATTGAGTATGTCCGCGGAGTAGAGACTCTTCGCAGGGTACATTGAAGACAATGGACCACGATTGAGCCCGCATTGTATGGACCTGGGACCGCAACTGCATTTTCGGGCACTAGTCGTGCTTGATATCCTGAGTAGGGTATTCCAAGAATTCGGTGCTGAAATGCGGTCGCGAAATGGCTGGAATGCCCTCAGTACGTCGATACAAAGATGCCGACATTGTATCCAACAGGGAAATTTTCTACGTGGACTATGCGCTCAGCGAGGCGAGGACGTCAACGGTGATGGAGTGAAATGAGAGATGTAAGCCAATATCTCCATTGCCAGTCAATCGCGTAGTCAGAACTCGTTGTGCTTTTCGGCCTCCATTTCGGACTTTGTCTTGCAGCTGCGCCATGTCGTTTGTATATCGCAGCTGCGTTGCTTCTTGTCCAAGGGATCATCACGTCGCGACTGCCTTCAGCTGGGCCGCCATTAGATGTCTTGGTGTTGAAGGGAATGCTGGAAGGTCCCTAAGAGAAATATATGTTCCAGCTTTAATTGGTGTATAAGATAAAACGCACCTTTTGCGTGATATCCTGTTCAGATGACGCTAATCTCAGCAGTCGAAAATCAAAAATGGTGAAAACGTACCTCAAAAGAAGCCCTCCCCCAGTTCTCTCTATCCAGACAACGGATGGTTACACCGAATCTTTCAAGTCCTTCCCTCCGCCGTTGTTGTTGATAGTCATACTATCCACTTGCCGGAACGTCTTGGCGCAGATTTGGTACGAGGTCGTTGATCACGGTGTTGGCAAGAGGAAGACACGGGTCCATCAAACGGATTGGAGTGAGGTAGAGGAAAGAGTATTGGAACGCCGGCAATCTCTGAAGATGTGGCCGGAAATTGCCGATCGTCAGAGGGACCTCGCTCTCCTTCTTACCCCTTCCTTCGAAGTTTCACTTCATTTCACATCTTTCTATCTACTCGCTCAATCTATCCTCTCTTCGTGATTCTTATTCCTTCGGTCTGCATTCAAATAAAATCGCATATTCAATGGGCCCATCACCGCAATCCAAAGCTCTAAATCTCATGTGGTCCCGAAGTATCATCTGCTGCGCGATCAGGCCTACCTGCTTTGACACCATGCCTGTGGAGAAATTCACCCGAAAGTTTCCGCGTTTATTCCACTCAAGCTCTCGTGTATTATCTGTACCCTGTTCAACAGGTTATCACACCCTCGTCAAATAAAGGACGGGAACTCGCTGGACTCTTTTCAAGTATTCCAAAAGATCGAAACTTCATCTCACGCGAAACTTCAAAACCGCTGGACTCAAAATACTGGGAAATTCCAACAGACTTGCAATCTGTTTTTTAGATCTGATTCCAAATGTCGCGGATTTTGATGTCTGATACTGGAGTGATACCTCGTCGATCATCGTCCAGAACCATTTATCCGAGCTCGCCCTGAACGTTTGAACTCTGGACCTACGCGAATTCTTCAAAAACGAGGTATATCTGCGTTGCCTTCTCATCAAGCTCACTCTCACGCATTTCTCCCTTCCCAGCTTCCTCTTCCTCCCTCCTCTTCCCTTATACTTCCAACCCCTCTCTGCTCATCATTCAACGCGTCTTCGGCACGTCTCCCATCATTGTCCGCCTCGTCGTTGACTTTGCCGAGGTCGATGGCTTTGGTCTCGTGGCCGCTATCGATTTCTTTCAATTTTTTGTCGATTTCGTCTTTCACTTTGACCCCGAGCAGCATCATCGACCGGTGAGCTTTCTCAAATATCTAGGTGTTTTATTCCCTTTCTAATGTTTCCTAGGCTATTTCGAGCAACCTCAGACCTAGGTATTACGGTAAAGGGAACGCAAAACGATGGTCAAGGCTTCACTCAACAAAGGTCGTTTCTGTATACCTATTATTCCCTTTATTTCTTACTTATTTTTTCTTAGTTTTCCTCTATGTACGGTGAGCTATCGCCTTACCTCCATCTCTACCGACTAATCTTCTCCTTAGCTCGTTCTACATACTGTAGAGATCATCGGGCATATCACCGAAATCATGTTCCAAATGTATGGCGATCATTCATTCATCAGTCTCCCCTAGGCAGACTCTCAAACTAAAGACAGTCGAGATTTTATTCATCAAGCGAGAAAGGTAACATGAGCTTCCTTAGCAGTGCCCCGTGACACCATTCCTGACAACTTTACCGGGGCCCGATTGTAAAAACCGCGACGCACTGGCACACGGCAGTGTTGTTGGCGGCGGTACCCGTACTTGGCCTGTGGTTTGGACCCGAAGCCGCAGGAGTCGAGCATTTCCTTGGAGTCGTCCATTTTCTCAAAGTCACTCATTTCGAGTACTGACAGCTTCTTAAGTCTCTGATCTGGCAGTCTCCACCCGACTACCCAGCGTACGCAATATAGTTCTTCTGCCGCTTCAAATATGCCTATGGTACCAAGCAGCATGTATGAGCCATCTGGTATGGGGTATTGATGACATGCGAAGACCTCAAATGTAGACTCAGTCCCGGTGTCATCTTCGACAACGACCTCTCCCTGTCGGTCCCGCCCTCGCGAGTCCACCCTGGACAGTCCTCGCACCAAGGCCGATTCGATTATGTATGCATGCTCGCCTGGACATGAGTCCATATTTGTCTCATAAGCCCAGCGATGAAGGAGCGGATTCCGTATTGGAAGCTCCTCAGTCATGACCTGCTTCCACGACGGTCTCCAAATTTTGTTTCCGTCTCCAGGTTTGGGATACAGGAATAGCAGTTCCGCTTGAGACCAGCCCCTGTCGCGGCTACCAGTGCTGTCCACGCATCCTCCTCGGACTGTTTTCATAGTACGCTGGCATAAAGCCTGAACGCAGAAGGTATGCCAACCCCACAACTTTATCCACGCTCTTTGTTGACACCCGCTTCTGCATCTGTGACAGCACGGCATACGTCCTTCCAGTATTCTTTAGCGACTATAACAGGCTCTCAAACTTTGCCTTTAGTTCTTTGTCACCGGTGTCCTCACCAATGATCACTTCATGATCCTCGCTCATCTCCTGCAGTGTCCATGCACGCTTAAACCAACATCTGTCACTCTCAAGGTCATCAGCCTTGGAATTTAAAGGCCGTCCCAACCCGCTCAAGTAGAACACCACTCCGGTGAGCCTATTATTATACACTCCTCCGATAGTAGGCACGTCAACCTTCCACTCCTCCTCGCGCAGGTCCTCCCTTGGCCCACCTTCCTGTCTCAAACAGAGTACATCTAACCACGCGTACTCTGCTCCCAGATTGAGCATCTCAATCCGGATGAGATCGAGGCTGATGTTTTTAGGGATCAGCACGGGCCATTCGCGTCCATTGATAGGCGTCAACATGTCCTCACGATCTTCTTTATCCATTCACGAATGCGATATCCCCCATGGCCATTGTCGAGCGACCCAGTATGGCACCACCCGGTTGCTATACAGATCCCAGACGCGCCGTGGGGGCACTCTTGTGGAAATGATCCTATCTTTGACGAGCACATCTTACAGAATCTTTCGGTACCGTAGTTCGCGATCGGATAGTTCGTCTACTGCGGTGGTCAAACCATCGTACCAAAACGGGCGGAGACGCGCGTGGGCGGTGTTGAACTTCTCCAAAAGTACCGAAATGCCGAGGTCAGCGCAGAGTGTCGGCAAGAGCGGATGGTATGACAGGCTTCCTGCCAGTGTAAGACTGTTGGTTCAGCACTGGAATGGATGCCATTTGGCCCGTCCCAATGGGGGCGGAGAGGGTGATCTCAGGGAGATCCTTGTATTTGTAGTGATCTACACCATATTTAGTGCTATTCATGTCGAACTTTTACGCGCTTACCCAGCCATATGCGCGAATCACTTTTGAACGTGATATCATCATGGTACCGGAGATACCATTGGGCCCCTTCCATCAAGAGGGAGTTCAGGAGGTCAAAGAGGCGCAGTACCAAGGTGTGTTTGCAAACAGGCTGTACTACCCAAAGGATTGGACGCGCGATGTCCCACAAGGCAAACAAAGACCGATGCCATCAAGCCGCAGCCAGAAATCGCTACGGCAAGATGGACGCCCAGGAAATCGATTCCGGCCTGCCAAAAGAGGATGCGTTATTGACGATGACCTGACGGGCGTGTAAGTACGTACTCACAAAAACAGTAGATCGTACGATTTTGACGTGAATCTTTCCCTAAGGGTTGACGATCTCGGAAACAATCTGGCACCCAATTCCCAGTGCGACACAGCATGCTATCGCAAACTAAGAATTACGCTGAGCCGGTTCATCGTCGCTCCAGTCAGTCTTCTAAGATCTCCCAAAGTTTCATTCAACTGAAAATATGTTCCATGCGGTATGTTATGTATATTCAGTGTCGTGATTTGTGCGTCATAATACTAGCACGGCCTGATCTGCTGGATCTCGATCAGTAACCAGACGACTTCTTGGGGAAGAATCGGTTCCGGAAGATACTAGTTAGAGACTATTCTCAATTCAACATCCCTGTCTATAAGTATATTAAGCAGCAATGGTATTTAATATAGCAGAGATGGAGGGCGAGAAGAAGTACTCCCCGCCCCGCGATACGACAAAATCTGAGAGGTTACAAGTATCAGCTCAAAACTGCCAGTTCAATTTTCGAGCAGACACCCACCATTCTGCAACGTGATAGCACGGCCCGGGTCTGTTGGATCTAGACCAGTGATTGGACGACTTCTTGAAGAAGGGTCGGTTCCTGCGGAACCAATAATAGGATCCACACCGGTGCCGGCTTGGAAGAAGCTACAGAGTACTCAGACCAGAACACAGGCGAAAAATTCAAACTACCTACTTCGCGTTGTTGACCCAAAACTGCTGCAAAAATCGGAAGCCCTTGTTGATGTTAGATTGATATGCAACTATAGTAACCTCAGTCAGTCAGAACTCGTTTGGACTAGTAATGCATTTCAGCCAACCAAAGGCAAGACCACGCTCCAAAGAAGCACTGGTGGTATTCGATGCTGCTTCATCATCGGTCACTGAGAACATTCTATAAGTTGGAATCGGATTTCTGCTAAAGAGAGGTCTAACCTTCTGGTCCGTATGGAATACCAGCACGAATGATGTGATTGGCGGTGTTCTCGGGTGAGAAATCCCCACGAGGACGCGTCTTCCTGGTATGAGCGGAAAAAGGACATCGCGTTTGGTTGGTATTACTCTGATCGTCATGAAGGTATGTAAAATTATTGTTCCTCGTAGGGTCCGCTGCCAACGTAGGGTCGTCGAATAACGGTGCAAGATCGACAGGCGCACCCTGCAGTCATAAGTCAGTCAGGAATTTCCTCTCGGATTGTAACATACACTCTTCCATCGGCCGACCATACGGGCACCCAATAGAGCGGATCCCTCCTCGGAAGTGAGAACACCGGGCTCAGAAATCGGATTGTCCAACAAAAATTTGTTGAACTCTGGCACTAGCTGCTCCATCTGACGGAAGACTAGGAATGAGCCATCTTGAGCCCAGGAGGGACGAGTAGTGCTATCCCCGTCCTCGGCTAGTAAAATTTCTCCCGCATCGACGGCTAGCTGGCCTGGCAGAGGTGATTGTGTAAAGCCTATGACGGCGGGCTGGCTTATTCCATCCATGTACCCAAAATCTGAATACATATCATCAAGAAACGATCGCATGAGTGAAAGACGGTAAAGCCTTACGTTCGTGACCTTCCTCCGATCCAGGGCGGGCTTCTCCCTGAACGCGATGCAACTCACCGATGGAGTCCCCTAGAATTGACGAGAGGTCCGACAAGGTCTCATCGATGTTATCAATAGTGTCAGACGCAAGGAGGAAAACACCGTGAACAGATGTTCCTGCAAATGATTGTACCCAACTGCCCGTTCCGGGATCACCGATGGCGGCAGAATCAGCTTCTTGTCCCTGGGAGTAGAACTGGTCGCCCAAATTATCGGTGATGTTCAGAGCAGTGAGTCCTGATTGCGAAAACGCGACGTTGACTGCTGTTAGAGGCTGGGTCGTGATGTCCAAAATCTGGGTTGTAGAGGTAATGAGAGGGTGGATATCCGTCGCCAGCTTGCTCTTAAAGTCAGTCGCGTTTTGAATACCGAAAAAGAAAAAGAGCTCTTTCTTCTTCTTCATGCCAACCCTGCATCACATCAGTTCATAGGGGGTAGAGAAGACAATTCGACTTGACCCACAGAATATCTGCCTGGATGTCATCCAAGTTCAAATCAACGGTTGCCGCGGCTGCTTGAGCTTCTTGGGCAGTTGGTAGATCTGGCTGGGGCGCGGGGTCTATCAAAAACTTTAGCCAAATCACAGACGAGCGCATAGAGATGCGTACTATTCAATATAGACGTCGTCCGTCGACGTTGAAGCCGGTCGGCATGATTGGGACGACCAGCAGCATTGAAGGCCAGGGACAGTAATAAAAGAGAGGTAGAGATGGCACCAGAAGTCTTCATCTTTCGATACTAAGAAGAACGGCGGTCAATGAACTACAACAAACGTGTCCAGCTTCTTTTAAAGCAAAATATGAAACATGCCCTGAGTCAAGTTGCCCAAAACTCCTGCTTTTCGTCACACAACCGCGAGAAAGTATGCTGGCATTTAGAAGTTATGTAAGGCCAATAATGAGGGTGCCCTGCTCTAATATATTTCGGCGTTACTATTGTCAAAGTAGTCATTAACTCACCATCATGAAAGGCATAATCCAGCCGCGTGAGAATGTGCCGACCATTCGCTCGCACGAGCCCTAAGCCCGTGAGAGTCACTGTGAACCCATTCAATCCCATAGAATCCAGAACGAAGCGGATACTTGATGCAGAGCGAATTTCGGCGCCATGCAGGAATTGTATGTTGCCAATTTTGACTTCAGCGGCCTCGGTACGCCGTCCCGACACGCTGTAGCCAATAGCTAGCATGGATATCTAAACTTGGACGGCGCTTAAGGTGCATCCCTTGGGATTCGATATGAGGCAAGAGCGCGCCATTCGATAGAGTGGACCGCACATCGCGTCATCTAATATTCATTTCTCAGTCTGGAACTACTGTTTCAAAGAATCACCCTTACAAGATGTTGCCATTATGCACTTGAGAAGCAAGCTGCGTTCCAGTTGTCAACCATCTCCACGCAACACCGCGCGTTTTGGACCGGCAGTCGGTTCTGTAGAGCTTTGACGTAAACAAATCGGGGTCACCGGTGATCATTACTTATGCTGTGAAGACGAATTTATGCGGCACCACAAGGAACCTTACAAAAGCTTGAGCAAGCTCTCTCATTCGAACAATGATCGATGGACCTAGCCACGCCTGTTTCTGATATCTGAGTAGAACCCGATGAAGTCAATAAAAAGCTAACGTACAGCGGTGAAGAATCCCCGACCAGCGGTGAACTTCCCATGATAGAGATCACGATCAAGGTTCGGAAAACTGATAGCTGTATCCTGTAAAACAGGGGTCAGGTCAAAGACCTAGAAAAAAGGCACGTTGAAACAATTTATGGATGCCGTCGGTATTGCGAGATACCTGTGAACGTGTGCATGAAAGAATGTAGACTGGAAAGTTGGCCAGAATAGTGTAGCGGCTCTTCGGTCAGCCAGTATTACTCTCGTTTGTCATGAACCAAGACTGGCTGATTCAGAATTCAAGTATTTCGCGAGGCGACACCTAGTTGAGCAATAATCACCACCGGTAATCACAAAAATACCCAAAGAACAGATTACCAATCCCAGTTAAGGATACACAGGTATGGAGATGTGATTACACACCCTCGTTGGATATCCTGAGTCGATACCAGCGTCGCCGCTCCCGGCAGACATACGGGGAACGAGCCAAGTCACCACTACATGTCAGAGGGGGAAGAAAAATTTCCGAACTGTTCCTAGGTTCGGTGCTGACTCCCTACCATATCGCAGTCATCAACACTTACCGCATCCTCAGTGATAAGCGCCATGCGAATGTATTGCAGGTCTTGCCAAGTCTATGGAACACCAGAGCGAGGAGAACTTGTACAAGGTTTGAGCTACAGCAAAACATTCAGTTTTCTATACCAGCCACTCGGAGTAGCATACGAAATCAATACTGCATGTTGGCGACTCTGATGATCTTCGACGTCCTATTGGTGCTACCGTAGTCCCTGTACCTAGGTTCGGGCAGGCGTTGAAGGCGAGCTGCTGACTGACGACGGCCCAGAACTGCCTGCTGACAGAAGCAAAAGTCTGATCATGATTACTGATTATAATCTACAAACCCTTGCAGCTTCCTCGCGGTAAGCGGTGGGAACTTGAATGCGTTCAATTTACCCCCAAACGTTCGTACAATGCGTGCGATGCCATTCTTAAATCCTGCAACGAATTCCCATCAGTCTACAGAGCCAGCGTATACTGGTCACTCACCATCACCGAGGTATCCTAGGACCTCGCTAGCTTTCGCCAACTCTATCCGAAGAACCTCTCGTTGTATTCTTTCTTTATCCGATAGGCCTTCTTCCTCTTCTGGTGGTGGGGGTCGCAGAGCGTTCAATTCAATCTGGTAGTCTTCTATCGCTGACAAGAAGGATAGCATCGCCTCCAGGATTTTGGGAATATCCCTTTGGACGACCCCATATCGATCTTCTGTCAGGGAAGAACACGTCAAGCGTGATAGGACTAATAAGATTTTTTTTTAAATTGACCCCCAAAATAGTGATGTAAAGTCATCATCATACCTTCAACGACGAGGAGATCTAGTTCGCGCCCGGGTAAGGACCCCTCCGCGACCTTACTTATTCGTTCCCTAGTCCACCAATCTACCCATGTTCCAAATGCCTCCTGCACAGCAACAGGGGTGTACCGACAACTGGCACGGCCCAAATATTTCTTGACATTCCCAAAATAATCCTTGGCGTCTTCTACGCTTTTCGTGACCTCTGTTGGAACAGGTAAAGCAGCAGTCGCTGATCTGAACAAGTCCGGGATATGTGCAGCTTCTGCACCCGCCTCTACTGCTTGAGCGAATGATCCGTCCGAACCGAGAGAATTAATAACGCTGCTGACGGGAGACGGTTTCGCTTGCTTGTAGATGGGCTGCTTAATTACAGATACAGGTGTGGATAGGAAGGTAGGTGGTGGTTGTGCTGCGGTTGCTACTGCGGGAGGCGGTAGGAGGGTGGGAGGAGCTCCTCTCCGCAAAAAATGCTGGTAATCTCTTCCGAGAAGAAGAAGACTCTCCCTGCACAGATGACTCCAGAGATTGGGAGAATACTTTTGATCTCCAAAAAGAGCTGTCCGACGAGCGCTCGCTGAAGGAGACAGGTCGGTAGATAGCTCGTTCAGTTCTGCATATGCAAAATATTTGAAGGTTATATCAGAGGAGGCTGCTCCCGATACGAGGGCTACTGACGGGTCCGCTGTCATGTGTGATACGGGAATGGGCTGGCTAACGAAGGAATCGAACAGTAGTTCTGCGACTTCCCAGGTTGACAAGGTTGAAAATGCTAGGAACCACGCTCTTATCAGAAGAGCGAAGTGTTGGACAGGCAAAAATATTGTCCAGGGTCCTCGAAGGAAATGGGCTGTGAATGGTCGCAAAATAATATGAAGTAATGGTAGGCGGTAAAGGATAGGAAGCGTGAGCCGTGCAATAGCAAAAACAGCCGCAGACGTGGGCACGGAAACGGATGCGAGTAGAGCGACTATGACCAGCGTTCGTAAGAAGTTGCCGAACGTAACCGCCGACTTTCGGGTCTGATTCTGCAGGATACTTCAGCCATTTAGTTCATGGTTGCAAAGGATAGTGTACTCACAAAAGAGGAGGGCCATCGAAAGACAAAGCGATCCATCATGATGTTCCGGAGCATGGAACAGCATGCAGCAATAACTTGAGAGGTTAAAAGAAACACCAAACGGCCGTTCAAATAATATGGGTGCTTCCTGATCCAGTTAGACACGAGGATAGTGAACATAGACATCAGCCACTCACTTTGATTTGACAAACAGTGACAACCGGGGGTCGTTCGATTTAGACATTCGAGCCATTGATACATGGAGTAGTGCCGCAATGATTGCAGAGGCAAGATAGACCAGGAATGCACTTTTAGTGCTCTGTTTCGCCAGAGCATTCTGCAAGGTTTTTAAAGGCGTCTTTGACGTCGAGTGGTAACCTAAGGAAAACTGGATCAATAGATAAATTCAGTGAGAAGTTAGAACGCGTCGACGAACCGGTGAGGTGCCTTTTTCTTAGCACAACGATAGGCAAAGCTACCGCTACCCAGCACACATATGCCATCATTGACGTCGACGGCGTCACTGGAACCATGGCCACCCCACCAATCCCCAATTCCTCAATACCGCCGAGGCACCATATTGTCCATGCCACCGTCTGGACCCAACAAAACGCGATAGATCCCAAGAAAATCCTCCAGAGAAGCCGTTGACGGAGAATGGCCTTGATGAGCGGTTCATACGATTCAGATGCAAGAGGTACGGAAGGAGAAGACTTGACTGCAAGGGTAGAGGGTAGCGCTCGCAGTGGCAAGGGACTTTTGGGCTGTGGCTGAGGAGCCAAAGGGGAGGAGACGCTCATCTGTATAGACGATGACGCCAATGGCCTAGAGCTCGCCATTGGTGTTGAGCTCGTCATTGGCGTCAGCGGCCGTCGTGTTGTGGCCATGGTGGTGGTACGAGGTCAGGGTGGTTTGTTGATCGCGACCCGTGTTGGCTCCCACGTTGCCCACGTTTCTTCGACTCTTACCATCATCATCCTCGACGGCCTCGCATGGACGGCGCGACTTTCTCCAGCGCGCACATGCGAGAGCGCGACAAGGTTCTCAATGAGAAGCACCGAAAAGAAATCGTGGCACATGAGGCCAAGTATGACCGACTCAAGCATTCTGCTGAAGACACGCTCAATCGTCTCAGCGACCTGACGAACCGAACGGGACACCTCGTCAAGGCCCTTGGATTTAGCGATTTGCAGGAAGCACTGTTCGTGGTCGACAACGCTGAACATGGTACGAAGTACAGGGATGCATGGACTCGCATTGAGGACCTAGAAAGGGCGCTCCGTCGTGCGACAGATGAAAAGGACCATTTACAGGCTCAGCTGGACGATGTTGTAGAAGAAAGGAACTGTCTTCAAGCGAAGAAAAGGTTCGTTTTATCTTACACGCCAATTATAGCCAAAATATTTATTTCCGATAGGAAGCTTCCAGCATCCCCTTCACCATCAAGACGTTTGCTGGTGGCCCAGCTGAAGGCACTCCAGTCACGGTACGATGAACTTTTGGATAAGAAGCAACGCGCAGCTGCAATATACAAACGGGACTACAACAAATGGCGCGACTTCAAGGCTTTTCTGTTTGATACAGAGTGCAAGGCAAAGTCCAAAATGGAGGCCGAAAAGGACAATGAGTTTCGACGGAACGTTTTCAAACGGTTGGCCGACAATGGGAAGATGTTAGAAGAGATGGGGCCGCTGCTCTACGCGGACGACGACAGTGAGCATGTTTCCAACCCTTTCTAGCATGTTTACTCATCCGCAGGCAGCTTCGTATCCATACGAAGATAAGAATTTGTACAAACAAGACAAGGAGAATCAAGCTGAATCCACATCAACGTCGATACCCACGTATGCGCCTGTTGGTTGACATGTTGATTCGCTATAACAGTCACCGTAGGACTCTTTCCCAGTCAAATCCTTCCAAACGGCCTGGAACTCCAATTCCAGAACCACTTCCATCCGCCTCTCTTATCAGTGTAGCCGGCCTGTCGAAGACTGTGATTCAATCACCACCGTAAGTCATAGTGGCCCTTGTATCACTTCAATAGAGCTTACCGGTCCCTTAGATTATTCAGCCTCAAGGATATCGGCTCCATTCTTGCCCCAAATTCGTCAGACACGGAAGAGGACTCTCTTGGTACTCTTGATCCTTGTGCTTCCTCTCGTACCTGACTTTCCTCCTGGTAGCCGGTGCATCAAGCCCGACCCCGTTGCCCAAACTGTCTTTATCTGCTCAAGGTACGATTATCAATCCAATTCATTTGTAAGTCGCTAAAATCGCGTCTTTAGCCCCATTGGCGTCACCGTCTGCGTCGAACACTAGAGTAGAGCGGCGTTTAAACCTGGATGGCAAGCGACGCAGTCCTCGCGCAACACCCATTCTTTCATTAAAGCAAGGTACGCCGACGGGATCGGAATTTAGATGTAAAGCTCACAATATCTTAGCTCCATCGACACCGACGAAATTGAAGATTGCCTCAGACCCGCCGCGGAAAGTCCGCCGCCTCAGCCAGGAACATGACAGTCCTCGTTCTACATCATCTGCTCCCGCAGGAAAAGGCAAAGAGAAGGAGAAAGTCCCGTCATCCGCATCCGCAGCGGCTAACGCGAAACAGACGAACGATTATTCAGCGTTCAAGGGACGTGGACGATACGCAAAGGATTCGAAAGAGAAGACGATTAACGAAACTTTTGCCATTGATCCAAAGCACAACGACGGGCTCGACTTTCAGTTTGACGCCGTGGTCCGCAACAAGGACGAGCGGCGCAAACTTCACGCGGGGGATTGCGAATGCTGTCGTGATGTTCGTCTTTGTCTCTCCCTCTCGAATGAGCTCACTGCTAACGATCCTTTGCATAGTATTACGAAGGCGTAGGGCCTCTTCCAAAACGTCTCCAACAGCCGCTGTGGCGGTCGCCAAAGAAGAATGCCACGCCTTCTCCTGCACGTAGAAAGAAGGGGATATCGAGACATCGGTACAATTGGGCGCAGGGCGGGACGCCGCCGGGGTATTGGGACATTGGATTCCCGAATACACAGGAAACGAAGAGTATCAACGAGAGGGCGAAGGAGATGCATGAGAAGAAGAAGAGGGAGATCGAAGCGGAGGCTATGCGTGGGGATGGAAGGTATGTAAGAAGGAAGTAATAGAGCTGTTACTGCTGGTTTCTTCTAGATATCACTACACATTTGTATAGTAACAAGCATTATTGTATTGTACAACAAATTTTGTACTACCGCCATTACTTGACACTGTTTCTCTCGCACCATCTCTATACCAGGTACATCGGTGAATAAGGTGAATGGTTCAGTAGTACAATATTCGACCTGTCAACGTTCACGAAAGACGTGAAGTATCCACGCGATACTCATGCCTCGTATTTCGCGTTAGGCCTAAAGTCCATGGCAAGCTTGGAGAGATGAATCCAGGGGGTAAAAGATGTTACCAATACTGGTCATTAAAATCCACGACGTCTGGATTGCGTGGCTGAACAAGCTTACCATTTACCGCGTTAGTCTTGAGATCCTTCAGGGAATTTCAGTCCTTCACTTGACGGAAATGTGTCTGAGCACTATGCAGATACAGGGGGGAATGTATGCACTAGAGAGGATTCAAACATCTGAGGTTAGACCATGCACCACGTCTGGACGCCGTCGCAGCAATTATATTGCAAAGGTAGCAAGGTGACAAGCAAGGGGGGGTTGGAAATAAAATCCCTGGCAGAGGGTAGGGGGGGAGGGGGGGAGGGGTAGCGACCTTAAACACGAAACCTCACCTACTATATATAGACATTTTGTGTGGTCTGATGGGCATCATTTGTGTAAATAATAGCATATACATTGAAAATGAAGATATTTAGCCATGACACATACATTTGTAGCCGATTTCTCACCTTACAATGTGTCATGGCAAAGTCCCTAAGAGACTCACATGGTCAAAATGATTACAAAACCATTACTAAGCATACCAATTATGGATATATTATTACCCTATATAGTAGGAGGGGGAGGGAGGGGGGGGTCCCCTTGACCTTAAACACGAAAATGTAGGTCATGTCGGGGATTTTATTTCCAACCCCCCCTTGGTGACAAGGAACGCGTAATCGCACAATTTTTCATCTAGATAAAACAAGTGTAGTGACCAAGTAGATAGAAAAAATGGAGCTAAGAAGCAGCGAAGTTGAGAATCGGAGGAAGCAGTACCTGAGTAAACTGGAAAACTGGATTTATTGGCCACCTCTGCTGATACAGCTCAGGTAAATAAGTGCAAACTAATCTACCTCGGTAGCTCTTTGTAAGTAGTGGTACATGTATCAAGGGCAACGGTCAAGACAGTAACGTAGGAGACAAAAAGGATGGTAGATCGATGGCTACGACGTTAGGGAGGTTAGGGAGTAACACGGCCCGGGGTCTGAGAATTTGATGGCAGCTCAAGTTGAATCCTGCTCCGTCCATTATACCGTGTTCGATTCTCTCTTCTAAAGACTGCCGGTATTCCGTCTCATTTCAAGTGGCCTAAAATTAGTTTTACTCTCGTTTGTGAGAAGACCTCAAGACGCATATCTCAGTACGACTACGAATTTGAAGGGAAGTATGGTGCACGGCATCGTCTCGTAATTGTGGACAAATTTTTAGAACTCTCGTGTATGCAACACACGGAAGGCTCGCGTATTGTTAACGGGTAGAGCACATCGCTGGATTGTTTGGATCGTATCTTAAGAAGGGGCTGAAGTGGACAGATTCTGCCTAATACCATCACAGAGCTGGGGGAGAGTGTCTTTCGAGGTATGTATTTACTATTGTGTTGGGACTAACGCCATTTACACAGGATATCCCGCGCAGCATCTATCATGAAGACGCCACAGAATTTTGGAATGTGTTGGGTAGAAAGACACGTCCTTTTCTGTGGAGCCCTTAACTTTGGTGGCTGACATCGATGTAACAGGTTGTAGTGCGTATCTGCGACAATGAACGGCGTCCTTAGACTAACCTTTCATTCACCTTATGTTATTCACTCTCAGTCGGGCAGCTTCATCTTCGTCGGCACCATGTATCGTGTTACGATGACGATGACGCAAGGCAAACTCTAAAATGTAGGCTGAAAAGGTCAACTTTCCGCACGGAACATATGT
Organism: Armillaria borealis; assembly: GCA_030435635.1. Taxonomy (NCBI): domain Eukaryota; kingdom Fungi; phylum Basidiomycota; class Agaricomycetes; order Agaricales; family Physalacriaceae; genus Armillaria; species Armillaria borealis. The sequence continues at coordinate 192,414 of JAUEPT010000041.1, read as the reverse complement.
TCCGAGTCCTATGTATATAGGTATCTCGGTTATTATGCTGTCCTGAGAGTGTCGTGGGAAAAATTCTATTCGAGGTATCAATTGATCGCGGGACTTGCCGAAATGGCTACCTGAGCAAACCGTGGGAATATTTCTATTCGCTCGCATCTCTCATTGGCTGACTGTACTCCCACTGGTTCCGTTCTCTTCTGATTCCAGTTTCTGAAAATATCTTCATTCCCGTCATTTTCTGTTTGACCGTCTAGTGCCGCTGATCCTGCCAGTGATGTCTCTCATTTTCTAGCCGACAGTTCTCGTGTATCTGAACATGCCTAAAATTTTCACCAAAGTTCCGGTGGTCCATATCAACCATTTACTTGTACAGGCTCGTTGGTGCAAGGTTAACGAAGACCAGGGTATGATATGCATAATCAGCTTAACGCGATGAGTGAGCGTGTCTTCTATTACTCTCGCCATCATAGAGGCCAGTCTCATTAAAGCTACTCTCAAGACCGCCATAATGTGCCTGTGCAGTGTCGTTTTTTAAACTTTTGTTGCCTTTCCACCACTCGTCGTCGACGTCGTCTTATTTCTCACTTCCGTTGCCCCCAATAACTAGGGACAGGTAAGTTTCGTTTATATTTATTGCTCGCTAACTCTCAAAATTCTTCTCTACCCCGCTTCAGTGCGCACAACTACGTTGAGATCGCTCTCCGACTTTGACGCTAGGCCTGATGGGAGACCCATCGTCTACATTGCAGCAGCATAACTGTTCCGCCTCCGAATCTCGTCACTATGTGCCCTCATCCATGCTGTCCTAAAAAGTGCGTGGTGCCGATTTTCAACGGGGCCTCTTCGACACTCGAGATCACGCTCAAGGCGGCTCGACACAGCTGGAAGCACAAGATTATCTCACATACGTTCTCCAGACGAGTGTCGTGGAGTTCGAATCAAGTCTGCGCCTCTACGTTGGCCAACGTATCAGCCATCGGGAACATCTATTCAACGGTGCCATCAAGGGCGATGCTGGTCTGGTCACGATGGTCACCTCTAGCTTGACTGTCTTCCCTGTACATCTCTATTACTCCTAATACCAATAGTCTCACATACTTCGTCTAGGTGTCAATTACCTCGCCTTTTGTGCACCCTTCAGTATGATCATGGCTGCTAAGACCCAGCCCAAGTTCCCAAAAGCAGTGAAGAAGGCCTCGAAGCAGGTCTCGCCGCCATCGATCAAAAGATAGCTCCCGCATTCATCAAAATACCAGCCGTCCAAATCCGAAACCCCCAGGTCGAAGCCACACTGGCCAAACAATTCAACGAGCAGCTTAACGACAATTTAGTATCGACTGTCGACAAGGTGAAGAACTACCTTGACGCGTACATCAATGAAGGCCTGACACTGCACTCGACATCTGCTCTGGCCCCCCGCGGATCGTACACGAAGGCTGGATGACTGTCCATGAACATTTTCCCGTGAGGGTGCGATTTGTCTGCTGAGTTATATGGTCCACCATGACCTGGAGGTGTGGGGATGATGTTCAGGAGTAAAGGCCGGAGAGGTGGCTCAAGAGGGAGAACGTGCTGATCCAGAAGACATTCAACTCGTTCTCCCTTGGTCCTAGGTGGGATGACTTTTTGGCCACGTGAAAGTGGCTCATTTGTTTCTTGGCAGGGCGCGCGTAGGGCGCAATCTCGCTTCAATGGAGTATCAGGTTATCGTTTCGTGCAGCGTCAAGGAGGTAAAGACTCAGATGTTGGCGGGCAGAGAGTCAGAGGGCCAGGGACATCGCAGTACGGCTCGAACATTTGATTAACCAAATGTACATATTCTTTCCTGCCTCTATGTGAGCCGGGTACTGCTTACTGCTACCCTTTGCGTGAGCGTGAGTAATTCGAACTTATGAAATGCATTTTGACCTCAACCAAAATGAAATTGTGATGTAAGGTGTGATAGCACCTGTAAGTAATTACGTCTCATCTTCTAAGTGGATCTAATACTCCTTTGCTGCTGCTTGTGATCATAAGCGCATGGGAAAGAAATACATAGGACTCGGACCTGCCACGCAGATGCGCTGGCCCTCACCCACTAGTACCCATTTGACTGACAATAGGAAGACACTGGAGGAGATAAGGTCGTTACTCTATGTAGGCAGCGGTGAGCATGGTGTCAATCTATGCGGATATTTCCCATTCATCCTCAGACAGCTTCGTATCCCTACGAGGATAGGAATTTGTACGGACACGACAAGGAGAATCGTCCGGAATCTACACCAATACCGATGTCCGCGTATGCCCCTGTTAGTTGATATTGATACACTATATCAGTTACCAGGCTATCCACCAAATCGACCTGGAACTCCAAATTCGACACCGCTTCCGGTTGGTCCTCTCAAGACCATGACTCTGTCTCCACCGTAAGTCTTGCGGACTTAGTGTATCGCTTTAATTACCCAGGTACCCTTAGTGTCCCTGGACTCCATCTAGTCCCAAATTCGTCAGAAATAGAAGCTATCTTAGCCTTCTTGTCGTTTACACTTCCCGCCTCCATCCTTGATGAATCGTCCTGTACTAACCCCTACTCTGTTGACCAAAGTGCTTCTCCAAGGTCGAGGTACGATCAACCATTCAATTCTTTTGTAAGACGCTAAAAATACGTCTTTAGCCCCCTTTGGCCTTAACATTTACGCATTTCAGGTCCCAGCCCTGGATAGCAAGTGACCCGGTCCTCGTTCAACATTACTTCTCTCAGTAAAGCAATGTGTGCTGACGAGATCGGAATTTCCGCGTATAAATCTCACAGTATCTTAGCTCTATCCACACCAACGGAAACCACCGCAGAAAGTCCGCGGTCTCAGTCAGGACCAATGGCGGCTCTCACTCTATGCCATCTATTCCCATAGGAAAAGGTAAAGAGAAGGAGAAAGCCGTGGCGCAATTCATCCGCATCCGCACTAGCCGACGCCAAACAGACGTATGGTTATTCAGTATTCAAAGGCCGTGGACGATACCCAAAGGATTCAAAAGAGAAAACGATCTTGAACGAAACTTTTGCCATCGATCCAACACGCAATAACAGGTTTGGCTTTCAGTTTGACCTGAAATAAGGACGAGCAGCGGAAACTTCATGCAGGGGAATGCGAGTATTTCCGTAACGTTCGCTTTTAGCCTCGAAGCAGCCTGTGCCTGTGGCGGTCACCAACGAACGTTACGTTCTCCTGCGCGTAAGATAGGATTCGAGTATGTTAGAAGAAGTCATTTATTTAGTTCTCAGTACGTTGCTTTTCTAGATGTCGTACGCAATTGTATAATTAGCAAGCAGTGTATCATTACCCTGCTAGGGTGCGGAGTACGGATGTGCAAAATATATCGTCGCGGATACGGCCGTAGAGCGTACTAAATATTTCCGCGGCAAAGTGTGCAATTTGCTCCATTAGAAGGGTCATATGTACCGACCTCGATGATTGCACAGTCCCCTAGGGCAAGTGAAAGAATGTTCTCATCTGCCTCCCCCACACCACCTCTCCGATACATACACATTAGCGAACAGCAAGTCGCCCCAGTCAGCAACTCCGGCGCTCTCACCATGTTCGCCAATTTGGCCCATCGCGTATCATGTACTCATTATCCGGCCCCACTCGAGGAATTTCTGCATAAGTGTTCACGGCTACTACATCGGAAAGTGAAGGCAACACGGAAAGCGACATTAATATATGACAGGAATCTTGATTCAGATGCGACCATATCATGAGCGATACACCTATTATCATTTATTCGCATGAAGGTCGACTCCAGCGACAGTTATGTCGCATATTACGGTGACTGAAATTCCGCTACCTATATTACTAGGCAATTCCCTGGCAATACACCCAGTCGCTGAGCTTGGTGCCGGTTGCAAGTAGGAGATCGATAAATCGGCTGACTCGGATGCAACGGGCCGGCAAGAAACTGAACCCAATCCAGGTGTGGGGATGACACGCAAAATTTGAGCTTACGGTATGGCACAATATGTGGGTGAGGCCTTGAGGGATGTCCCTAGTATGTAGCGTTCTTATTGACAGCACGGAAAGTGGAAGCAAGTGGAAGAAAATAAGCGATCACCGTGATGGGAAATTTGACTCAGTTTCAACTCCGCAGCAGGTGCAATCATAGCGACCACAGCCAGCCACGGTATGCCACCAATTCGCCCGCACCACAAGTCACGAAAAGGATGCAAAACATGCAAGCAACGCAAAGTCAAGGTGTGTACTTACTGTCAGCGCTTCAGCCCTCGTATAGCTGACTCAGACGTTGAAATAAAGTGCGGCGAGGAACCTCCTAAATGCAAGAATTGTACGAAGAGAGGCATAGAGTGTGTTTGGGACACTACCTCACAATATGGTTCGGTGCCAGGGACGCATACCCATGCTGTATCAAGCTCACCTGGAAATCTCTCTTCCACAGTATCGAACTGGACTAGTTCAGGTTCATTCGACGTGCTGACTCTCGAACTAATTCACCGCTTTGCTACCACTACTTCACACACTCTCTCTATTGATCCTGTTGCAGCAAGTGCATGGAAAACTGTCGTTCCCAAACTCGCGTTCGCTCCTGAAAACCGATTTCTCCTATACGCTATTCTCGCGGTGTCCGGGCTTCATGCTTACCATGCTGATCCTACGGCAGGTCGGTATGCTGTAGCCGCGAGCACCTATCACTGGCAGGCCAAAACCGAATTACACAGGGCACAAATCGGAGGGGAGGTGGATACTGGCGTTATCTTTATCACCTTGTCTCTTCTCGCGATGTATCAGTTCGCTACATCATCCATAGTCTCCTTATCCGCGAGCGATTGGAATATCACAATCCAGAATATCACCTGCGAGGTTGCGAAAGTCTGGCCACAGCTCCGAGAAGGCGTCTTGCGTCCGGTGTTGGACGTGAAGGCACCAACCACCATATCTACACCCCTGGAAAATTATTTTTCTTCATCCTTGTCGACTCTTCTGAGTAGGGCACACTCATTACCAGACCCTGAGGAGCTACATGACGTATCGGTGTATGCTGCGTATAAGGAATCAATACATATCCTCGAGATATCACGGAAAGCCTTATTTCAGAATTGGTCTGCGGCGGGTTTGTGGTGGGCAATGGCACCCAACAGATTCTTTCGCCTATTGGCAGAAGGGAAACCGCGTGCGCTCATCATTTTGGCGCATTACTGTGTTATGATGAAGCAGGTGACGAAGGATGGCCCGTGGTGGGCGAAGAAACAGTGGGGTATTGAGGCAGGAAGAATTCTCTCTGGACTTGACCAGAGGTGGACCCCGTCACTGGGATGGCTGTCAAGCCAGCTGGATGAGGATCAGGCATTTGACTTTGCGGATAACGATTTCATGAATTGGTTGAGCGAGGTGGCATCATTACTTAATGCCCCTTGACCTGGGTACTCCGTTCATAACCGGAGTTCAACGACATCTTCGCGAATCAGAATCGGGGTGCATTGTGAGCCAGGAAGAGGGGGGGGATATCGAGTCATTGGTATAATTGGGCGGGATGGACGCCACCAGAATATTGAGACACCGGGTTCCAGGTTACGGGAAACGAAGAATACCACCGAGAGGGCGATAGACAAGGATGGGCATGAGAAGAAGGAGAAGAGGGAGATCCAGACTGGGGTATGTGCGGGGATGGAAAGGGAGTGGTAGAACAAATATCACCACGCACTTGTCCAATAACAAGCATCACGTACTTGAAGCCCAAGGGTGAGCCATATTTAATACTTGTTACTGACAGCGCCGCTGGTGCTACCGGTAAGAAATGACATTGGAAGATAGACATGAAATTACGGCCTCAGACGCGATATTAGAAGCAAAGATAGACCAAAAATTTAAACGTAACTCGCCCTTGATGGCTCAGCGCTCCAACATACCAACTTAGCCCTGGTTGAGCCCTGGTTCACGAGGTCATGAATTGGTACTGCATTTTCCCGCTCTTCTCAAGCTGCTGCGTACGCACAATAATAATTACTTCTATTTTTATATCACCAAGCTTCCCTCCGTACATCAAAGGAATTGCTGCTTATCTCCTTCCCACTACGTACTTAGTATTCTTGTAATAGCACGAAACAAATAAGCGATCACTGATCGTGACGGAAAATTGGACTCAGTTTCAACTCCCGCCGCAGCAGTTGCGAAAGCGACCACAGCCAGCCTTAGTATGCCACCAATTCGCCCTCACCATAAGACACGAAAAGGATGCAAAACATGCAAGCAACGCAAAGTCAAGGTGTGTAGTATTTACTGTCAGCCCTTGTACAGCTGACTCAGACGTTGAAATGAAGTGCGACGAGGAATCTCCTAAATGCAGGAACTGTACGAAGAGAGGCATGGAGTGTGTTTGGAACAATGTCAATACCTTACGACATGACTCGATGCCAGGGGCATCTACCCATGCTGTAACAAACTCACCCGGAAATCTCCCTTCCACAGTATCGAACTGGACTACTGCTGGCCCACTCGATGTGCTGACTCTCGAACTAATTCACCACTTTGCTACCACTACTTCACACACGCTCTCTTTTGATTCCTTTACAGCAAGCGCATGGAAAACTGTCGTTCCCAAACTCGCGTTCGCTCCCGAAAACCGATTTCTCCTATACGCTATTCTCGCGGTGTCCGCGCTCCATGCTTACTATACTGATCCCACGGCAGATCGGTATGCTGCAGCCGCGAGCACCTACCACTGGCAGGCCAAAACGGGGTTACACAGGGCGCGAGTCGACGGGAGGGAGGATGCTGGTGCTGTCTTTAGCACTTTGGCTCTTCTCGCGAAGTATCAGTTCGCTACATCATCCATAGTCTCCTTATCCGCGAGCGATTGGAATATCACAATCCAGAATATCACCTGCGAGGTTGCAAGAGTCTGTCCACAGCTTCGAGAAGGTGTTCTGCGTCCGATGTTGGACGTAATGGCACCAACAATCGTATCTACACCCCAGGAAGAATCCTTTTCATCATCCTTGTCGACGCTTCTGAGCACAGCACACTCGTCGCCAGACGTTGAGGAGCTACATGACGTATCGGTGTATGCTGCGTATAAGGAATCAATACGTATCCTCGAGATGTCACTGAGAGCCTCATATCAGAGTTGGTCCGCATCGGTTTTGTGGTGGGCAATGGCACCCAATACTTTCTTTCGCCTATTGGCAGAAGGGAAACCGCGTGCGCTCATCATTTTGGCGCATTACTGTGTTATGATGAAGCGGGTGGCGCAGGATGGCCCGTGGTGGGCGAAGAAACAGTGGGGTATTGAGGCAGGAAGAATTCTCTCTGGACTTGACCAGAGATGGACTCCGTCACTGGGATGGCTGTCAAGCCAGTTGGATGAGGATCGGGCATTCGACTTTGTGGATAACGATTTCATGAATTGGTTGAGTGAGGTAGCATCATTACTTAATGCCCCTTGACCTGGGTACTCCGTTCATAACCGGAGGTTAACGACATCTTCGCGAATCAGAATCGGGGTGCATTGTGAGGGAAATATCGAGTCATTGGTATAATTGCGCGGGATGGACGCCACCAAAATATTGAGATATTGGGTTCCAGGGTACGGAAACGAAGAATATCACCGAGAGCGCGATGGACAAGGATGGACACGAGAAGAAGGAGAAGAAGACGAGGAGATCAAAACTGGGGTATGTGCGGGGATGGAAGGTATGCCAGAAGGGAGTGATAGAACAGATACCACCATACAATTATCAATAACAAGCATTACGTACTTGATGCCCAAGGGTGAACCGTTTTATACTTGTTATTGACAGCGCTGGCGCTACTGGTAAGAAATGACATTGGAAGATGGACGGCCTACACGATGTTAGAAACAAAGCTAGACCCCAAATCCAAACGTAGCTCGCCCTTGATGGCTCAGCGCTCAGCGCTCCAACAATGCCCACTTAGCCCTGGTTCATAAGGTCATAAATTGGCACTGCATTTTTTCGCTCTTCTCAAGCTGCTGCGTACGCGCCAAGCTTCCCTCCGAATCCCTCATGCATCAAAGGAATTGCTACTTATCTCCTTGGAGTCTCAATTGCCCCAGTTATTAATGCCGATGTTCTCTCCAATGCCCATGTTCGCCAAGCCGTTATCAGACTCCGCTCGAGAAGTATCTCGGCTTAACGATAACATAAATGTCTCCACTGCCTCAAACCCGGTCCACCTTGACTCTATTGGTGGCGACGTCTTCAAAAAATTTCAATCAAGAAATTAAGAAATGGAAACGTTTATAGACCAAACCCCCAAAATTCGGATTTATTAATACCAATACCAATACCAAACCCGCAGTCCAGTAGAGTCCAGTGATCGGGGCTGTGATCGATGCGTCATAATTCATGATCGCTCTTTTCCTTTCTTATTTTCGGACCACCATCCTCACTACTATGAAGCACACCAGAACATTTTCTAATCCTTTCACGCCTGTTCGCAAACTATTCCTCAGACTAGATCTATTCAAATCCTCTTCTGTGGCTCTTGAAGAATATGACACTAGCGAACATGACCCTGTCGTCGACAAACAGCCCGCCCAAAGGGAGATTAGGCATCCGCATTCTTTGTCAACACCAGGAAGTATCGCCCTACAGAACGAAGATGCCTGTGAAGATGCTATCGTAATCACAACGCTTGACACTGTTCCGTTTTGCTGTCACGAAGACCTTCTCACCATGTCGCGTTCCCAACTGGTTCGGGTTGCTACCACTCTCAATGCCAGACTTCCCGCCGTGCTTCGTATTGACACAAGCCTCAATCGCTCCGACAGTTTCATCCGTAACTCCATCGAAGTCATCGTCGGTCTACGCCGAGACGTTCCCCCCGCTCCGAAAGCTGTGAGAATGCGTTCGGGGGAATTACGGATAGAAGACGATGGAGGGATATCAGGAAACTGTAGCCCGCCTACAAGCCCTTTGGCTCGCCTCTCCGCGCGGGGAACGCCAAGGCTCACGAGGTTGGAAGAAGAGGACGAGGAGGAAAACGACAGGCCATCGAAGAGGCGTAGGGTAACGTGTGGGCCTACAACACCGACCCCGCTTCCTCGTGCTCTACGTAGCTATTCACAACACGTCCCGCGAGCGTCGCCGACGCCTAATCGTGTTGTTCGTTCACAGAGTCAGAAGCTCCAGGAAAGGATGGATAACATGCAGATTGACACTCGTTTCGTCACGATTACAAGACCAAGATATGGCAAGCGTCGCGCGACCAGATTGTCGACCCCTACGAAATTCCAACGGGAGACCATTTCCGCCATGACCCCAATTCATCGCTCCACGCCTACTACTTTGGGTAACAGATTTGGTAGAATTGAAAACGGTGGCTTAAGTACAGGCCGAAACCAGCGCTTGGATACTCTTGGGGATGGTGAAGATTTGGATTCGGATGTGGTCATGGAGTCATGAGCACTACGTATGATTCCTGTTGTTCATTTGCAATTGTTATCGATTTCCGCAGTGATCTTCACCTGCATCAATCTTACTCTGGCCTAGACCTTTCCAAACTGTTCCGTACCGAAGGCGCCGGAGGCGCGCACACTTCCGAACCGCGAGACGTTATTATTTAAATGATAATTGAAATACAAAGAGATGCCAGTCGTCTATAACTAGGTGTACAATCTATCAATAAGCCCAATGATTAAGCATAACCAAAGGACTCCACGTGCAGCGTTACACTTGCGCCGCCCCTCAGAACAGTAGCTGCATTTCGCAGCGGGAACTGAAGAGCCGATCTGCATGATTGGGCAACGGCCCTCGAGCCACAGACTAAATTTATTTTTAGCACAGAGCAGTAGAGATAGAGAATGCAAACGCACCCGTAACAGACATACGACCGCCCCTGGTCGCCTCTGCTTGTTCGGGTAGCAGTTGCGAGATATCTGGACGCCCCTGATATACATTCACCGATTCAAGACCAAGGAAGGACGGTGGACCATTACGAGACGTAGTAGAGGAAGAAGAGGAGGAGTTTTTATCGGAATCGACGGATGTACTGTCCCATTGAACAGACTCGAGAGTACCACCAGTGACGTAGATGCGTACGTCCACATGCAATGATGGTGGTACCCGAAGTAACGCGTTAGAAATTGCATTTGATATCCAACACACATGAGCTAAACGAAAATAAGCACCAAGTTTGTTAGAAGCCGACATCAGAGAAGCTCAAAGGAACGTACTCGTATCTCTGATGGCCCAGATGAATACCGCTTTGGTACATATACTCTTTCCATCGCGGACGCGCCTATCGGAAGACTTAGTTAGACATTGAGAACTGGTTACGAGACTTACTCTATGGTATCCAGTAGCAACGGAAGTGTGTATGACACTCCAGTACCACCTAAAATCCAGCAATGAGTAAGGACGGATACACATTCGGATTGAATATACCTACCAGCGACAAAAACTGAGGTATTGAATGAGCTGAGATCCGGTGATGGCCCATACGGGCCATCGACAAAGACTTTTACGGTTCCTTTGTCCGTTCCGATAGTAGCCAATCGATGCGTAAAGCCCTCCCTAACTGTTCACCAGGAACACTAGCTCCTTCCAGTACTTCTCTCCTCCAGGGGTAAAAGACTTGGAGGACGATTTGGCCAGCACGGAATTAGACGCCTTCTCAACATCGGCGGATTTCTCGGTGGGGTCGCAGCTGGAATCATAGCTAGCGATGGTGAAAGGATGGGCTTCGAACGGCAGGCGGGAAACTCCTGGTGTGATGAGGTAAGCAGTTTGGCCCGGACGCCAGTGGAAGTGAGGGGGACGCTTCAGAGTCAAGCGAACAAAGTGCTCGGACAAGCGCTCCACGTTAGCATCGAAGGTACCGTGTCCAGTCTTGAACCCAAAGTAGGAATGGTTGAAAACAACGACACGTAACATCCGAATAGCGCGATCAAGGCCCCAGATAACGAAAGAAGGCCATACGTAGGAGTCGAATCTATGAGGGGATCAATAACACAGGCCAACAACGTCAGGAGCAGGGGACATACTCAAAGTTCTTAGTGTGGTAATATCCTCCGATGAGGAAGATCCTAGGCGGCGATACGTTAGTATGACAGATACACCAAGAGGAAAACCGGCACTTACAAGACCATAAGGAAATGGGCGAAGAAGAAAAACTCATATGCTCCCGCCCTGACCGGCCGCAGAGACACCAAAATCAAGAGAGAGAAGGCGGAGATGGCCACCAATGCCATTCGGACCCAAAGGAGGTCATATTTACCCTCCACACTACAATATAATCAGCTCTACATGATCCAAAGGGTTCACGACGATGGCTGACCGTTGAAACTGTATAGAAGACTTGTATCAGTAATTTTCCCCCAAGTGTATAGGAGGCTACCAACCTTGTAACCCCCATGAATCCAAAGCATTATGAAACAGACCCTGGCTGTCATGCGATGAATATAGTTGAGCTACAATATGCTCAGCATCAATGTCGATAGAGGGGGAAATGGCGCTAACCTTGTCATAACTGACGCCCGTAATTACTGCGTTGAGAAATGAGCAATGTGTTTTGGCCAACGGTCATTGGAATAAGGACACGTACATGATACAATATTATTCTTCGTTCCAAGCGCAGTCACCAGCGGAAACTGAGATGTAGCAAGACTCCCGGCGCGGCCGGCGAGGTAGGTGGCACTGAACTTAACTCCAGTAACGGTAGTGCCTATTGAAAGAGAATATTGGAGGTAAGTCACCAGCCCATAGAACGGAAAGGGAAAGGATGGATTCTTACTATTGATAAACTCCCAAGTAAAAAGCGCAACGATGTAAGCGCAAGTGAGAAAAACCTCCGCCAGGTTCAACGTGTAGGACCCAATACCAATGTTGACACGATATGAAAGGACGCGCCAGTAATTGACCAAGGCTAGTGGCAACCTGCTAAGCTGGATCTTGTTGCTCTCCGTCGCGACCGGTGTGCTCTTGGAACGAGCTTGGTATTTGCCAACGACGAAGGATGTGAATTGGCAAACGGCAACGAAAGCAATGAAGGATGACACCAGCCACCACAGTTGATGAGGGTACTCTTCGGCGTAGTAGGCTCGCCATTTGTTGTCTTCTTCTCCATAGGAGACGGTGGCCAAAGTAGTAGAGACAACGTCCATGGTAGGGAGAACGGAGGAAGGATGACACTCTTGGAAGAACCTGACGAAGAGCTTTCGTATTTAAACATTTGGCTTATCGCTGACCTAAACTCTTGGAAGCGACACTATAACACACGAGGTAAGCCGAAGAATTGACTCCGGCCAGACGGACTTCCAGATATGTAGTTACCAAGGTTAAACCAGAAAGGAACCTAGATGTGGAAGAGATATGTCCCCTTCCACGTAGCAGAAATAGCCAAAGCGACACTTTTTTTCGCATGCCCTCGGTGAAGTACCGGGACGCACACGATGTATACCTCGCAAGCAGACCAGATCTGGAAAGGTGCCTCAGGTTCGTGACTGAGATCAAAAATTGAAAGACAAATCACGGACCTGCACAAGTTCATACTACCGAGTCTATAGAAGCATATGGGAGAAGCACAAGTGAGTTTTCGACCAACATGGATCGATCGGAGTGATGGCATCTAATTATTCGGGTGTGGCCCTATTCGCAAAACCAATTAAACGCCGCATGACCTTTCTAGGTATTTTTTTACTCACAATGTACTGCCCGTGATACTCCGTGATAGTCCCAGCCACACAGCACAGGAGAGGTCTGGTAGCTGACCCATGTGGCAATTGTCACTTCTCTGAGGCGTATCGTGATAAATTCTTGGAGGATAACGAGCAGAGAAACACTACGCAACAGTGCATGCTGTTTGCGTCATTCTCGTCATTCTGGAAACCGGTCTGCCCTTACGAAACATAAAATGAGTATGGACGGAAAAAAGTCGATAATGATCGTCGTAAATAGTTAGCCAGGAACTGATTGTTACGACCGTCCGGGGAATCTCTACGCGAGGACTCCGTATTTGACGCGTATTTGAAGTCTGGCATCGACCACGGTTATACCAGTTCTGGGGCGACTCGGCACCGATGGAGACCGAAACACAGGGTAACGCGACTGGATTGCAACGCACGGTGAGGGTCGGCATCTATACCATTTAAATGTTCAGCGCACCTATGTGTTATCCTTGCGTGCTTTTCGCCAATCGGAATTTCTTGCGCATGCGGTTGTTTAGCGGGTGTTCGTCGGTGTCAAAGAAACAAAAATTGCATACTGCCACCGCCGGCGCATCGCACCAGAAATGACTTCAAATTGTTGACCTGAAGGGAGAAATGTGTTTTTTGTCACAGTCTACCGGGGATGTTCAGTCCGTAGATTGTGAAAAGAAGGGTCCACATGCCTGTTACCATCAAATGACGATACTTGGGCCATGCGTGGACGTGATAAGGAGTCCCTTCACCAGCGGGCCACTCACTGTACGGGTTCAGATGAACATGTCGGGAGCACATGGGTGAGATGTTCTCACTATCTTATCAGATGAAGTACATCAGTAAGGGTCTGCGGGTGTAGCATTGTGTAGCAATCCTGTTCAATTTCGTCCTGACGTTGACATGGCTTCTGCCGCAACAGTGGACAAGGCATCAATTCGAGACCGGCTCTTCACATTATGAGCTGCGCGGCGGACTCATCAAATTGGCGTGTCGGTACAATGCCTAATTAGAGGTTCAGCGTTCTATCGGAGCGCGGTAAGTACGTTGAGACATTTGCCGTCGTACTCTGTCGGCGGCCGTGAAATCATTCGGCCAGCAAATAGATCGCAGATAGCACCGCTCGGCGAGAAAAGTGAATCTATGGACAATTATAGAGGTAGGAATTATGTCAGTGATGTTATCCTTGTGAAAGGAAGGAGTACGGACTAACAGTAAGGGTAGGTGCTGCGCATTGGCAGGTTTCGCGCGCGAGTAGTGTTGTCTTGCCGATTGGCGTCTTGAGTCACTTAGGATATCAACTGCTGCGAAGGGTAAGAAGCATAGGTCCCTATCCGCTACCAACAGGGATGCCTTACGAATGCCTTCATATTGGTGTCCCTGGCGACACGCCTGCTTCATTTTCGGCTGTTCCTTTGCGCAGTCAAGGGAAGGCGGAAAGAATGTTTTTTCTTAGCGACGGGCACATAATCGAGGTACCTGTATACGTATAGATCGTTATCTGCAACGCTAACACTGATCAATCTCGACCTCGACGGAAAAAGAAGACATGCAACTCACCAGACTACTGGTCAGAAATGCCGTTTTGGTGTTGGCTGGACCATATACGAGAAGGGAGTAAGGACGCTTGCGCAGCACTGAGTTATCTGTCTGACCGCCTCCAAGTAACTTGAGCCCTGTGAGAAACTATTATTGTTATGACATTTTGTGGAAAGGTGCCGATGTGCAGTGTGTATAACGCACAAAATAAGGAAACCGGGGTCGGGCCTGGACAACGTCATTGGCCGAACGAGTTCCAATTATACCGCGAAGGTTAGATGGAAATTTAAAATGAGAGAAGGTGCTGCGCTCGAGGACTCGGGTAGGTGAAGAGACAGATGACTGCACTGGTGGGTCGACGCACTGTAGACTGTCCCAATCATCTCGGGAACTTGCGGATCTCGGCACAGCTTGTGGGTGTTGGTGGGCGCCAAGGCCTCGGCGTCATAGAGAGGGGACCGTACACAAGATCTGCACCGCTAATTCTGCAGGTCAGGTGTTGAAATTCGGGATCATCTAGTGATGGCAACTTACAACGTCGGTTAAGAAGACAAGAACTAACGATAGTCGGAACCGCTTACAGATACGAAAACCTGAGGTGTAGTCACCGCTGCTGGCTTGACTGTTGAACGATTATCCTCGCCAATTAAAGGTCTTCCAATCTCCAGCACGTTCAAGGGGGACGACCGTCCATTGGAGCTAGGTGGTCTGTAGATGAGGCTACATGTACATCGGCTCATACACATCGTGACGCTCTGTGAAGATTCTTGATTAACAAGGACGAGAAGAGCCAAAAGCAAGCAGATTAGCTTGAACGAGTCACGGTATACAGACCTTTGTCTGCGTACGGTCCTGTGAGAATATGTCCAGAAGTGAAGCTAGTGAAGGTCCAAAAACTTACAAGTCACCAGGTCTCTTCAGCTGTCATCCTAGAGACGACATCGCCTTGCTAATGTCTAGAAAAAGCGGAGGAAGAAGATCAGAACAAGCCCCAAAAGATAATCTTCGATGGAAACAAGATTAGTAGTCCCCTAAGCTCAAAAGGCTGACTTTTGACAGCCACACGATGGATGGAGGCAAACCGAACAAGATATGTCTTACCAGAATAAGCTTATCGACGGCCTTAGTACTACTTGACGGACAGCCTATCCTGGTCATTCACAAGGCCTCAGAAGCCAAGATCTAATTGAGGGGCCGACAAGGGTTCTCGCATCACCCGTCACCACAGAAGGTTAGATTCTAATTCCGCACGGACTTGGGGCTTGCATATGCACATTGGGTCAAAGGAGAAGGACACGTCGCTTGCCAGTGCCATACAATGATAGATAGATACAGTGTCTACAAGCACATTCCTGAAAAAGATTAGATTGACGGTACTAAGACAGAAGAATTTGAATACATCGTGCGCAGCTCGCTGCTGCGAGCAAGATTTATGTACATCGTGGTGTTCTTGGTGGTCTTGGTGGTCGAGGAGAAAGAAGCTATGGTCACAGTCACGATTTCGCGGAATCCCCGGCCCGGCCCACCCGCTTGCTGACCAGCCGACCCACTTGCTTTAGCTAGTAATCTTTGCCCCACTTCGAGCAATATCAAAACTTGATCAAGTGGCGAATCCGTTTCTTCTCGTTGTTGTTGATTGCCGGCATGCATATTCAGAGAGGCTTATAGACTATAGTGGAAGAATTGGCGCGCCGCGCATTGCAATTGGAAAACCATCTTCAACTTTGTTTACAAGAAAGTTAGTTGAACAGTGTAAGTGTTACAGGAACGACGATTATAACTTAAAATAAGCTTTCCAGTAACGTCGGGATCTGAACATTAACCTTGTATTCCTCCGGAGACGTGAGTCAGCGGGACGCAGTATTATTGCCTCCGTAGTCAACCCCACTTGCGCTTGCTAAATCTCGACCCTGATAATCCAAGTGCTTCTATCAGCGTGTACTGTGTAAAAAGGTTTAATGATACAAATCCGGATAAGATCTAATACATACCGCTGGTTGTGTGGCTGCATCTGTCCTGCTCGTTGCTTGACCTGATCAGATTAATAATTCGCAATACATTGAACTTTCATGTTCTTCGCCGTTTCTGTCCTTATTCCGAATGCAATGCTTTTCGGGCTTGGCTTGACTGCGATCATGGCGCGGGTCAAGTGGTCAAGAACACATATTGCGCTGATGATACAAAGCGGTAGTACAAATTTACGACACTTCTATTGATTCACGTTCAGAGTTTGGACAGAACGGCATCAGCTCCAGAAACAGTGACTCCCTTAGCAGGCTCGAGCTATATATACACATAAGATAATGTCAGTGGGCAGCACTGGCAACACGTGTCGTATCGTACCTCTACATATTTCACCACGAGATCGTCGATGATCATAGCGTAGCGGGCGGTACGAGTACCAAAGCCAACCGCGGAGAGATCCACAGAAAGTCCCATACTTCCAGACCATTTGGCATCCGTGTCAGAAAGCATTAGCAGCTGTAATAACTCTTTAGTTAGGCTGTCGTAATCGTGGGAGTTGGAAGCGACTGTACTTTGTCTTGAACACCTTCGAATCTTCCCCATCCGCTCAGAACGAAAGCGTCATTCGCGGCGACGACGGCGATAGCATCAACACCTTTCGCCTTGAACTCATCGTACTTCTCGATGTACGGGGGAAGGTGATTCGCATGGCACGTAGGCTGATTCGGAATGTCAGAAATGTACATAAATCGGAAGCAAATAGCACACAGTGAAGGCTCCTGGAACGGAGAAAAGTACGATCTTCTTTCCCTTCCACGAGTTGGTGTTAAGCTTGGTGGCTATGATATATCCCCATTATTATGAGATTTAATCAGTCTCTGCTGGAACTTACGAATACCGCAAGCAAGCTGACATTCAATTGATCAATGGGGTGATCTTCACAATAAGTATCGACGCAACATACCTTGGTTTCCAGCTCGGGGGTATACGCAATGTAGGTGAAAGTCGCTTCAGGTATCGTATCGCCGACCTTGATTGTGGGGGCCATGATTGTCCAGATAAGTATGGGAGAAAAGAAGGTCGGTAGCTACTACTAACCATTTGCCGGGATAGGGACCTTTCTATCGGCTATCACCGAGCACGTGAGGCCTGACTAATTAAGTTCAAGGTGTTGGTGTTGGTGTTGTAAGGAAAATCAATAATCATCGATGCCATTTGCTCCTGGGAGGAGTGCCTGATGCAGCGAAAATCTCAACAAGGGTAAGCGTCCGCCGTTGACGTGGGGCCTTGTTGGGGGACAGGATTAGCGCTTGGCCTGATAAGTTCTCGGCAATCACGGCCATCAACTCAAGATAAGATAATTTTGGGTGCTCGAGTAACAAAGCTTGCGTCATGACGGTCTTGCCCTCTTACAGCATCCTTCTCCTTCAAGTGTTTCAAGTTTTCGAGTTGAGTGTGGAGCAAAACCATCTCCGTTCAAAAAATCGGTAGAATCTTCAGCCATCATGACTCTTTTAATGACAGCGGCGCAATTTTTCAGCATTAGTGATGCGCTGCCAACGGTTCACTCGGAGGGCCGCCCTGCGACGCGTCAAAAAGTCTGTATTCTTCATGTCTTCCCTGAAACCCGTTTGGTCGCTCTTCCTGGCCACATAATTACTTGCATGGAGGCTTCCCCTGGAATTCGCGTGGTCATTTGCATCGAAGAACTTGAACATTGTCTGCGGGCGCTGTATCCCAGTCCAACGGCATGCGTAGCTCAAGTCTGAGCTGCCAAACTTGACGTCAAAACGCAGATTATATATATCCAGACACTCATCCAGTGCTTAGCACTCGCGGAAGCCGTCGTTAGGCCGCTGAGAGACATTCTTCGAGCGACATTCATGACGATTTCACTTCGACTTTTGCTTTGGATTTTTTTTGGCAGCCAGAACAGTTGCCATCACGGAACGGCCGCGTTTGGGATATACTACTCCTTCATCGGTGGTGCCATCACGCCCTTCGGCAATACGTGGCAACCTCCCTCCGTCGCGTTTCATCCTCCTGCTTCGGGCATCACCTATTCTCTCACTGCGCTGTGAGCCCCAGGCCCTCGGGTGTGTTCTCCGCCCCTCAAGGGTTTTACAAACGGTCTTCAAGGCCTACACCATTCGACCTTCATATCCGAAACCCTCCGTTCAATGGCTCTCTGCTTGGTCATCGTCGAGCGCGTTGTCTTCCAATCAAGGGGGTTGACATCTCACCAACGTTGACAAGGTGCGTTCATTACCCTCAGGGATTCCCTGTTCTCCGATTCGACAGATCAATCTTCGATCATCTGTTGCCTTACAGTATCTACCCTTTAGCTTTACATCACTGGCGAATTGATGTGCTCCTGGCACATAAGAGGCGACCAGATTCATCATCACTCTCTCCACCTCCACCATCGGCTGCTGTTGTGCAGGGTTCGACGACGATGTAAGCGCCTCTGCCCACCCCTTTCAATATCTCACTCACCCTACCTAGGTCTTTCTGCTTACCGACAGTGCGGATTATTGTCACCTCCAACGCAGAGCGGTATCAGGTGGTCGAAATCACGGGTGCAACCAATGGCTCGTCCATACGAGAACGTATTTTGTCAAAGGTTGTTTTAGCCATAAAGGTTTCCTTTGAAAATGTTAACGCGTCCCTTCTCCCTCAGCTATGTATTCCGGACGATCGCTATTCGCGGTTTCGT
This sequence comes from Armillaria borealis, assembly GCA_030435635.1. Taxonomy (NCBI): domain Eukaryota; kingdom Fungi; phylum Basidiomycota; class Agaricomycetes; order Agaricales; family Physalacriaceae; genus Armillaria; species Armillaria borealis. Next base: position 173,555 of record JAUEPT010000041.1, on the reverse strand, counting down.
GTCTATCAGGCCCAAGTAGGCACATATGCCATTGGTAGTGCTCTGTCAGACGCGATGCTGTTTGAAATATGCCTCCAGCAAGGCGACCCGTCAGGGTCGTTGACATTCTTTGTGTCTACGGCGCCGGATCGACCACCTAAAACCACGGAACCTGATTATTCAGACACTTATCTGTACTCTCAATCGTAAGTATCTTATTATTATTCCTTGCCTCCGAACGCTGACGGAGTACAGAAGCCGTAGTCGTCGTCGAGTATGTGATATAACTGTCATCCTGTGATGCTGTACTGATGTTTTGCAGGGTTGAAATTGAGTCAATTTCAGATCGCTTGGTTGGGACATCTTCTTTGCTGTATATTACCCCGCGTGTACGATAGGTCTGTAGGATCTGCAAAGCTTGTACCACTAGCCTTATTCCAACCATGCGTCCTGTCGGAACACGGCTCATATGCTCTACGACTTCTCTGCTTCTGATTGGGAGACGCGGATCTCGCTGTCTTCGAAAGCATGTTGCCTCCCAATCCTGAGTGTCAAATTTCCGTGCCGTGTTCCGTGCATCAACATATAAAGATGCTTCCGAATCGATCCTTCTCTCTGCAGGGTCGTACGCTGTTCGAACTTGAAACCCGAAAATCGTGCTTCTTCCACGGGAAGGTCTATCCTTGCACGGCATATATCATCAACATGAGGATGGAGTGATTCGCTTTCGGTGTTGGTACCAACACCGAAGTGTTTTCGTGCTCTCATAAATGCTATGTATAGTCTTGATACTTCCCTGGGGTTCGGGAAATGGGGGTGGTGGGCAGCGGAAGCGGAGTCGAGTTGTTGCGAATGCAGTGTCGGTGGGAAGATATCTTTGATCTACGGCTGGAACGGTGGAACAGTATTCAATCCAATGAGTTAAGATGACATGTGAATTAAGTAGGTGTATCACCCTCGAATGCCCGGTTGGTGAACGGGTCATCACCAGGACGCACTAGTCCTTGGAGCGCTTCCTTTAGATGATCAGGCCTCGGTGAGCCACCATCAGCAAAGGAGAGCTGTGAACTCACGGGCAGCTCGTGTATCATAGAAAGGCGTCATCAATCCGACATAATATCGGAGCTTTGCAATGGTCATATGGGTGATTATGCCTCGTTTAATCAAGAAAAATTGACGATCTTTAAGGTCGTGCTTATTTTGGGCTGAGGTCACATCAAAATGGCCTCGATCGATCACTGACACTCTTTGACGCTGAATTATAATCAGCAAAACGGCAGGCGTACTCATTTCCTCTCAGGCTTCAGATTCCTCTTGGGTAGACGCCCGATTCCTCCATGATGCTGATCTGCACAATGTAAATTAGAGTTTGGGAGTAAGGTTGAATGTTCAAGTTGCGTCCCTAGATCACTATCATCCGCATTGTCAAAATCTAGTAGTACTTACTACTAACGGAGGTGCACAGGAACCATTGAGAGAATGTGAGTTAAAAACCATAGCAGTTGTGGCCGCACAAATGATCATTGCGGGTCCGTCGGGCATGCAGCTGATATCCTTTCGGCGTGTTGGTAAACGGTGGTCCGCGGAAGTGGGATCATCGAGAGGTGGATATTACCAGCTGTGACACCAGGCTTTGGGTCGGCTAGCTGCCTCCCTGGCCGGAGGGTTTTTCATTAGCTTGGTAACCCGGCTTTTCCAAATTAGCGTTGACTTGGGTCAAATGGTGATTCAGTCTTCGACCGTCCCCCCCCTCCCTACCGTCACCATACAACCCTCGATTCTGTCGTATGCGCACCTATACTACCGCCCGTCTTACACCTATGTTTTGATGGGGATGAATCAGTATATCCTTTTCTCTCAGTGGTCGTCATTGATTTGATTTTGATCATTCTTACTCATTTAGCACGCGTCATTCTAACAGCGGCTTATCTCTTGCTCTCCTCCGATATTAAATTGACTTGGAGAATGGAATATTGGCATAATAAATAAAACCAACCAAAGATATACGTGTGTAAGTTTCTGGCGGCGAAAATCTAGGAAATAATGGTTCCACCTCAGTTACTTGGGCAATTAGAAAACACAACATTTATTGACTATAGATCGTAGATTAGAATGTTTAGAGGCTAAAGCGCTAAGGGCCTAAGACGGTCAACACACAACATCAGATCATCCAAATACTTTTTACGCCGGTTGGATTTCAGAAGGAGGACCACACTAGAAGTGTGCAACGCACGACGTGCGCAACAGTAGACTCGACTCTACTCCACTGCAGTAACTGAGTACTCAATGCTCATTAAAGATTACTCCGATAAGGGGTGTTAAAAAGGTTCCCAAAAACATTGATGGATCACGGCAGGGTTTGAACCCATGCCCTTAAGTAATAACCAACTGCTTTTCTTACCAGTCCGCCAAATCACAATTGATTGCGGAGGCGAAAGAATCTATATTGTACCTACTCAAAGAACAAGCTCGTCCTTTATCACTACCACTTGTGATCGTCCATGGAGATTCCTGTGTACGTTTTGTACAGTCATAAGGGTGACGATTTCGTTACACAAATCTTTTTGGGTTGAAATCCCTATTTTCGGTGACTTCAGTGTCGCTCCAACCACCAGCGGGGCTCGAATACTTGGTTTAGTTGCGGATACAACTTACTGGTAAATGCGCCAATGTGACTGGGCAGTAATGCTTTTCTCCCTTAGTGAAAGGTTGCTTATCACCTACCAGACTATAGTGACTGTAGACTGAACCTGAACCGGGTCAACAGCTACTCGCCCCGTAGTATACTACAAAGCAACCTTCCAGGTTCTCATAAATCTTTCGACTAGTGGCCCACTTCAAACCGAGGCTTGGAGAGACCATATATAGCAATACAATAAGCTCGTCTAAGCGAATATACTGGAATCTGCATGTAACATTTATTTTCCGCAACCCTTAATTATCCCCCTCTACAGGCTCTACTCATTGAAGTCGCTGAATTCCCCATGTGTGTCGCGAGCACTTGTTTACTCAGCGGCCATAGGCAAAATACATCCGTCCCTACCAAAACCTCTAGTTTTTATGGCCTACTTGGAACACCTCGCTCGCGGTGACATCCAAGTCAGTAACACATCCAACCGCCGCCGTACTATGTTTGTCAAATGAATTCTTGCCCAGTATAATTGTTCCACGCGAAGAGTACGCTCGTTCCAGACCTACTTTAGAGTTTGATTCAGAAGTCTTACTCAATCAGCTCACCTCGGTACCTACAAGGGGTGATGAACAAACGTATGGCAGCCTGTTCGATGTGGCTATTGATGAACGAAATAGAGTAACAGCGGAGCAGATAGAGCGACCCTGCAAATTTTCCAAACTACTTTCTACTAGAAAGCTCTCGGGGCCGGCTATCTCAACCACATTATTATTAACGACGGACACCGGGGACCACGCCATTCATTGGGGGCATCGGATCAGCAAGACGACGGTAAGGTACCAGCCAGGCTAATCCCACAGTATGTTGCAATTACGCCATCTGGGGTTCAGTGTTCCAGTACCTAGCCCAAGTCACTTGTTCCGTCAGCAATAGGAGATAGCTATCACGTACCATAGGATTCCGACTATAATTGTCAACAGAGGGTCATGATCACGGGTCAAGAGCATCCTGAACCTAAAGCTGCTACCCCAAGTCCATGTCCATCTGTTTGACATGGAACTAATAAGTACGTCCAATGTCATCTTGAGGCTCGACAGTGTCCATACTAGAAAGGCGCTGTTCTAAAAATATTTGAAGCACAACAAAAATGATATGTAAAATACGGTGAGAGGATGTACCTCTCTCCAGTAAATAGCGCGGAGGAAATGCCCCGCCTCTTTGATCCGCTTGCGTATGGACGATGGGTCTGTAATTGAATCTTGCGTTCTCAGCCTCCGCAGCTTCGACGTGCATACAGGGAGCGGAAAAGATGCACACGATACTAATATAACGTCAGAACGTTAGAAAGCATTAGAAAGCATTCACTGAAACCTTTACTTACTTTTATCGTGTCCTAAGCTCACGTAAGAAAGACACGATGTTTCCAAGAAATGGCGCCGCATTTTGCGGTAAATAATAGGAACAATGTCAAGGGAATTATGCATCGGTTTTCATGATACACAATATATTGTGAACAACGGAGGTCGTATATGTGGCGTATTCCCACGGCGCGATAGAGCAAAAGAGACGCACATAGATGCGAGAGTAAAGTTGTAGACGAGTCAGAAAGATATGATCATGCTTATCTACCCTTCTGAGGGTAGTCCCGACAAGATTAGGGGTAGACAGTATGTTTATTGGTCACTGGGTGATATGCCTTCCTGTCGTATACAGAGATTTCCGTTTTTGCGCTCTCTGTCATTCCAAAGCGTATAGATCGGGCAGACAAATTACCGTCGGCCCACACCGTCGACAAGTCGACTTCCCATCTCGCCTTTTTTTGCCTCAGCAAAAACAGTTGACGACAGGAGGACCGCCGCTGTTTGTTTTGCGAACGGGCTTGCAAAGACTTCAGGAGAGACAAGCTCAACGGTGAATTCGGTCTGAATGAGGCTGATTTCGTGGGCACATGACGCTAAATCAAGTGCCTCAGGACATCTGAGGGTCATCACATCATCACTGACATTCCGTCCTACAAGGCTCATTCATTCGTCACCACCCAAGAAACCGCTACGTCTCCCTATTACATGAAGACCCCAACGGCAATGGAGAAGCGGAGAAGATGAAACAAGGTATGGAGCAGGAATTGGAATTGATGACGAATGATATCAGGAAGGAGTTTCTGATGGAATGGAGGCATTGAAGAAGGAGATCATTGGGCTGAGAAGTAGAGTCGAAGCGTTGGAGGAAGAAACCACAAAGCTGAAGGAAGAGAACGCCAAGAAGGGAGAGAACGCCGAGCTGAAGGGAGAGAACTGAAGAGTAGAGTTGAAGCGTTAGAGACTGAGGTGGTCAAAATTGAGCGCCTTCTGTTTGTCCTTGAGAGGCCAACTTGGCGATGTCGCTGATGAGGCGGCGGATATGGAAATATGGATTGCAGGGGATGCGTCGCTTGTTTTTTCTTTGACCGTCGACTCTTCCTAATGCAGACCGAGTTCGCCACGCCCTTGATCGCGCTCAGGGCAGTCCGGTTCAGCTCGTCAACATCCTGGCCATCTCCGTCGTTCCGAACAGTGCTTCTGGAAGTGAATATTCTCGAGCTTGGTAAGATTTGGCCACACGGAACACTCGGAGCGATGTGGATGCAGCACACATCAACACTGCTCGAGTGCTTATCTGTAGCACCCGGTGCTCACAGTCCGACATGCCTTCTGATCTGCTCCTTGCCGAATTGTGGGTGAGGAAGAGCAAAGATCGAGTCAAGGGCGAAATATGATGAGAAAATATACCTCCACTAAGTAACGAGGCGGAAATGCCCCGCCTCTTTGATCCGCCTGCATATGGATGATGAATCTAAAATTGAGATGTGCACATGGAAAGGGAACGGATGTTGCCCTACGCGATACCAATATAACATCAGATTGTCAGAAAATGTTCATTGAAACCTCTGCTTACTTTTATCGTACCTTGTAAAATATCGTGACGTCTTGCGATCGGGAGATTGTGTTGTATTCTGCTCGGTCAGGAGGAAAGTAAAAGATGGAACCCTCGAAATAGAAGGCAGCGAAATCACTCATCGGTTTTAACGACACATTTTTGGGACAGGTTGTGAACACCGTGGACTTTATGGTGTTGTTGTCCCGTAACGGGACAGAGCGAAAGAGACGCACACAAGTGCGAAGGTAGAATTGCAGACTGATAAAGAAGGCACAATTATGGCTGTTCTCAGTGTTCTGCCATCCTGAAGGCGGTCGCGATATAGACGGTATGATCAATGCTAACTGGGCGACAAGCCAGTTACCGTCTATAGTATACAGAGATTCTCCTTTTTGTTGTTCCAAAACGGCGGTAGAGTAGTAACTTCCGAGAGAAGATGGTGAAATACAAATGAGGTGAGGCGTACGGATACATCATACAATACCCTGGAAACATCCGAGCGTGAGTAGTGCTGATTGAAGGTACAAGGAAGTCCAGATAGAGCATCAAGAAGAAACATCGGTAACAACGACAAAACGGTCATTCTCCGCGAACGGTGGAACCCCTCGACCTGGTCCGTGCCAGCCCAAAGCCCACGCTGCTCGCAGGCCTGCTCGGAATCCTTCCCAAGTCGACCTGACTCTCCCCGCCCCCGATGATAGCAGGGTCGACGTAGCTTTGCTTGTCAAAGTGCTCAAACTTGCCGTGGGAGCGCTGTGAGAGGTTAGAGGGCACACGGCGGAGCGAAGGAAGAGGGCTCATGCCCATATCGGGGGTCAGGAAGTTTTGGGAACGCATGCTCGATGTGCGTTGGTGTGAAGGTAGAGGATTGGAGATCATCTCAGGTGTAACAGCCCCGGTTGATTTATGTCGGGAGTGAGAACTTGCGGCACGGGGAGGAGGAGGGAATGGGTTGGGCAGGGGAGGTGATTCGGCAGGAACGGGAGTTTGTTGTCTGGATGGTGATGCCTGCCATGTAGGATTAGAATATGCCGAAGGAGGTCGACCTTGTTGTTGGTGGGATTGAGAGGAAGGCGGCCTTGTTGGGAGCCAGCTTGGCGCTACCTGATCCCATTCGTGGTCAGTCGAAAGTTGGACCTGCTCGGGAGGAGGTAATGGCTGTTGTCGGGGCGGAGGCCTGTCACCAGATACACTCTCTTGTCTCCGACTAGCGGATCTCATTGCAGACGAGGGCGTATGCGAAGACTATGAGGAAAATCAGAGGAAAAAGAAGCGATATTGACTATCAAACATACTGGAGGCTGGACATTGATATCCACGGGCGAACTGTTCCCAGCTGAGGCGATATTCGGACTCTTCAGATGCGATCGCACAGAAGACGAGGGCCCTTGCATTGGAGAAAGTGGTGTATCATCGACGCTCACCGTGCTCTCTCTTATCGGGTCCAAATGTCCGAACTTTCCCCTACCATCGGGCTCTAGGATCCCTAGACCAGTCAATGTATCTACCGATGCATTATAAGAGGTTGCCCGCCCCGGGGCTGTATAACTGTATTCAGAGAGATCGTCGTCGTTCCTCGCTTTACCTTTACCCTTCCTGTCTGGCTCCTCCGGTTGTGGGGATGCTGCTCGCATTGAGCTATTCCACTCATGTGGAGGAGGCATGCTGATGACACCACTGGCGTCTAATGTTGGTATGAAGTTATCGGGAGCGGTGGCATATTGAGGATGATGGCTCTGCAGCGGATCTTCTGCAGGAGGAACTTCGACATGGTATTCACGGACAGAAGGCGAAGGAGGGAGTGGCTCTTCTGTGTCAGTTGGAGATAGTGTATGAGCAGAAGGAACTGTTGGAGGCGCGGCATGGACAGCAGGACGTGATGGTGACACGAGATAGTACGTTTCCGTGGTATCGGTTCTCGGTACCGGTTGGGTTTGTTCCTCGTACTCTTCTTCCTCCTCCTCGTCGATATCTTCTTCTTCTTCCTCTTCGGATCCGTATTCTTCCGTGCCCGCAATTTGGGGTGGCCTGAACTCTCCGATCTCCCGCTGAGCTTGGGCGTATCCAGACAACATGCCCATCCGTCTGCCTTCTATCAAAGCCTCAAGTACAGCACGCTTCTGTTCCGTCTTGTGGGCTTGCGACCGTGCACGCACAGCGTCTCTCTCTGCACTCTGCAGCTGCTCAGACACGGTTTCCAACACCTCTTCTCCCCTCTTAATCTCCGACCGAGCATGGTTATACTGAACACGGTACATTTCTAGCTGTTTCTTGGCCTCGATGAGCTCCTCGTGCATCTTCAGTCGACCTTCGTTCAATAACTGAAATCGTTGCACGAGTTGCGCCGAAAAATCCTCAGCGGCGGATGCACGCTGCGTTTCCTGCTCGAGTCGCTCCAGCACGACGACCATGGCCTTTGCGCATCTTGTTCGCCTCATATTCTTGATCGATTACGAGGCGCAACAGCTGTTTGTGGGATGATTGGCCATGAATTAGCTCGCGTTCTCTACGAAATCGCTCCGATGGTCCGTTTCGTCGTCGCTTATGGCGTTGAACGGCACCCGTGTCTTGCGACGGCGACGATAGAAGCTCGGACCTTGTAGACGATTCATTGCTCGCAAAAGTTTCATTAACGAATTCCTGGACGACACCACTGTAAAATATACGTTCGACGCGGCATTGTTGACCGAGTGATTTTTACTCACCTGTTCCCTTGAGGACGTCCGGGATAAGGGTAGGAACCACTGGCACCTTCCATGGCACCAAGTGTGATGCAGAGACTATCCTTGAAAGAAGATAACCTGTTCAGGACGAGGTCATGGTCGCCGGATAAGTACAAGAAACGTTCCGCGACACAGCCACATAGTACTCCGGATTAGGCTTGTCGAATTTCACGCCAGCGAAATCAAGTCATAGAAATAATAATATTCTACATGGGTCGTGGTATAAGTAGGTGTTTGCATCATGATCATTGTTAGAGGTAATTAGAGTATATAACAAAAGTCCAAATTCCGCGTGAGAGGATTGCGATGGGAGGAAAAATGGGAAAGACACAAGATGGGATAATGTAAGTATGTATGGGGGGGAGTACACCCTACTGAAGGTACCTCGTAAAAATATAAGACAAGAAAGGCTATAGCGCTCGGCCGCCCTGCCAAGATGCAGTGCTAGCACGTCGGTCATCGTACTGCGGATCAGATGGTTGCTCTTGTTGCTGTTGCTGGAACGTAGGAGACTGCAGGTATTGCCCAGAATAATACCCGCCTTCACCTGATCGTGGACCAGGAGTAAGATGGCCGGACGAAGACGCAGGAGGACTGCCAACCACAGTCTCATCCGAGGTATGGAAGTCATCATGTACCGTAGCATATGACGCTTCACTCGCCGTCGACCTGTCGACATGGTGGTGACTGTGGCTTGACATAGATGGTGGACTCCGTACATCCATCTCGTAGGCGTCTCCAGTATCGTACGGCGTTGATCGTCCGTGAGTGGCAGGCACACTGATGATGGGTAGTGACAGAGGTGGCGGACTAGAGGCACGAGTGCCCCGATGGGTCGTGGCAATGCTTGTTCTCCTGCTGGGCGGTGTGCTCGTGATCGAGCCGTCAGTATAACGGTACTTGGGTGATGGTAGTGGTGAGGGCGGAGGGATGTCGGAGACAGAATAGTATGATGCTGGAGTTTCGGTCTGCCGATTGAAACCACGGGGAGAAAGATTGGTGTCGAGCGGAGGTGTATCTAGATCTGTTCGTCGAGGTTGATTGCCAGGGCCAGGGCTTGATGTCAGTGCGGGCTCATATGGAGTGTTGCTGAGAGACATCTCCGACTGACTACGACCGTGTCCAAACATAGGCGCGGCTTCCAGTGTATCACCATTGCGATTCTTAGCCTTCCGGTGCCGGATCCCAAGCTGATCCTTGAGATCGCCTTTGACCCACATTTCACGGACAATTTCTTTATCCAAAGGAAAGTACGCGGAAGAAAAGAATTTGCACACGAAGCGGGGACCTGACGAATAACAACATGGCATGAATGAGATGGCATCTTCGAAGAAATACAAACACACCAAGGGAAACAACGGTGGAGAACACAACCGTTGCCCAGAAAGGAATGCCGCCGAACAAGATCTGCATCTCATTGATGAAGTCGGAACTGAAAAAGAACGAATATACTATAATCCATAGCAGCATGACAATGCTAGAGCCGAAGACCACAATCCATGTTATGACGGTCCAGCTACCCGCAAACTTTAGTAACAAAATTATCGTTCACAAAAGAATGACATACTAGTGAGTGTTCATTCCGACATAAGTATTCGCAGAGAAAATGGCGGAAACGGCAACTGTTGTTCCAAAGTCGGCTAAAGAGTTCATGTCTTTCCCGCTCCACGACACCGAGAGACCAAGCGTCCAGACCAAGTATGCCATGAAGAACACAACCGCAGACTGATACAAACCATCTAACATGTAGGCCCAAAATTTTCCCCGGGTGTACTCCAAACCGCGGATTCCCCGAACATAGAGCTGCGGGAACGCAAGCGCAGCCTGGGCGTTGATGTCCTGGTCGAATGCTAAAGAGAATCGTTGTCAATAAGGCACATGTGAACTATAAATTCATGATCATACCTCCGAGGATAATAACGGGAAGCGATGTAAATACAAGATTGTACAACAAGATGAATGTGTACTGATACAGATAGGTCCCATAGAAACTATAAGCTTGTTTGGCGTACGTCAAAGGATACGATGCAGGGACTCACTTGTTGAAGGGCAGATACCAAAACAAAGCGAAGGTCCAGATGACGTTCTGGAATGCATATGTTAGAGTTTTCGCTTGCAGCACAGAACTTCCGTACCTTGTAGAAAAAGTTGCTGTGCATGTCTGCCACACGTTGATACGACCAACGGCCGTGGACAATCAACAGCTTGGTCAAGAACCGGAACTGCCCAAAAGCATAATCCTGCCGACATAGCTGCCTGTGAACCCTCTAGACCGAACAGTCCGCAACCAATATTGGCCTCTTGAATCATAGCGACGTCGTTAGCGCCATCACCAATGGACAGTGTCATGGCATTGCGTCCCTTCCTTGACCTGAAATCCAGGGTAAGACTGCATTCAAACGTCAAAAGGAAACATAAAAGTTGCGCGCACCAATTTGACAGTCAGCGCTTTTTGAGCAGGAGAAACACGGCAGCAGACAACAGTTTCACACTGTGTACCAAGGTTAAGGAACAAGGGCTTAAGCTCGGGAGTTAGCGCATGTCGAAGAGTGTCCCCGTCGATCACCACAGCAAACGACGCCTTCGACCCAGGAAGGAAACCCCGCTTCCGAGGATCAAACGACGGCGGCCCTAAAATAGACGCTATCTTATTGAGACCGGCCTCTATCTGCGAGCGCGCCTGTTCGTATGAATCGGCGGAAAGAATCATCAGGTCCATGTCGTTTTTGAGTAGGTTGCAGCTGTAGCCGATTTCAATGGCGGTCTGAAGTTTATCACCTAGGGTTATAGGTTTTCAGGAAAAAGTACCCTTGATGTAAATGCGATCTTACCTGTCAAAATCCATAGCTTGATCCCAGCGCGATGCAGGGTCTCGATGGCCTCTGGAACACCTTCTTGTAACTTATCCTCCAGGGCGGTAGCCCCGAGTATCTGCAGCGAGTGCTCGATAAGCTCGTTCGCCTTATCAATCTCCTCGTCCCGGTTTTCGATGGCGTTGGTGGCAGCGTCGTATGTTCTAGACCATGTCAAATACTCTTCCTCCGTAAGCCAGCGGTATGAGATACACAACGTCCGGAGTCCATTATTAGCAAACATCTCCATGTCCTTGCTCGTCTGTTCTTTCAAGACAGGGTCATGGTCTTTTGCAAGGCGTGCGTAAACAACACTATCCGCCCCTTTGCAGTAAAGGATCAATCGCCCATCTGGACATCGGAAAACTGCGCTCATGCGTTTCCTGGTACTGTTGAACTCGAGTACCTTCAATAGTGTGTACTTCTCCGACTGGCCCATGACTTCTATGTCAAAGGTATCCTTTGATTTCTTGACAAAGGGGAACCCAACATCTCGAGCGGCAGCCACCAAAGCGGCCTCGTCCGGCGATTCAGCCTTGTAATCTAAATAATATGGCGACTCCTGGGGTTCGGGTTTGTCGGAAAGGACCGTATGACACAGTGCGAGCGCTCGGAAGAAGGCGATGAGGTGTCCCCGTTGCTCAGACGAACGGTCCGCTAAATCCTGAGCGAGTTTGGGCGACACCAGTGTCAGCTTTTCCGGCTGAAGGTACCGATTCTTGAAGGTGCGCTCCATAACACTCAGCATCTGCTGTTTGAGTGCTGCGAGTTTTTCCGCCAAGTCACGGGGGTCAAGGGAGTCTGCATTGCCTTCTCGGGTTGCAGCTCCGCGCTGTGCCTCTGTGACACCCTCTCCATATGCGACACCATGGACCGAGCACTTCTGAAACTCCATGATGTTTTGCGTGAGTGTACCGGTCTTGTCCGAAAATACATACTCGATCTGCCCCAAGTCATCGGAGATGTTCCATGTTTTAGGAACGCAAGGCGTGTCGTAGGGTTGATAGTACATATCCACGTCCTGAGAAATGAAGTAGGCCTGTATAGTCTTGACGATCTCGATAGAAATATACAGCTGATATTGGTACAATGTTTTGGAAAGCAATGAGACATGACCTTCACGACGTAATGAGTAGCAATCCACAAAAAGAAAGTTGATACATACACAAAGGTTATTATGGCGTTCACGATTGGTGAATCCGTCGCGTCCGAGTTGATCTCGAAAAACTCAGCGCTGGTACCCGTCTGCGCGTCCTGTAGTCCATTGAAAATAGCCGCAATGGTACACATAAAAACCAGGACACCGAAGTTGACAATGACGTTGAAATTCGTCTCCTTCTCTATTTTCGAACGTTTCGACGGCGTAGCGCCTCCGTTCAACATGATCTTAGTGTCCGCACCGGTAAAAACAACGAGGCCGATGATCCAAGTAGTATTACGGATGGCACAACCACGAAGGAGCATTTCATTGATCGTGACCGGTTCCTGCTTCTTCTCGCCCGTGACAGTGTCCTTGTAGCGAAGAACACCGTGGTAAAGATACAGGTTCTGGTGGGGCGGCTCGGAGTCAAGATAAAACGATGAGCGTTCGATATCGTCTTCAGAGGATATAGACGAAGTCGCCTTGATAGATTTTCGAGGCTTTAGATTGGTCTCGCCGTCCAGATTCTTCGTCTCCAGATAGCACATCCCATCAGGATCCGACGTCGAGAGAACAACGATATCAGCGGGAACTTGATCGTTCTCCCGCAAAAGAACGATGTCTCCGACTTCCAGCTTCTTCCACAGTGTCCTCTCCCATCGAGCAGAACCTCCAGGTCGACGTTTCCAATCAATTACACCAAGAGTGGACTGGGAACCGTCATTTTGCTTGAATTGCCGGAAATCCGTGGCAGAGTTGCGCTGGGTTGATGTATCAGAGAGTGATGACGCGTCCGGAGGGTAACTATGGGAATCAATACTCTGGATATCATCCAACTGTCGACCAGCGCCTGAGCGTACATGATCAAGATCAAAACTTGTGGTGGACGGTTCGTCATGTGAAAGCACGGAGGTATCGCCGGTTTTACTAAGCATGACGCGCACGCCGTGGCCTGCCTCGTTGGCCTCTCGGTCGCGAAGTTTCCGTACGCCTTTAGTTACCTTCCCCGGTGGATTAATACCCAACATCTTCTCGAACCAAGGCCGGGGATCTGTCGGTTGGTTGACATTACGCCAAGAACCTAATTTTGTTGCCGCCGACGTGTTGACCTCTTCGTCAAGAGTCGCACGACGATAGTCTTCTACGGCATCTTTGATGGCGGTTACTGTGAGAATAAAAGCAAGCGGTAGGACTGCAATGGCGCCCGATGCTGCGTCGAATACGGGGAAAACTGCGGAGCGTCGTTAGAGGTGTCCAGCACACGAAACCGAACGCGAGTACTCACGTTGAAGCACGACGAGGGTAAGGAAAAATAAGTTTGCCACCCTAAATTAATCAATGAACACGACAAAAATCCATGGGGAGTATGGTAGCGCACCGTCTAAATTGCTCGTATAGATTCTTGGGAATAAAAGTTAGAATGGTATATTCTACACATTGGCATGAGATTGAAATGAACGTGAAGAATGATAATTCAAGCACTCACTGGTAGTCCGGACCTTGTTTCTCTCGTAGCGAGCAATGGGTTCCCCGTGAACATCGACTTCCAGCACTCCCAAAGGATAATTTACGTAGACATTCCTCCGCTCGCCGGGTATCTCTGTCGAAGGCACCGCATTGACAGGTGTCGGTTCAGGCTTTTTCTTCTCAGCACTCTTTCGAAAGAACCTGGACCGTTTCCTCTTCCTCCTCTTCTCAGCTCTCTGTTCGGACCGTATCGACTCTGCTATTGCCGACGCTGCAGTACGAACGGTTCGAAGGCGAAGTTCTGGGTCGATAGTCTCGTCATTTTCTTCGTCGTATTCGGTTTCTCGCTGATTAGAACGTCTGAGAAAAGACATATGGTCGCCTCTGTGCGGCGATTTGCTAAGGTATGACCTCGAATTTTGTGTCAGTAATACCGCGTATGTACTCGCCCTGGTACGCCGAGAACCAGCACGGAAAACGAGGACGAATAGAAGGAAATGAGGGTACCAAATGAAGGTAAAAGGAGAAAGCAATGTTAGACCGCACCGCTCGGCGCTCGCAGTGATTGCCATTTTCGGTGCTGACTCATCATGAAACATTCTCGGTCAGCCAAGAAATTCTTGGAAGTTGAAGTAGAAATATCTGAATACATCTTTCTTTCCTACACCCCCAAATCCCCCCCCCCCTCCCTCCCCCAAACTGCCGCTGTGTCACAAGTTTAGATTTTTAAAGCCTTCGGCAGACTTGAAATTCCATTGCTTTCAAATCACTGCGGCTGCGTATCAATACAGCTGACGTTGAGAAGCAGTGACGACGCCCCCCTGCGGACCTCGAATTCTATGTCACTTGGCAGTCGACCAAGCGTTGTGTTGTGCGATTGGTGGTCAACGACAGGAGCATGCGGGGCCATTCTTGCAGAAGAGAATCCTCCGGTGGTCTATCCTTTCCCTTTGCTGCCTATGGGTAACCACTGATTCCGCAGACGCCCGGGCAGACACGGGTTAATATTAACTACACAGCGCGTTGCGACCGCTCAATATCCCCTAAGTCAAAACTGCCCTGGAATTCATTGTGCCGATGGTCCACGTACGATGGATCAGTCAGCTTCGGGTCTACGGGATTATCGACTCTCTGTCTTTAACGATAGCGAGGAACTGCGTGCTCTGGTACGATACTTGTGCTACTGAGGACCATTGCAATACATGCATGTGTTGGCCAATGAGTAACGCAGTTACTTACTCGTATCGACGACGTACGGTACAAAAATGAAGTCATGTTGTCAAACGCGCCTCGTCAGCCCAGTCTATTCATAGCGGTGTCATAATGCGCAGGTACAAAGGGGCGCGGGAAAATCGTAAAGAGCACCCACAAACACCCACATCAGGGAGGCTGTTAAAATTTGTGACTTACACTTATATACTTATATTATTCAAGCATTCATTCATACCAACAAGATAGCTTGCTATAGTTTCTCGAAAACCTCCATCTATACTGACTCAAATACTAGAGTTAATTAGACAAGGCATTGAACAATGGCTTGAGGCAGCTATGCAATGAGATCTAATCGAATCCTGTCCCCCGCAAGTTGTGGATCACTGGATGGCGAAAAAGAGACGAGAGATGGACATGGTAGCCGTCGGCATCGCAGCGGTACAAAGCGGCGCATCCGCAGCAGACTTACTAGTTGATTTAATTCTCTCTATTGAGGGCCAGGAGGACTGTTGGGTAATAAAACTTCCGTCCTTCCTTCCTCCACCCATAATTAACAAGACTGCACGAGATTCTCCTCCAATTCCTGAATTTTCTCTAGGAGATCCTTAGGAAATTCAATGAATATGAGGTTCACACAAGATGCCGCCCGACTCCGAAGTCTAATCGAAGCCTCGCGTCAAGTCAGGAAAGCTGCATTGCGCCTGAGCGGGTCCGGGGGGTTGGAGAAATGTGCTAATATTCTCTTCAGAACGCAAAAATAAAGAGAGCTCCAACCATGAGATCAATATTTGAAGTTTGGTCCTTTAAATTCATTGCAGAGTTCAGAGTCCAGATAAATGCGGAACCTCAAAATCGACGAGTACCATGATTGCTCCGGCGCGCTTTCGGCGGATGATATGCACATATCGCATCATCCCCATCAGACATACCACCTGCTGATGTTCTTAAAAAGTCACGGCACTTTTTTTAATCTGCTTGGCATATCGTCTCTCGTGGTCTGTCTTCATGTCACGGTGGTCCGGACAAGGTCGAGCACTTAATGGCGCGCGCCGCAGTCAGCACAAAAAATCAAGATGCTTGGCAGCACTTCTCCAAGCAACCTCGGCGCGCGCGTTTTCTAACACAAGGGTGGGGAAGAGGACAATCGGCTCTGCGATTTGCCTTCCTTCCGGGAATATGTATGTTGATCCTGTAATGAGTCTCTGTTCGACCATCCCTCGGCAGAACTGGCAGTGGCAAGATATATGTCCTGTCGGCACGCTTCTCGGTCTTGGCAAGCCAGCGGCTTACGAAGCCTTGACTGGTCATCTGACAAGCTTGACTTATCGACCTTACCGACTTTATCGTGTGGCGGTTTGTATCGAGCTTGTAAAGTACTATGCATAGGATCAATCATGATTTTCCCTCTGATGTGCATCAACCGAGTAAGTCACTTGAGAAAGCCGTCTCCTCCTTTCTCCAACACCTGTGCACATCCGCTAGGAAGCTTAACAATAAGTAAAGGGCGCCTTTTTATGGTCCGAGGGGTTTCTGCAGGCAGTCTGCGTGACCGCGTCTCACGGAGGACCGGTCCGTGCGATCAACGTCGGATGTGATCCTTAAGATTCGGAGTCTCTTTCTTTCTTCTTCCAGGCACATGGAACGCCAAGGCGCTCACTTGCCCAGAGCAACCTAAGCTCGCGGCAAGATCGTTTTCTTCAAGTTTTCTCCTTTCCTCTTTCTTCATTTCCGGGGTCGGAGGTGGACACCATCCTTTTTATTCTCTCCGACATGTGCCGAAGCTTGCTGGTCTTGTTAATTCAACTTCTTTCAGTTCTCGTGTCTGCAGATATTCAATCAGGGAGACGAACAAATGGTGGAATACATGTGCCTATATTCAGAAAAGAGTCGCCTCGGTCCCTGTTGAAAAATCGTGGTGAGCTTTCCAGTGCCATTGGTTTGGGTGATTATTTTGACGTGTAAGTATTCCCCATCGCATTTCTCGTTGCCGTACTGATATCTCCCCCCCAGAACATACCATGTATTGGTGACCATTGGAAATACTTCTATTCCCCTGGTACTCGGTACATCTTTGTTCATCATGGACACTGGTATGTATTTAACTATTTCTTAATCTTTAGATACTGGCTCCTCCGACTTGTGGGCTATCTCGGATGCCTGCGACTCCGAAAGTTGTACGACGGAGGTATCGCTATACCCTCAGACGAGCTTTACATCGACAGGTCTCGAGGCTCAGCTATTTTATGGCGATTCGCAATCTGGGACCTACGCTCTTGGTACTATAGGACAGGACACAGTTTCACTTGCAGGGTTGCACCTCGATGGCCAGTATTTTGCCTCAATAAATGAAACCAATACGAGTGTGCTCGATACAGGAGCAGCAGGGATTTTCGGTCTTGGATTTCCTGGCAACAGGCTCGTTTTTCTCAGCCTACTTTTTTTTCTCGTTTCTAACAGTTTCTTGAACAGTTTCATCTGGTCAGACGTATTCTTTAACAAACACACGTCGCTTTCCCAGCGTCGGCGAAGCGATGAGCCGCCTGCTAGGAGTCGTCGCCGACGCCAAGGAAACTTTAGAACACGTTTTCTTCCACCTGCATTTCCTGTCATCGCGAACCGCATTGGGTCCCAGCGCCGGCAATCACATTCAAACTCGTCCGCTGCCGCACGGACATCCGTCATTACTGATTCGTACGCGTCCATGGGCCCGTTCGTTGTTCGGCTCGTTGCTAACGCAGAATTGAACGCTCCAATGTTCACCGTCACATTGCAACGGAACACTATATCTCGAGGTGGTAACGTTGGACAGCTAAGTATCGGGGAGCTCCCCGCTGGTATCAAGAACGAGAGTCTTACTTGGGTTCCCATTCGCTCATATTCCAGCGAAGAGGGCGGTCTGGCCGGGCCCACAGATTCTCCGAATGAAGTATGTCGAACCTAGAAGCCTCCACTGTTGTCACTTTTCACACACACACAGAAATATCCTATTAACTGGGAAATCTTTATTGATGCCGTATATTTGGACGGGCAGAAATTGAATCGATCTTCCCTCGCTTCTTCGGATATTGCGGTTTCTGGTCTTGTTGACACCGTAAGTGTATTGAATTGCCATACACGTTCGCCTTGGCTTAGACATGTTCCAGGGAAACTCTCTTGTCCGCGGCCCTTCAGATATCATCGACGCGATTCACACCCAGCTTGGTGGGACAGAATTCTCTTGTTCCACTCCTCATACGCTCGCCTTTCAGATCGGAGGCAAAATGTTCCCTATTGATCCACGCGACTTCATCGTTCAAGCATTTGCCGATAATGTTGACATCTGTGCAGCAAACATTGCAGTCACCGACACGCCCGTTCTCGGTGGTGGGGGCCCCCTCTACAGCTGGTGTCTTGGAGATCCATTTTTGAAGAGGTGGGTCTTCTGGCGTTTGTCGCTCATCACGGCTCAATGTACTCACCGGATGTAGTGTCTTGTCTGCGTTTCATTATGGCAATCTGTCGTATCCGTCTGCAGACTCCCCCCGGATAGGATTGCTCTCCACAGTACCGGAAGACGCCTCGGACAAACTTATCGAGTCTGTAACAGCAGCGTCTGATAGTGGTAATTTATATGGTGCGATTATGCAGGCTCACACTACCTATCAGTGGCAGGCTCGTTGATTTTGACTACAGGAACGGCTGAATCGGCTCCCACCGGTCTTCCTGTCATCGGTTCAACTAATTCGCTTGGAGTTCCGAAGGTCGCAGAAACGCAGACTTCAACGTCTTCAAACGGTGATGTGGTTTCATTCAACCGAATACAAGGATGGCTAGCACTGCTGCTTGTTACCGGCCTAGTCTTGCTACGCCCCTAGAACATGAGAGGATGTAGTGACTCGGGGCTATGATTCATTGTGTTTTAGCGTACTCACTGGCCTTTACTTATGCGGATTCAGCAACTGATGTTCATGAAAAATGCGTATTTTGTATGATTATATCCCGTATACTAATTCAATAATTCTAAGAGAAAAGTCATATCTAGATGGCAGCATGCGCACTTTCAAGAACTTAACGAGATCTCCTAGACACCGTTAACAATCCTTGCTTTGTAACTTCCTCAAAATATCCTGCGTGTTTCTTCATCAGTCCCTCCAACTCGCCTTCCCACAACGGCCAATTTGCTTTTTCGCTTTCGGCTATCTCCCAATCATACGGGGCTGCACTGAACATGAGCTCAACCTTCCTTAATTCCATCTTCGCAAGAAATTGGTCGAGCTCTGCGAACTTCTCCGGACTCCCAGATATGCGATTCAAAGAGTACTCCAATTGGACCTCCTTTAAGCAGCCACCTTGGGCTTTGTACAGAAGGTGTATGAGCCAATCTGTCAGTTCGTCACAAGCTTTGCACGCGTCTGTCGGATCCCAGCGCCCGGGAGAAGTCACAAACAGACGAAACTTGGTAACATTTCGGATATCAGGGACGGGGATATCGGTGTTGTTGGCCCCCTCTAGAAACAGTTCGTCGAGGTACGTGTAGGGAATCACGTCGTGTTGTGGGATCTCCCACTCCGGATTGAAAAGCGGATAGGTAAGTCGTCGAATTCGAGATGGCTGGGGGAGGAGGGGGAGAAGGCACTTGATCGTTTTTGCTTCCGTTCGACTGCATGCAAAGGTGATCACCAGCTCTTCAAGGTCGACAGAAACTCCAGGCGACGGGGATGTCTCTTCATATATACCTACTTCCCGCAGCTTTAGCTTGCGTAGTTTGTGGAACCCTCCGAGGAAGGTTCCAAGGTTCGTCACAGAACACTCGTTAATTTCCAACTCCTCGACTCCAGGCCAGATGATATCAACGTCGACTAGTTTCACCTTGACGAGACGTAAGGACGTCAAGTTCTCCATCAAGCCCAAGGCAGTAGGAAGCTGCGGTTCGGAGGCCACCCATGTCGGCGAGGGGCCTGCGTACCAGATGTTGTCTTCGCTAAGGGTAAGCCTCTTTGCAAGTGACGCCGCACTGTGGCACTTCTTCGGGAAGTTTTCGCAGCGATTGACCGACCTGTGTGAGATGAATTTAAAGTGTACGGCGTGGAATAGATGATATCGGCTACGGTTGACGAGTTGGCGAGAGGCGATTGCGCAGAGTGAGAGAGAGTCAACATCGTCGGAAAGAGCGTCGATTATTTGATCCATGAGCTCTGGCGGTAATATAGGCGCAGATGCTGTAGATTGTGGTTTAGGATGTGCACTCATGGTAGTGGTGGTGGTGTTGGTGGTGGTTTGTGTTTATGAACAGGGGCTCTGGAATCTGGATATTTATAACGCCCCTTTCTTCCCTTTCTGCACAGAAATCCGGCGTTCCTTTTTGGGACCTCTCTATCTTATAAGTACCGTGGCCGCGCCCCACTAATCATTTGATTGAACATCAGATTTATTGTTTCCTCATTGTTCCTACATCCGAGTCAATGGTCGGGACAATGACCGCTCAAATTTCACTGCACATTAAACGTCGAGGACGGCTTGCCTTAGGCTCTAGTTGAAAAGTCAATATAGTCAGTCTTGAAATCTAGGAAACGCTCGAACGTTAAACTCATGATAAAATTTATGCCTTTGCTGGGTTAGTGCACTTTGCTCCAAAAATCTGAGCGTATAAATAGCCATAGGTAATAGGGTTGGACTGGCTTGCCAAATCGTTAATCAGGATTTCGTAGGGATGAATTCATGGTTCATTTCGGTATATCACCGATACTATTACACCCCGCCTCTTCTATCAAGCTTCACAAAAATGTATAGCCTTTGCTCCTCGAATAATTGACCCCGTTCCTCAACTGTTCCAACGTCAGGAAGATGAGGATCGTCGTCGGTTGCAAACGAGTCCAAGCTGGCAACCAGCCCTTGAACATGAACATCGCACCCTCGTTCTTTAACGATGTCTTGATGACAGCAATAGTAGACTAATCACGAATAACTCAGCGTCACTAAGAGAAGTAGGGGAGAGAGCTTACATTCGATCCTGGTCCTGATGCGTTCATGATACGACTCTAACGATGTGACCCTGTCAGGCTCGGTCGCACGAATTGAAAAGTGTACAGACCTTCAATACATCAGCAGGAGAGCAGACAGTTGTCGCGACGGTGCCCTATGCGATAATTAAGACGCGAAACGTGCAAGGTAAGGGTCTACGAACAGCAGCAAAGCTTGCAGTGAAATGGCAGGCGATGTTGTCGTGGAAATATGGAGTCTTCAAGAGCTCCGCCTTGAAGAAATCATATCTTATGACGTGTTTAGAGCGTGTTTGATGTGAGTAAAAATATAACTATACGAAGCAAGCTGACTGGCGTTCATCAGAACGGAACGGAACACGTTCGGTCCGACTCCACGAGCAAGCGAGGAGACACCTTCTTCACGGACCATCTGATGAAGTCCGATAAGTTGAGTGTGAATGTGGGATTATGGGCGGATTCACCCTAAACAACGCATCGATACAGTGTTTGTAGTTGAACCTCTTCTCTGGCGGCTTCGCGAAATCTCCCTGGAGCCGCACCATGACGATTTCTGGAAACACGTTAAAGACGCGTGTACTTCGGGAAACATGCAACACGCACCTCCAGGATTCCCAACTAAACCAGCAACTCCACCAGCTAGAGAGACGTAAGATGTCTATGACCGGCGACGAACGATTAAACATCCGCACCCATGGAGCCGGCGAGGGCCAACTTGTACGCTGGTGCATCCTTCCCCGCACCAACAATCTTCTTACTTTCGTCGTATGCCCAGAACCGGCACATCGAATAGGACATCTGACGTAACCACGTTCCAGAGATACCATCGAAGAGACCGCGTACGCCTGACTAAGAAGTTATGAGATGTTACGGAAGAGGCAGGAGTTGGAACGGACCTGCTGTGCGTACAGTCTTCTTTATGCTCTCTATCATACGCTTGTCCCCCGATGCCTGCAGTCGGACTTTCGTTAGATCTAGAGGACTGGAAGGGTATGCAATTAAGGATGAC
The DNA here is from genome assembly GCA_030435635.1 of Armillaria borealis. Lineage (NCBI taxonomy): Eukaryota > Fungi > Basidiomycota > Agaricomycetes > Agaricales > Physalacriaceae > Armillaria > Armillaria borealis. The sequence goes on along the minus strand of JAUEPT010000041.1, from coordinate 151,646 downwards.
GGATCTGCGTAGCGTGGCAGATGGATGTTACGCACTGTGTAATAGAAGCTGCGATGGTAGCAGCGACGCCTATCCGCGTGTCAGCATCGACGGACAATCAATGATCGTCGACGTACCACCAAGCCAGAACGGATACGGCTGCTTCTTAACAGGCGCAGATGCAGGCGACACAGGCGGGGACGACATAGTTGAGAGCGAAACACTTCACGTGAGGAATACGTGTATCAATATCAAGACTGCGCGAGAATGAGTTATCCATGCGAATATGGTGTGTGAAACCGGTATTTGGAAGACCCACGAAGCTGAAAGGTCGCAATGCACCTTCAATGGACCGTGACCACGTAAATTCACCTGTAAATGAATAAGCGCCGTTATATACAGAGATATTGCCGGTCTCACGGTTGCGATGATGAGCGTAGGGATAAGAAGTAGGAAACCCACTGATCTCTGAGGTCATCTTTTGAATTGAGCCGGTGGTTCACATGTGACCCATCCATTCCTGCGAATTCGCGGAACACAAGGCAGGAGCGCTTCTTATGCCTAATGGGCATATGATCACTACCCCGCATTTTCCCAGACACAGATCAGCTGCTTTTGGCCCCGCATCTCATTCCCAAGATGGTTACAGCAGATGGTTTTGGGCATGAACCTACGGCAACAGTGCGTTACCGACCCGAGAAAATGAAAGTCGAGGACGCGGCTGGGAGATACTTGAAGCAAGGGATAGGTTTGAAGCCATGGGCACTAGTTTGAGGTACTAAATGTCAGTCTTGGAGGTCTTGGGAGGCATTTGTTGCTTAATCTAGCCAGATATCGCACCTAATGCGGATAGACTTACATAGACGTTCGAAGCCAGATTCTCTAATTTGTTTCAAAAGTTTGCGCTCGAGCAGGGTATGATGAGACAGCGCCTCTGGTCTCAGTCAGACGGGCACTTGAAGGCGACAAGCGAAAATTCTGTTGAACGAAGGAAGAATTCTGTTAAACGAGTCGTCAACGGATTTCAAAAGCGAAAGAGATAAGATACGCGCCCAACGGATGCCCAAAATTACCCTCTGCCGACCAGGGCCCAGTCTGAGCCGATATCAATTGTGCCAGTACGGGGATCACAGCCTCCACGTCGCGTTGCGATGTGGGGAGATACGAGCAAATATAGAAACGACAAATGTCCGCGTTTACGATGAAGAGGTAACGATGTAGAGGGAGTACATGTTTGGCCCGGAAAATGAAGTGGACAAATAATATCGCTTCGGGAATGTCTGAGGCGAATAAGATTATCGCGAATGTCGTCATGGCTTGCGACTTACAGCCAATGGCAAGACCTGGATTGCTTTTCCGTGGCGCGGTCAGATGACGAGCTTGTGCTAATCGCAAGCTGCAGATAAAATTGGTTCTCAGATATTTTCCCAAGCACAGAACAGGTACGTGATCAGTACATGGACACTTACTGTACAAAAGCCAGTATTATCTCGTGCTGTCATTGGCAGCGACCTTCGGAACCTAGACTTGACTACTGAAGTCGAGAAAGGTGTGAAAGGTTGCGATTGGGAAAGAGAAATTACATAAAATGAAGCGCGACCACGGAAGATACCGTGAAAAAGCCCGCGTTTTCACAGCTTGCAGATGAGGGTGATGGAACCGCGGCTGGTGCCGGTTGATTTTCTCGGAATATAGGAGGACCTAGCTTAAGAAAACCAGAATGAACATCCTCCCCGCCACTCGGAAATAGAAGCAGAAAACAATACAGATGGTCTTTCCTGTCACCTCTCATGAACCAAACGGTTCGGTCTCTGGACTAGCTGATAAACATTCGAGAGACAAGTATAAGATATGTTGAACTGTACCGGGTATCCATTTGGTATACATAGCCAGAAAGCATTCTCCTAGTTATAATCAGTTCAAGAAACGAAACGGAGCCGACCGGCACGCGACTTCCAGGGCTACGGGACCCTTGCGTCGCTGAACTTCAATGATGGATGTCAGCAGGTCTTAAAATGCTTCCAATGCAGGGTCAGAAAATAAGTGCAGGCATCTATCTGTTCTAGTCTCCTCCAAATGCTTCGCTGACTGTTGATTAGTCAACATATATGTTCAATTGGCTTTTGAATGATACGTACGCCGAAATAGAAGCTGGTGCTAAGGCCTCAATACCAACTCTTTGCGGGCCGGCGCAATATCTTCACCCCACTATGCTCAGCGCAGTACAGATGGTTCTCGAATTCGTCAGACGGTGATCGATCGAGTAGGAACGTCACACAGGTCGCAGAAAATGAGGCGTCGAAGTCATAATGGAACAGGAGTTCTATCAAGGATATTGAGTGAGGGGGCATACATATAGCCTGTATAATGTCAACGGAAGCTTGAAGGTCCCCTGAGCCAGTATTCGTGTGTGGTCAAGAATAACAAAAAATCCATCGAAGTGAATAAATACAGGAGATATCTGGCAGCATGATCATGGTTAGAAAACGAAAACGAAGAAAGAAACGCTGCGCACATGTAACCCAGTAAGCCAAACACATTCACCCAGACCGCCACCACCAAAAGATTTTCAGAGACAGCCACAGCCCAATGAATCCTAGAACGACGTACATGGCTACTCGCCATGACTTCAGCCCCCCTTGACCGATACCGAATGCTTGTCCTGCCCGCCGTGATGTCTGCGCTAGCGTAGCGCCAAACGAGGAGAATGAATTGCCCTGTACATGATAACAAATGAGGTCCAGTGATAGAAAAGGCATACTCTTCATACGGTATCATCAAGAATTAAATTCTGTCGCTCAACGTCGTCGTTAATGTCGGTGGTAATCTGCAAACTGATTGTCGGTATCGTGAAATTTGAAAGCAACAGACAAATCTTGACTGACGCCACGTAACGTACGTATCTTGGAATGCAGCTCGTCTAGTCGCTGGTCGTTTTGTGCTTCATAGGTGTCTTCGACCCGACCTCTTGAGGTCGACATCGCTGTTGTTGGATAAGAGCAGAGCGCCGAGCAACGTGTCACACCATCGTTGTGACGGTGTGACCATCGTCGGAGAGGGCCTGGCAGGGCCGAACGGGCCGTAAATGACATAGACGTTGAGAGCAGTTCGAGCACGCGAGGACAGCGCTCATAACGTGCTGACTAAGCTGCGAGAGATCGTTTCACTTCTTCCTCTCGCAGCCAGCACCGCCGATTCCACCGTTTCGCTAGTTCGAAGTCTTGCGACTTGTTTTGTTATCCTACATCTGCTAATACAACATTCTATTCCTCCTATAATGTCGCAACCAACGACCGGTGCTACTGCGAATCCCATGGGCCCCACAAGCACAGTAAACCCAAAGCCTGGACCAAAAAGTGCTGAGGATGTCGCTCTTGACAAGCTGCGGGTGAAGATGAACAAAGACGTGGCCATGAGAAATGTAAAGAGAGCAGATAGGTGGAAGGAATTGACGGCTCAAGGGAAGGACCCCAAGGATGTCTCAGAAGATGAAAAAGATGAGTCCGATATCCTCATTCACACAGTGCATAAGGCTGTAGAAGCCAAAGTGCTGTCATCTTCCCCAGTAAAGGCTGCTGCGACGACTACTGCTCCAGCTACTTCGGCCACTACCACTGCGATATCCATGGACGCTACGCTCTCGACCATCTTCTCTGATGCCGTGACAGAGAAGAACAAGACAGCTTATAATCCTAACGATATCGCGTTCCATGAGGATTACAAAGCCCTGTTGGTTCACAAGATATCAATCCCGTTGTCCATGTTTCATCCGACATATCTGCATGCTATGCAGTACTCTGATGATTCTCTGCCTCGGATCAAGATTACTCGGACTGGGACAGATGGTGCCAGCAAGAACTTCAGTGTCCTTGACATATCCAAAGCTCCAGCTGAAGCTGATTTAGCGAGAGCTGATTTCCTTGTTTGCTACAACAATCTACTCGAGTTTTTCACTGCCATAGGCTGTGGACCTCGAACTCTTCAGGGCCTTAATGAACACCTCCATGCAATGCTGTCTGATTCTAATTTTGCGATGTGGTTCGAGGCATACGAGGCCTTCGACAGAGATTTCCGGGCGAAGTTCTTTAAAGATCCATTCATACCTGATCCTTCCACCAAGTCTTGGTCGGATGGAGTACAGACAGCAAAGGACAACTACCTGCTCAATCAACGGGAACCTCAAGCCACTGGAGAGCAAGGCCAGGTCAGGCGTGGAAGGAATAACGGAGGGTTTGGAAACAAATGGTTTACTCCTTATGATGTTAGCCAGCACGACGGTGGTAGTCGTTCTAATTCCTTTCGGCCCTTATGCCTCAGATGTGGTTTCATTGGCCATCGTGCGGACTCCTGCACATCCACAACACCCAGCAAAAGCGGGAGGTCCTTTCTCGTCGAGTGGAGGGACGGCGCACTCCTCCGCATCTCTGATCACAAGCTCATCTGTGTCCGCTTCAACCTCACAGTCTGCAAGATCGAGTCTTCAGCCTACCATGGCATCCACATGTGCTCCTTATGTGCTGACGCTCACCACAGAGCGATGAAATGCACTCGTAACTGAGGCGCATAAAGTCGTCACCCCATATAAACCTGCTGGATGGCGACGCACTCTTCAAAAGTATAACCTTATTGACAAGTATCCAAATCTAATCTTCGACATTACTCATGGTTCTCCTATCGGTAACCCTCCTTCTCTAACTTCTACATTTCTACCTCCGAATATGCCTTCTGCTGAAGAAAATCCTGAAATTATTGAAAATTACTTGCAAGATGAGATCGCCGCCAGACTGCATGGGAGAGGGAATGACCATCGAAGAAGCTTTCGAGTTTTTTGGGGGCCATTTTCATACAGCGCCACTGGGTGTCGTGTTTGATCAGGAAAAGCCATGGATCATTCATAATCTTTCCGCTCGTGATACCGGCGGCTCTTCCACGAATTCCTGGCTGGATGCAAAAGACTGGTCCACGTGATGGTATACAGCAAGCATGTATGAAGAAGCGGTGAGTTTAATTGCTCTTATTGGTTTAAGTGGAATGGATATGTGCAGTAGCACTCACATGCGGCTCGCATGTGATGGTCATTGGTAGCATGGCTCATGCCTGTGAGGGTTGGCATTCCCTCTTTAGTCACATTTGGGGATTGTGGCTTTACTGGTTCATGGGGGAACATACCACTGTCTTGTGGCTGTTTATGTGGTTCATTCTCAACATCCTTCATCAGGTTGTTCAGGCACCACCAGGGACCCAAGTGGCAGCCTTGGATTGGGTTAAAGCATATCAGTGCTCACCCGTCATCTTTGGCCATAAAAGGTACATTGCTACATTGTGGAAAGGCCGGGTGTATCCAGATCATTGTGCACCTTTTGGTTTGACGACTTCTGGTGGGATTCAAGGCTGCGTTGCTGATGCCTTTAATGACATTCTGAATGCGGCAGGCATTCCCGGCATTTTCAAATGGGTCGATGATCATAACATCCTTCGTTCTCCCATAGCTCAGTGCACTCTTGACAATGGGGACATTCGGTATTCATATGATTTCAATCTTCAGACCATCTTTGATATTTCCCAACCTCTTGGTATTTTGTGGCACGATGTCTCTGTAAAGGGGCATGATTTCCAGTATGTTACGTCTTATGTTGGGTTTATGTGGGATATTGCGGAGAAGAGAGTTTACCTGTCCAAAAAGAAGCATGAGAAGTATCTAAAGAAGGTGTCTGATTTCTTACTGTGACAACCATCTTCGGTGTTGTACAAGGAAGCGAGTTCATTACATGGCACCCTTCAGCACGTTTGCTTCGTATGCAAGGCAGGAAAAGCCTATCTACCTGCACTCTCCACATTCGTAGCTTATTTCCCCAACAAGTGGGTGGCTCACCATCCTTCAAAGACCGTATAGAGTGACCTCGAATGGTGGAGAGACTGTCTTGCCCAGCCTTCCTTATCCAGATCCCTCATGACAAGACAGCGCATAATTCTTGACATTTGGGTCGACGCCTCTTATTGGGGCATTGGTCTTGTAGTTGGCAATCAGTGGGCAGCTTGGAAATTAAAAGACGGCTGGCACGCTGAAGGCCGAGATATAGGATGGGCTGAGTCTATCGCTGTTGAGGTTGTGGCACGTTATATAACGTCATCCACCTCAGTTATTGATGCAGATTTCCCTTTGAACAGTGATAACACGAGTGTTATAGACACACACAAGATTGGCCATTCCCATAACATTCACCGAAATGCATCCCTTCATCGACTGTCACTCCTCTTAGCTCCCAGAAACTTAATGCTATCTCCTTCTTATGTTGAGTCTGTAGTTAATCTTGTGGATCCCATTTCTCGCAGTGAGCTTGGGCCTCAAGAACATAGACTTGATATCAATTTCCTCTTACCAGAGGAACTCACTCCTTGGCTTGACTATGTTTAGGATTCCCATACCTCGTAGATCTGCATGTGCAGGTCCAGAGCGTACAGGTTCTCGTCTGGTATCACCTGATGAGTTGCCACATCCTGTGTGTTCTTCTCGTCGATCTCAGCTTTCATATATTTCTTGCCAAGCTTGTTATTCCCATCATCGTAACTCTTCTCTACCCTCCTCAAACGATTCCTCCCCTCCATCTAAGTCTCGGCGTCCAGCAAGTTCGTGCATCCTCAAAGATCAAACCATCACCTTTCCACCCCCTGGTACTTGCTGATGAGCGAGTGACAGCTTGGCGATCTCCATATTCTGATATCATTGACAGTAGGCTGTCAGCATTGGTGCCTGTGCATGTGTTGGAAAGATGGCGTCTTGTCATGGCTAATTCCGTTACCGAAGATGCTCGGAAAAATTACTGGTGCTGGCTTATTGAGGTTCACTCAATTTTGCGATGCATACTCTGTACCTGAGTCACTCCATGTGCCAGCCAGCGAACCTCTTCTCACTCTATTCGTTTTGGAAATGGGTGCAGGGAAAGTTCAATCTTCAACCGTTGACTCATGGTTGTCCGGTCTAGCTTTATGGTGACTGTTATTGGCCTTGCTTTTGGGTGTTTCTTTTCACTAATACAAACCCTAAAGGCATGATGTCCAAGGCGCATACTGGTACAGCTGGTAGAATTTTATCACATACAAAGCAGGGTGCTGCTGCTATGGCACCACCATCAACCAAAGCTCCTTGCATGCCTGTGACCGAGAAGCATATTGCTTCTCTGCAGGTCTCATCTCGATCTCAATGATCCCTTTGATGTGGCTGTATGGGCTGTTGCTACCATCGCCTGGCATGGTTGCGCCCGTTTGGGAGAGCTCCTCCCTTCACAATCAAAACCATTCAATACGTCTTGCAATGTCTATCGTGCATGCCCTCGTAAATCCGGGATCGTGTCTAATGGCCATGAATGGATTAACCTGTTCATACCGTTCACCAAAACCAAAAAATTCCGAGGTGACTGGATTTCACTCACTTCGACAAACGATGTTTCCGATCCTATTCACGCTTTACAAAATCATTTGAACATTAATAATGATTTACCTTCCAAAGCACCTTTATTTGCCTATTCTCTCAGTTCATCGTCTTGGGGAAAGTTATCGAAGGAAGCTTTCCTCGCACGTTGCGCACAAATCTGGGCCCTTGATGATCTTGATGCAGCCAGTGGCCATAGCTTTCGCATTGGAGGCACCACATACCTCCTGTTACTTGGAGTTGATCCTTGGGTCGTGATGAAACAGGGCAGATGGTCATCGAAAGTGTTTCTCTTGTATTGGTGCAAAGTCGAGGAAATTCTTCCACTTTTCATAGGCGATGCTATGGATAAGTTTACGTCTATTAAAAACACTGTATCTCATCTGGGATCTTTGTAATGTATCATGGAGTAATGATGGTAACATTATTGTCATGTTTACAACCATCTTGAGCATGGGGAGTCGGATTCCAGAGGCATCCGCCTGTAATCTCATTCTTCGATCATGGACACGACTCCTCCCCTTTCCTTTAATACAGAGATAGACAGCATGATCATCTTCTATTCCCTGGCTGACTGTCCATCCTAGCGATTCAGTACTGAGTCGTTGAGACGTGCACTGGCGTATGTTGGCTCAGGCTTCTGGGTATTGTCTTTTCTTTCAGGATACTTTCTATTCCTTTCATGATACTTTCTATTCCTTTGGATACTTTCTATTTCTTTTGATTCAATTCAATTCTTCAGCCTCTGGAGGCCAGTATATGAAGCTCATGGTAGTAGGCATCTGACCGGTACCAGCTAGGGGTTCAAGGAATTGCGATTTTGTGCATATATGCGCTTTTCTTCTCTTGCTCGGGCTTCAGGGTATTGTCTTTTCTTTCAGGATACTTTCTATTCCTTTCATGGTACTTTCTATTCCTTTCAGGATACTTTCGATTTGATTTGATTTGATTCTTCAGCCTCTTGTTTTTCTTGTCATGTCCCGAGACCATTTGATGATGGTTCGTATAATGACCCTGCCATGGTGCTTATGGTCGACAGTCTGCAGTGTCCTACAGTTGTTCTTTTCCATTCACTGCAATCATTTCTGTTCCTTTCAACTCCCCTTCCTACTGAACCCTATGAGGTCCTCCCCCTAACTTACTGTCGTGTCTATCTTCTGGCTGACTGTTCTGATCGTTATATTCATTGACGGGTGGAGATGCGGCTGTGATCACACATACTATGACATAAGCCACCTGATGTGACTGCGCACCGGTTTTAGCCACATGTATTGCTCCACCACTCCTGCCTACGACGGAAATTCGTAATTGCATTTGGCATGGTATTGAAGATCGCTTGGCTTGTCTGCTGCAGTTGCCTGCTGCCGAGCCTCTATTGCGTACTACATAATGCACTGTGGATTATCTTTTGCTATGTCCAATTGGTACTTGTCCCTACAATGCTCTAAATCCGTGAGACGTTCTCGGCTGGCAACTGAGAGTATCACAGCGGCATGGAGGGTTGTAGTCTGTGACACTTTTGTGGCGGCACAGAACCCCGGCGTTCCTTTTTGGGACCTTGTCCGGTTATCTAAACTCTAAACTCTTCGAGTTTGTTTTGGGGAGTGCGTCTTCCTCTGGAATCTCACTCACGAGACGAATAAGTTACGCCTGAGAAGCAGGTGTTCTTATCTCTCTCCATCCCAATCTGGTTAGGCAATAAGCTGTTTAGGCAGCTAGACGTTGAGAGCAGTTCGAGCACGCGAGGACAGCGCTCATAAGGTGCTGACTAAGCTGCGAGAGATCGTTTCACTTCTTCCTCTCGCAGCCAGCACCGCCGATTCCACCGTTTCGCTACCCTCCCACCCACCCTTGAGTCTTGATTCTAGGGGAGTGCGTCTTCCTCTGGAATCTCACTCACGAGACGAATAAGTTACGCCTGAGAAGCAGGCGTTCTTATCTCTCTCCATCTCAATCTGGTTAGGCAATAAGCTGTTTAGGCAGCTCATTCATTTCCGCCTTCTTATCTCATATCTCATCTTCTTGACCGTTTGCTTACTATATGTAACCGCACTTACAACGAGCTACCGAGGTAAACTAGCTTGCGCTTATTTACCTGAGCTGTATCAGCAAAGGTGGCCAATCAATCCAGTTTTCTAGTTTTCCTGCTAAGGCAGTGTATTGTCAATTAATCAAATTATAAGTACATCCTTCAATTAGAAACCAGCAACTACAATGCAGTGAATGCTTCCTGTATTTGCATCACCTGATACTCTACATCACGTAGGTTTAGATAGTTAGCGTTGAATATCTCATACCGATTCCGACTTACTTAAGAGAATGCAGCTTTCTGCCAAGAGGTTCATATCCTGAAATCCGACATTAAAGACACTAAGAAGTTCTGTTTCCCTGACATTGGCAGGGCCATGTGCCGAGCGAGATGCCCTCAATACAACCAATTCCTCAAGTAGGACTTGACCCGCGGATATCCAGACTGTCTGGTCAAAGAGAGATTAGGTATAAAAAATCTACGATGGCAAGTCGGACCTACCCCAATAATTGGATTGATGGGCGATCCATGCGGCACAGTACCGGTCATTTGAAATACAGCTTGAGCGGCCATGAGAACCTTATCCTTGGACTGCGTATCGACCCTCGCGAAGAGACCATACAACTGCATGATCGTGGCGTAGGTCAAGTTATGGACAACAAACAGAGTTCTCCTTTTGGCAGATGTCGGGTTGGCTGCTTCATTTAGTGATGGAAGGGCGCTTCGCAAATTCTCAAGTAGGCCGTCCAAGGCCGCAAATGACGCGTAAAAGACAATCGACTCCTGTTGGGTCATGTCTACATTGATGTTGGAATTATCGTTTAGAAATGATGGAAGGACGAGGGAGGCCCACATACCAGATTTCCAATTCCTTATCAAGTCGGTTGCGCGTTCCCATAAGAGCGACGCTTTCACATGCAGCGCCTTTGTCGACATCTCGTTTCCGCCTGAAGTAGGCGCACCTCTAAGATACTTCTGAACGGTATAACTGCACACCATACTCGAGGGAAACCCTCCCTAAAGAAATTCTACGTCGGCAAAGAGACATACGAGACAGAAGTCAGACGTACATGCTCGTAGCCTTGGACTTCAAGAGGCCACGGGGTATCGATTTGAATTCCAACGAGATCGGAAGGGCACGTAGAACTGGGTGCCGACGCCAAAGCGACTGCCCAACATTTATCCAGGATCAAAACTATCCAGCAAGCGTCGACGCGCTCGCCTTCTTCGATGGCATCCTGCGGTGCTGGAAGGATTGTCACCAGACCCGGGGAGGTATTTCGGTCGGATCGTAGTTTGTTCAGTCCAATACTGAGACCTAGGGAAAGGGCCGCCGTGATATGGTACTTTCCTTCTAAGAAACGTCCGGACGCTAGGAAGTAAGACGCCAATAGAGCTTCCGCCTGTATGGTTTGCACAAATTTCTGAGGGTGATGATTGGAGAGTGCACCGGATACGTCTGTCAGTGCTCGTTCAAGGAAGGTCTTTTCGTGGACGGTCAAAGACGGTGTATGTGAGAGGAAAATTCCCAATAGGTAGATAGTTGTCATGAGTGCTGGTAATGGCCGGTAGTAGTATGCAGAAGGATCAAGGGCCGCCGATCGAAAGCGGGAAACGTTCATAAAGAATCCGAACTCGGAGGCATAGTCGAGAAATTTATCGATCCTATAAGCCGTGAATATTGCTTTTAGACTTGGTATCAGTATCAACAGGGTAAAAGAACGAACAGGACGGTTTTGAGTTCCAAAGGAGGCTCTGGTAATGTCCACCAGCCATAAACCAATGGGGGAACCGGCTCTGAGTACCAGGAGATACACCTATACATGAGCTCGATTTGAGGATGAAAGAGACAGTGGACATACCGAGATTCGAAGAGGAACCATTAGCTGAATAAGGGTCACTCAGAAGGACAGGCGGGCCCTGTTCCTGTGGGTTTTCAAGCTCGCGAATTCGAGCCTCAACTCGACTTATATTTTCTTCGAGGATTTCCATCTTCGTACGGCCCTGACTGTCCCTATATTGACAATCTTCGGATCGGTTTCCTCGAGTGCACTGTCCGCAAATGGGGCGAGCACCGTCGCATCGCTGCACAGAACAAGTAACTTGAGACTAGGTGCGACACTGGTAAGCGGCAAAAGCGCTAACCATTTTTCGTCGGCGGCAATGAATACAGGCTTGACCCCAGTGGAGAGGCGCAGAGTTACGAATAGAGGAAGGAGAGGACATAGTAGTAACGTTTGTGCAGAGCTAAAAAGGGACCAGTTGGTAGGTAACGGACACCCACGGTCCCTTCCAATTTATACCTTTGTCAAAGAATGTAAGCCGAAATGTACTCATGATACAACCCATAATATGTGAGTACGGAGGAGGAACGTCAAAAGCAAATTGTGTCAATGAGCTTCACGTTTTCCCCTGTGGCTGTGTTGCGGTAAGTGCCCGAGCCGAATATGAATAATATATGCATCATCAGAGCGGCAAAACGTAGGGACCACTTTGTTGGACAACGTCGGTCGACTTGAACCTCAGCGTCACGATGCAGACTTCTGTGAAGAGTAATAAACCTGAAATGCACTCCCGTCACTGAGTGCTAATCACTGAGGGACTTTTCTGTAAACGGAGACTGAAATAAAACGTTAATATTGAATCAACTTGGTGAAGTATTACGCGCTAGTCACCGCCGCCACCCGTTAACGCGTACACACTTTAGTGAATCGACTTGATTAAATCCCAAACCAAAGGCAGATGAAGTCTACTCCAATCAGCGCCGTGAACCTTGAGTGTGCATGAGCGATTGACCAGTGACCAATGGCTCGGACGACGACAGAGCCAATACAGAGCTTCCGTATGCTACCCGCTCAGGCCCGCCCGAGGCACGATCTGGTGCTCGGGGACAGGAAATTTAGCCGGTTGAACACACCGGTTGAGGACGACCCGGCTTGCCACGGAATTCGGCAGTTCCGGTGAGTTACGACCCTTGCGTATGCCTCGTCCTAGGTATCGGTGATCAATCGATTAACTTCATGCAATTCGTGAAAATACGAAATTACGCGATGCTCTTGGCCTTGGCCAAACAGAACGATAAAATGCTGGTATACATAGGGCTTACAGCGTGTAAGCCTGGTGAACTTGGTTCAAGTGCCCTGAGCGGACGCCGACAAGATCAGGCAGAGACTGCACCTTCGGCCTAAGTGGAATGTCCACCGATTCTGACAAATGGTATCGATGATTTCATGCTGCAGGTTCTTCCGGGATTACCTGACTCGCGGGAACCCACACATCTACAGGATGTTTGGTAGCGTTCAAATGTAGCAGAGGGGTTAATCGATGTAAGCATTCTGGAAAGAGTAAATTAGTCGATGCCATCTGATTCAGTTGTCACTGGTGAAAGGTTGACTCGCTCTATCTCAAGCAGAGTGTACAGGACGACGAACACTCCATAGAAAGTGGTCGATTCTTGAGAATTCATGTCTACAGAGAGCAGTTAGATAAAGCGTCATGGGAGCGGCAAACGTTCGAACATTCATCAGTGATTTCTAAGCCCCAAACAAATGATTTGAGCACTCCACAGCAAGGAAGCTTTTAGCGTGAAGACTCACATCGACATTACCTGAGCCTATTGAATACCCGCCTGGACATGATTGATATTTTCTTTTCTAAGATTTCCATTCGAGAACGCCCTTGAATCTGGTAGATGAGTGGACGGTTTAGTCACCATATTCACGAAATAGCCAACGCCTCGCATTCTGCACGATTTGAACCTATCTTGTCATCCATCAACCAGCTCCCAGGGTGGTACGATATGTACCACTAACCCTTCCTTTTCCATCGCCCACAAACGCATAAACCGCGAGTCTTTAAGCTTGAGGTCATAGTATTCCAAACGTCGGAGCACTAAAGTCAATGCCCCTAGACGTGAAACGGGAGCGGGAGGGGTTTGCCTAGATTGCACCATTTCATAGAACTCTGGGCACATAAATGGTGCTGTATTTTTGGAGTTGTAGCCGCTGAATTCCTTCAGGACAAGTTCGCGTAGGCAAGGTAAAAGATATGGTTGCGTTTCTGAAATCAAAAGAGCAGCGTATATGGCGAGATGAGGCATAGAGCTGTTCGAAACGTTCCAGCCTCCCATCGTCATACTGAGGACGGTCAAGGATGATCTGATCGATGGTAGAGTAGCAAACCGGGTGAAGGACAGAATGGATCCAGCATGAAAGGTGCGGATGGAGCAACACGACCGCTCTGCAATATGGTTCATCGTGTCTACCACCTCATCATCCCATTTACTCTCTTTCCCGTCGATTTCTTCGAGAGCCGGAAATGTTCCAGCAGACAAAATCTTCAGCTCATGAGATGTACATGTTATGCTGCGCAGAGTCTCATGGAATATCGGCGATGGATTGGTGTCCCGCGAACTAACCATACTGGAGAAAGCAAATTTCACGAGATTGGGTGCCTGTCTGAGGAGGTCGTGTACTTCGCTAGGATTGCGAAAGTAACCGTCAAAGACGTGTAGTTGGGGAAGAGGAACCGGAAGGTCGAATACTGGGATGCAATGGATCTTTGCTTCTACGAGAGCGGGTGCGATGGAAAAGAATGGATAGGGCTCGGGTACGATGGCTCCATCTCCGTAGTAATTCATGACAAACACTGCCAGGTAGCGAAGTCGAGGTAGACGATCGCTCACCCGGGAGAACATTGACAATGTACTCGCTGACAGTGTGATTTTCAGGGTCTCACACCGAAGGGAGTGACGAACAATCAACGCCACAACTTGGCGGATTGTATCGCTGTCAGCATTGCGATACAGATCAATATCCAGGTGGAGAGGACACTCAGATGAAAGGTCAAGATGCCGTTGAAGAGCTGGAGGAATTTTGCAAGGGTGAACTTGATAGTCAAGATGTGTACGGATGGTAGACCATAGCACAGGAAACGTGGTAGCGAGAGTCCTCCAGAAGCAACACACATGCCCGAACACCCAGGGAGCATTTGCGGTATTGAGGGTGCATGTTTCATCCATGGACACCAATTCGAAGATATGTAGAAGGATCTCTGCTGGAATGCGACGAACAGGAGCCATGAGAGATCGCCGCGCGTCGAGCTCAGATCGGATTTGGTGTTGTTCGGCACGGAGACGGTCTGCCACGGCCTCAAGTTCCGACAATTTGGAATCAAGAGTAGAGAGACGGCGCTCTAAGCGCTGAGAGCTGTCATCTAGTGACGGTAGATCAACAGTAAGCGACGACTCTCCCGACCGCAATAGGTCAATGAAATGAGCTCCACTCGAACCCAAATCGCGACTAGCTGAGAATGGGATAGGATTTTGGGTGAATCCACACCGAAGGCATTTTTCGTTCATCTGAAGCAGTTGCATTGTCAGCACGCTGCTTTCTACCCTATATAGCTACCTGAATCATACCGCATTAAAGTTATACCTTGGGAAGACATTCTATTAGAAAGCACAACAACAGATAGATAGTCGAGATATACTTACTAGTAGACGTTCAACTGCAAAATACAGTTATTCCCCTAGAATACCTTGTTTAGAATGGCACAAGAAGGATAGTCACGGTTGGAGAAGTGTCGAAAATCCCACGCCACAATGACCCACCTTCTTGAAATCTTTCACGTTGTCAAACTTGAGTATAGCGTAAGCTATCCAAATGTCACAGAAATCCTCCCGCTTCACTCAAATTTCGACCTTCATAACTACAACGATGTATATACTTGAGTCGGCGAGGGATCCCTAACCTGATCATTCACGATTTATCAATGAGACTTAGGATTTTCATCGGCATTTCTAATATTGGTCAATTAGACGAGACGTGTCTACGGTTCGGTTTCCACTATTCTTGACATCAAAGCATATCGCGCAAAGGAAACTGCTCCAAATATATATCATCCAACCCATTAGGTTGAAGGCTATTTGACTTGAAGACCGGGAATTCACTAATACGCAGCTTTGTCGCCTGCAAGAAAATCAATAATAACAAGACGCGAACAACTCGAAACCACCTACCCCAAACGGTGACAACACGATCACCCTCTCAGGCCCGACACAGTCCGGATTCTCAGGCGGACTGGCAGCAAACATATCGCCATCTACAGGCCAATCAACGAGACAAGCCGTCGCGGTGATCGTCACTGGAGGTAACCCATAATCCCAAACCGGTGAAGGTAAACTAGAGACCTGACGCTGGTGGAACTTCAACGTCGAAGGATCAATAGCGTATTCCCAATCTTCCTTGGCATCATATTGGAGATCCACAGCAAGGCTTTGGCGTGGGTCGGTCTTAAGAACCGTCTCTGAACGCTGGACTAATGGAAAGTAGGATGACTGCGTCAGCGAAGCGCCTGTAGAACCACGCAGCGACATACTATCAAAGGCGTAATTCAGAGGACCTCTGTGGACCGCTATGGAACCGTGGGGCCTGTTCTCTGAGACAGCAGTTATGAGGATTGGCTTCTACAGCGGTGAAGGGAAAGCGTACATACCGATGGTAATATCCGCAGGAAGTTCAAGTGCGATTTCTGTGGTCCCTGCACCAATATCGACAGGCTGCAACCCGTTCTCGTTGGGTGTCAAGGCCTTGGGAGCGCCACGGTCGATCGAAATCGTTCCGCCAATAACCCACCTCGGGATACGAACGAAGTAAGTAAACGCCTTCATTGCCGTAACCGTCGTCACGAGCGTGTCGCTGAATGGATATTGTGTGTCCACGTCAACCGATACTGCATTATCTACAGAGAGGTAAGACAAGAAATCTTAGTTGCTTAGATTTGAAAGTAGCATACCTTTCGCCAAGACAGTAGATGTGCTGAAAGGGCCAATGAAGAGATGAATTAGCGACTCGCTATCCCCAGTTGTTAAAAATGCATTGGTGATGTATTTTGGCCATCCCTGAGGGAAATTGACTGTACAGCACCTAACGGAAATGAAATAAAGCGTGAATAACCAGCTAGGAGAATTCTCCTACGGATAATTGGGCTCTAGACCGAAGATGTTTGATTCAGGTCTTGAAGATTTAGAATTGAAGGGTATACTTGGGAACACCGATACTTACCCATCTTCCGGGAATGGATTCCTGTAAAAAGGTCGGTCGGGAACAACATATCAATTGCACAACTCACGGCGTCATATTCTTTGCAGCTATCTGATTCGATTGTGCTAGGTACTGCCTGCCCCACATATCTGGTTCGCATATTAGTACCTACAACAGCACCAAACACAGGAGCTTACTTGCAGTTATTGTTGCAGGCAAGGCATTATAAGCCACCCGTTCAATCTACGCACGACAGTCATTCACAAAGACTAGCGATGCGAGTGAAACAATATACCCGATCAGCGTACTTTGGGTCTCCTGAAACTTGATAGAGGTAGGAACCTCTGCGAAGAAACGCGTTTGCTTAAAGTGACGGCTATGGTGATAGAGACATACGAGAACATTAGTTCCTACACATTCTTTAGAATCAAAGGCCATCACGAAAACATAGGAATGCTGACCACGACCAAGCAGAGCTCTGTCCTACAAAATAGTAGCGTCAGTAACAACAAGAGAAACGGTGACTAGTGAACCCACCCTCGAACCGCTTCTAATCCAGCCAGCATTTCATCTGCAGCATATGCCCCTGACGGTCTCCCATGATAGCGGAACATCAGATCCCACCCATCGCTTGCCGCTCGTAGATCCGACACGTTGTGCGTAAACCGATAAGTAGAAGGCAGCGCTTTCATACCTTCTGCCATATTAACACCGTGCCACTGTGGCGAGATGACACAAGTTAGACAATGTTTGTGCAGGAAAAGACAGTGTCACCGAAAGTTCAAGGCCGAACGGGTTTTCGAGCGTCTCCACTAGATGTCAGTCGCGTGAAGGTTAAGCAATCTTACGTCAAAAACGAATCCTACCTGCCACTGTAGGGAAGTACTAACGCAAAATTTCAAAGTTAATCAGAGACATGTTAGAATGCGACAAGTTCACCTCTTCAGAAAACACCTTCTCCCAAGGAACACCGCTCCATTTGAGTCTCACCATGGTGTCCACAAGAAGATCCTCCTGTCCGCGTGGATGGTAGTCGTGCAGCCTGAGAACGTGTTTGACAAATCCGCAATATAATTGCAAGAGGATCCAACGACGTACCACTGTAGCATTATGACAAAGTCTTCCCAGCGTGTCTGTGCCCATTTATCTACTCCCAGTCCTTCCCGAAGCATCTTATTTGCAACTACAACAAACTTGTGGAGTGCAGTCACGACGCGGTCAGTCAGTGCAGGGTTGTATTCAGCCATTTGAATCGCGCCAAAAAAGAATGGATATCTAATACAACATTCTCAGTAAAGTCATTGGTCCCGAGCCAAACAAATGTACCTTCCCCACAAGAAACGTGGCTTGTCCGTTCCAACCTCGGGGCCTAACCATCCAGTCTCATCCTGGTGATCCAAAACGTAATCGAGGAACTCTTGGGTCTTGTTCATGATGACGGTATGGTTAACGAGGATACCATTTGGCACCATTGCGTTCTATTTCTCAACATCTGGTGGGTGTCTGGATGGACACTTCAAGTAGTTCGACTTACGAACCAATAGCTACCGGCTGCAGAATGATCGGTAAGTGTAAGGGATAACACATTTAAAGCCGTACCTTCCTCCAAGTATGAGTAATATGAGTCTCCTCCGATCCAGTCGGTTTTTGAAACTCTAAAATCGATAGGTTTGAGGATCAAATCTAAAAGTTTGGGAGTACTGGACTTACAGATCGTAGAATTCATGCATATGCCCAGCAACGCCATTTGTTTGTACAACAAGCTTGAAGGAATCCCGTTATCGATGTAAAACCGGGAGAATGTCCCAAGTCGCCTACCTGGTCGTATAGCCATCCCGCAGGTCTGATTTCGCCCAGAGGGAGCGTCAAGAACTTTTTTGAAACCACTGCTTCCCAATGAGCACGTTCAATGATGGAAATAGATGGAGCGTACAGCTGCAAGAACCGCGTGTAATGAAAGTTAAGGCGCCAAAGGCCTTGAAGACATACATCACAATAGGTCAAGGATAAAGAGATAAGAAGTCATTCCGAACTCGTGCACCCAAACTTTTAACAGAAGCCGTGGACCGATCCGAGCGGGCCGTTGTAAGGAGCATGCGTCAGAGTTATCGAAACGACATAAAATGCACGATAACGCTTATCAGTTTCGAAGCCGCCATGATTGGTCAACACGCGGAGAAATTTCGGAAAATGAGATATATCCATTAGTTCGAATCCTTGTTGCAGTTTTCATCTTAAAAAGATAACATTTTAGAACGCAGATATCTAGACCATGGTGGTGGCAGTGGAAGATAACCAAGCGTGGGAAACGTGAAATGACCTGCCCTTAATTAGAGTCTCTAGCCAATCTGAACTCATCTTGAAATAATGCCATTGAAAGCTTCCATTGTCAAGGGACGTGGACGCTGCTTTCGTTTGAATCAACTCTGCATCGTGTCCGCTAAATCATATTCTACTTTATGGACTTATGACTATCCAGAATATCGTCCAGGAATCTGTCAAATGTCTTCATGACTTGTGAGGTATACTTAGGTCCTCTTTTTGGCCCGCAAGACTAAGAACTCAGCCGGAACCATTGTACCGTTATGTCGCGACTCAGATTATACTCTGGGATCCGATTGAATATATATGCTATCCTTTTTACCTTTCAAAAGGCCTCGGACAGGTTGTCTCCGAAACAATAGACGCTATCGACTTCCGTCTCGTTTTGCGTCTTGTGGCCATCGTTTGACGGCCTGCATGTCGCGGACATCTTTCCATACCTTCGTCTTGAGATGGGACACTCCGTGGGCCCTATGTGGCCCATCAGACGAGGTTTCCCACTGTATGAATTTCCGTCGCTGTATCCAAAATTACATCACGTCCTACATTCATCAGTACCGTCTTCGTTCCATAGTCTGTCAAAATGTGATGCGTAATTTACACGTGCAAAAAAAGGACAATTTGCTTCAGTCCTGTCTCGACCTAGGAGCAACTTCTTCGCTTGAATTTCACGTCGCCAGCTGAGCTCTCACGATCTTTCAAGAACCTTGAGGTGAGGTAATTGAATTTGTCAACACTTGTACTTGAAAAGTGTCAAGTCTATTCACCCTCTCTGTCCACCAAATCTTCAAAGCTTGCTGCTCTAACCCGTGTCCTTTCTTTGCGGTATATATACATGTCGCTTTATTCGTTGCTAGGATGGATTTCCCAGCGCCCCACTCTCGGACACTACAACAATTTTACGACAACCCTAAAGCCGTCGTTCGAGGCTTATATGATCAAGACGTCCGTAGATAACTTAAACGCCTAGTCACCGTGATATTTGTTCGACCCCCCCTCCTCCCCCTCCCCCTTAATGGGCTTAGAGCTCTACAGGCGGTTAGTTGGCTAATGACTGTTATCGGTGTGTGAAGTTCTTGCTTCTACCAGTGCATTTCCAAAAAATGCCAATCGGTACGGCGTGCGAACGTCCAATTCTCAATCAAACCATCCGTTTTAACGGACATGGAACATCAATTAATTCTGATACTGAACACGAAACGAAATACAAAACTCGAAGAAAGTCCACACTCGAGAAGATCAGAATTGCATGGACTACCGCGTCGTCACCGTATCAAATCCGGACTGGCTCTTAAACAGCGCATCAAAAACCGGATCATTAAATGTACCCCCTAACCCATATGCGTCTTCCTCAGACAAGTCACTGCTCTCGGTTTCTGTATCTGAGAAGTCATCATCCCCAAATATCTTCACCTGCGGCATACCCACCTCCATCTCCGTAAGATAGTCGACACAAGTGTTCGCATTGGCGCTACTAACATGGACGTCGACCTCTCGGAGAGCACTCGTCCCCCGTACCCGAAGGACGCCCAATATCACATCAATCCCCATGCTATCAATTCCCTCTATGTCGAAGCTGCGCAAACATAGTGTCTCGAGTTTCGGACAGGGACGCGAACCATCTGGCAAAGGGAGAAGGCATTTTACCGCCGTCCACTCTATCTCCAAATGCCGGACGTTCATGAGGAATTGGTGCATGGACTCCAGAGAAGCGGATATATCCTTCAGTACCACCCTCTCCATCAGCGGGAAGGTAAGACCAGCAAGGACATCGCCAGGGTCAATGGCAAGCGCATCTCCTGGATACCTATCGTTCTCCAGTGTCACCTGCCGTACATTGGGTCCAATGAACAGCTTTGCCAGTCCATGGCATGCCGTGTCGGCACGGTAGCCGATAGAAACGTCTTCTAGCATTGGAAGAGTAACTGGACGAACTGCGACGTCGCCGCGGCTAGAAGGTCCGGCATCATTCATTAAACGCAACTTTCTCAGACTTGAAGCACACGCGGAGAGGATCCCATGCATGTCAGCCGTCGAAGGGCGTACATCAGGTGAGAGCGAAGTGATTTCGAGAATTTCCAGATCGCGAAGTACAGTGAGAGAGGACCACTCTGCGTAGACGCCCCGGAGGGTGAGAGTGCGAAGGCGATTGGTACGGGGATCCAGCACGAAAGGCGTGTTAAGAGCGATCGGCTGGAATTGAGAAGCATGGCTGATATAGTCGTTACATCGCATTATAGTGAGGCTCTCGAGTAGAGGCGCGGGGGCATTACTTAAATAGAAAAGGGCGACATGCATGGGGAACCAAGTATCCGTGAGTATGGAAAAGGACCGCCAACGGTGTATGTGCGGGTGTAGCATGGACATGACAGTCATCATGTGTTGATAAGAGAAGGGTGGAGTGTAACGACACTCGGGTTCGACACTGATGACGATCGCCAGTTAACCAATAGAAGAAAACATAAGAGATAAGAACATACCTCGGCTCTGAGAAGTCCCAGTCGGGGTCTCTGGCATCGATAATTATGTCGAGAGTTTGGTTACGAGATAGGGAGAGATGGGAGGAGAGATGAGATGTGTGGAAGAGAGATAGCCTCTGTCCGTTATGACATGTCTTATGGATGGAAGCAATCGTAGCGCAGAGACTCGTCCACAGTGCTGGCGTATTACGAGCAACCATACGCCAGCGTCTGCTAACAGCAGACAGGCGTGTGGACATCTTGACGCTCTCCGAGTCGAACAATGGGCTTTCCTTCCCTTCCGTCGCCGGTGGAATGCCATGGGTCGCCAAAGAGAATATGTACGAGAGAAGCTCGACGGGAAGAGTGTCGACCGGGGAGCAAGCTCTAAAATCGTACTTTGGCCAAAAGGTAGCCATTGTCTGGCGGGCGCGTTTTGATGCAGGCGGGGGGAAAGCAATCACGTCGGTCAAGACGGGCCTTAAATATACCTGTATCCAATAAATTCGTTCCTTTGTTTCATTGGATCCGCTAGAACAAAAAGAACTGAACCATAATCAGGAAATTGCAATCAAAAAACAATATCAACAGGACATGCCTTGTGCGCTTGTCTTATTGTTCTGTCGCGACCGTGAGATATTGTTAGCAAGGCTAGAAGCCGAGCTGAATTGAAGGGGGAAGGATGGAAAGCAAAAACGAAAGGCTAGAAGAGGAAGGAAAAAGGGAATGGAATGGAACGGAGAACGGGGTATCGGTGGCCTTTTCTTAAGGACTTTGTAATAAGTTTCACTTTACCTTCCATAACATGACTGAACAAAGGGAAGTCGAAATGGGTACGTGACAGATCTGAGATCTACTAAGCGTGACTCGGACACAGCTTCCGATGTGAAAATGCGAATAAAGTTGAAAGAACCGTCCTAATATAGCAAGTCGCAAGAGCAGCATCCTGCGCATTCATATGGCACTTTCTTTGGACCTGAGAGCAACGAGGCTCGTATCAATCGATATCCGACATACAGAAAAACATAAGAATATTATACACATATCCTCAGAGCTACATAGTACATATTGCCTTTGTTGATTATGATCTGCAGCGTGCACTGATTCGTCCCTTCCACGTAAGAAAATGAGAAAATGCGCCACGCATTCAGTGTCGCTATGGGGAAGTAACGATACCGGTCATTTTCAGGTACGGCTCTCCTCCCCCGCCAATATTATTCCCATCCGAAGAACTAGGTGGCTGGATAAACTCTGGACTGAAGATTTGCCCAAGGTCAACCGAGCCGTCGTTGAAGAGCGACATGACATCCGACGGTGACATGTACAGTTGCTCGTTGCCTATGATGTCCATGTTCATGTTCCCGGAGCCGTCAGCAAACGACGGCTGCTCGAATTTCGTTACGGGCGTTCCTGAAGACGGGGGTGCCGAAGGAAATGACGATGACGGCCCCGCAGCTTTTTGGGCATCTAAGAAGTCAGACGGCGAAAAGGCTTCTGGACTGGGTGATTCTCCGCTGCAATTCGAGCGCGCAATAGATGGCGCCTTCTTGCGCACTGGGCGGATCCAAGGTGGCCGTCTGTCATTTTGAACGCTATCCTGTTGTGGAGTGGCCTCCAAAGGAATTTGAGTTACTGTTGAGTATGAGTATAAGTGAATGGATCTAGGCGCTACGGAAAACTCACATCGGCAGAATTCTTCCATGAGATCCCCCGAACGAAGCCCGCAGATGTAACGACCACTAAATCTTCTCAGGAGACCAATACAAGAGCGCAGTGCGTCGAGACCGGACGGTATCAGATGTTGCAACGTGTCAGATTTGCAGTTGAGTAGAACGGCGACGAGTGTCCGTCCAGCTTGGGTAAGTTGGTGGATAACGTGAACACCATCTAAAAACAGTAAACGCCTATCACAAAGGAAGTGCCGGAAAGCCTCACAGTAGGTCATCAACCCCTTCCTAGCAATATGCAAATGCGCAGCTGCGATCTGCAATGCCGAATTATGTGCAGCGACCATAGCCTCCTTCTCAGCTTCGGTCTGCTGCTCATCATCTCCACCCGCTGCATGCCGTTCAGCGACCATTTGTGAAAACCGATGTCGATGTATCAAGAGCCGTACAAAGTGCTCCGCACAGTGTAACCTCTCCGCCTGAGTCAGCCGAATCGTGTCTTCCGTACCCAGAGTCTCCGCAGACTGTGACCAAATGGGAGGTATACTCCGGTGAATCTCATCCAGCAACATCTCCTCGTCCTTCAATAGCTTGCATCCGGAGGATCCAGTCAGCAGCGCCGCTGCTTTCGCCATAAAAGGCGACGAGGACTGTCTCGCTGGTGGTACATCCAGCACCGACTCGGCCACCACGAAAATCCGCAATGAAAATATGAAAGCGCTCAGGCGACATTCGGTACCTGGAGGTGGCACACCAACGCCCTCATGCGTGATATACTCATCATCAACAGGTGCCGGCTCTCCCACGTCGCAGTCCCTCAGCCGGATCATTGGCGGTCGTCCAAAATGTGCACTCAGCTGCTTATCCCAGATATACACACACCAAAATGTGCGTTTCCGCACCTCGTCCTCAATGGGGTCGAAAAGATCGTATGTGTCGGCTGAACGGTGGAGACCAGCATCGACGGACACGGTTATGGCTTCTGAGAGGAGGGCTGCGCCTTTTGAGAGCCGACCAAGACCGATAGCGTATACAGCAGCGATGAGGTTAGCTTGTATGGTATATAGGGTGGGTCGGTCCGCGGTGGGGAGGGTGCGTAGTCGTCCAAGAAGCTCAAACCAATGCGTACCAGCAGAAATACTGTCATTCGGATCGGCACGAACACGAGGGTCATCCATATGCCGAGACGCCAGACAACAAATGGAGACAATGAACGCAGCAAATCCGGGTTCACCCCATTTTTGTGGGTTGCCGTAGTCTGCAAGGAAAGTCGGGACGTGTATGAAGGGGAGGATGTAATAAGACGTTGAGAGATAACATTGTACGAGACTGCCATAGAATGTTAGTTATCATCCTCTCGGTGGGCAACCTATTTACCTGTCCATAAGCTCCGGTTCGATGTATGTCGTTATCATCGACCAGAGCGTCTGGGGATTGATATGCGTTCTCCGGGGTGTTCGGTTGGGAAACCATTGCGGCTCCTGAGAATTGGCAATTTTCTTGGCTGCCGATGCAGTTTCGTTTGATGGCGTGCCTTCGCTCGCCGTCTCGGAGGGATTGTGTCGTTCGACCAGAAGGTCCAACAGGGGCAAACCGGACGTTTCACCCTGCCATCGCGTGTACCCCTCGTCGTCAAAATACAGATATGAGGCGGTGAGCGACATCCGTGAAGTGTCGTCCGCGAGGGTATCTGGGCCACTCCCTGTGAAGAGATTTCCCATGAGAGACTGGAAAGACGAACTGGGACTGCGTTGTCGGCCGTCGGCAGATTGAGAAGGTGGTGAGAAATGTGTTGAAGGGTTAGTTAGTGGGAATACATGCAAGGAAGGTGGGGGGATTCCCGAGGGAAATGCGGGAAAAGCAAAGGCAGGGCTGTTGATGTCGGTGGGAGAAGACTGCTTAGCTGGGTTCACTGCAGCTGCACCACCAGCAGCAAAAACCGCAGGTGGTATTGCTTGTATTAGCGTTTCGAGGTGGTGCATCCGGTCCTCCAGCGTCGCAGTTCGTCTAGGATATCCATTAGTTACTAGTAAGAGTTATACTGCACAAACTGCTTACTTGGACTTGTGTGGGTGGGTCCTTTTCCCAGGCTCTTCGAACGTACATGCTGAATTAGCAGTAAGACAGGCCTGACAGGGATGGCCTTCATCACACTTGATTCTCCTCCGCCTAATCCAAGTCAGATTCGCGCGCGAACCGAAAAAAATGGACGACACATACCGACAACGATCGCATGCCCTGTTATCAATCACAATGAGCGCCGTTCCGAAGATCCGCACAAGAGGTGAGACTTACCTGCTCAGCTTGAATCGACGCTCCTTGAGAATTGAAGACGTCTGGGTCTCCTGCTGGGTATCCGAGGTCGTTACTGGAGGCATATTGTGGGGTGGTGAGAACGAGAAAATGCGGGGTAGTTATCCGGTTGGTTACTCCTGGGGTACCGAAAGTTCCCGCAAATGATCGATCGTCTGGTTGGTTAGGAGTCTCTTCGAAAAAGGGAGGTGTCGGGGTCGTGGTCAGTGGATGCCAACTCAATTCCTCTTTGCTCAAGGGAGACGTCCTCGAGGTACAAGGTCAAGGATGCAAGTCGTCTGACTCCCCCGATGATGACGATTGGAATTTCGAATCCCAGTAATACTTTTACCCTCAAACTGTGCCGAAGCCGCCGACTTTCCTAGAAATTGTCTTGTTTTGGAAATTAGGAGTGGATACCTTCTTTGTTGTTGCTCCATTCTATGGGCGTCGACATGCCGTGCAGTGCACTCAGAGCCTCAAGGGCCTGAGAAAATGCTACGTGTTGGCAGAAAGCAACGTCGGCTTTTTAGGGAGCTCCCAAAATGGTAATGCCAAATCTAATCATCATGGCTTGGACGAAACAGTCTGCGCATCTTTGTTGCGTCGTAGTACGTAAAAAGAGAGTCTTCGAAAGGCTGGAAAGTAGTTGGCTGTAGACGGTTGTAAAATAATAATGAGCGAAGCCACAGGGACCAAGTGGCGTGCGGGGAAACTGAGATCGAAACAGAATTGGTTATTAAAAGCGTGGAGAAGTATTGAACGAAAAAATCATAGAGACAACCATGGAAGACGAGGAATGCAGGTCTGGCAAGCGAGAGAAAATGAAAGAGAAACTCCGTTGTGCGGGACCGAAACTTGACAGGCCAACACTGATAAGCCAAATGAAGAGTACCCAAGCGATCAACTCAAAACAAGGGGTGAAATTGCTTGCGGGGAAATTCGGAACACATGAACTTTGACAGAGGGGTGAAGTGTGCACACCAGTAGTGGAGAACAAATGTTACCATGCGGCAACAATCATAGAAAGAAAGGGAGCAGAACCTGTTCAGATAGTCAGGGCAATCGACACAGCCGAGACAGAAAAAAATGGTTCCGCAGTGATCAATACCGCTAACCAAGATCACCATTGCAACGCTATTCAGTAGGCAAGTGGATTCTCAGACATGGGTCCAAGCGTGGTGCAAAATATTCAATTGGACCCTTTCCTCGACCCCACCTTGTGGGGAAGAATACCGGTCGAGGAAGGGCATCTCAGCGGCTGTTTCAGCGCGAATGATATTCCAGACCATTTGGTGGCGCGGCCGTTGGCGTCAGAAGACGAATTGATAAAAAAGGAGCAATCAGATTGGGCATTTGAATTGGAAATGGCGATGTCGAAGGAAAATAAGCGCATTTATCTCCAAAAGGACTCGGTGCTCGGCAGCATGTCAGGAACAAATTTCTCCCGAGGCCGTTCTCTGTGCCGAAGTTGCTGCCTCAAATTTACGCGAAAGTTATGGCTTAATTAGGAACGCGCCCAGACGCGTCCATACGTCATGGGCAGAAACGTGAACTTGAACTTCAAGAAATGTCCATTCCAGCCCGATTTGCTGCTGCCGGCTCCTGGCGATTAAGACACATTGTCCAAATGCTGGTCCATCCTCTCACGATGGAGACTACTTTTCCTGGGTCCCCAGGCTTGGATCGATATCGGATTCCCGAAACACAACCGGCTCGTTATTCTTCTCTCACTATCCATAACAGATGTCCATATCATGAGTCAACTATTAGAATGAAGGTTCAGACAACTGTGTCCACCCCTCTCCTCTGCATTCCCATTGGCATACCCCGTAGAAATCCACGTACTTGAGGACAGGAAATAGAGACGTCAACTGATCAATGAACCGGCGCTTTCCACTCGAAGCCAGCAAGACTGGGAAAAGAGGTAGCGGAGGCTCGGTAGTATTGCGATAGCGGTCATAAAGAGAAACTTTTTTGACAGCTTCGAAGGAGCGGTCCTTGAGAATAGCAAAGATAGTCTGCAGAAGCATGAGTTTACGCCCAATGGGACACGAAGACATGATACCTACCTGACTTGTTTCCCCGCGTGTCAAACCAATAGAGATTTTTTCAAGATGGGAGTAAGCTTTCGTCGGTAGGTCCGCAAACGAGGCGAGAGGAGCGCTGAGAGATTCGAAGCGAGCAGTGGATCGTGGAGTGGCCATGTCCGTCACCGGCAGGTGTTTTTCAAATAGTATGATTGGGTGCCAATCTATGCGATCGTGGATCCTACCAGTGAGATGAACTTCTGTTAAGGGACAGCCGCGAAACTGTTTAGCGTGATACGGTGAGCAGAGTAGTTTTGTTAAGCTTGGCAGGGATGTTGGGAGGAGAGGCAACGGAGGTGCCGCTGCTACTATGTTGTTGGGCATGATGTCCAGTAGCATGTCAATGCGGTGGATACTAAGTTCCTCCAACGTTGGCATCGAATCCAAATATTGCGCAAATTGTTTGAGGTCATCTCTGAACTGTATACATTCAAGATCGAGGATGGTAAGGGGAGACTTGGCCTCGAAGACAGCTGTAGCAATAGCAGTGCTGTCCGTATGGAGTCGCTCTACAACCCAGAAACACAAAGCGCTAGCAATCCACTCAGCCCACTCTTCAACATCATCCCTGATCAAGCGCAGCGTGGAAAGATCCGCGCCCAAAGCCTTGACTGATTTCAAAGGAACGGCAAGCAACCGGGTCGACAATTCATTGTCCACCACCCGGCCACCTCGGAAATCACGTTGGTCGATGTTAAGATGCTTCAGGTTTCTCAACTGAGCAATCGACTTGACGAGGTCTTTGGTCAAAGGAGTTCGAACCAGAGAAAGAGTGTGGATATTGGTCATATGGCGAAGGGCTTGGTCGTATATACTCAAGAACAGAGTACGACAGTGGCCGATGTTCCAATCTGAGAAGGTGCATTCCTGGACGAGACAGGCTGCCGCTTTAGCTGGTTGGGAATCTCTGTTTAATGCACGACCGAACGTGACGCATGTAGGGTGACTTCCCCTAGAGAGGTGGTTACGGCCGTCAAAATGGAGGGTGTGAAATTTTATGGGAAGAGTGACGGAGCAGAAATAGCGGCACACGAGGGAGAGGGAAGCAAGAAGAAACCGTCTTTCATCTTCTTCGAAAGTGGGTATATAGCTGAAGATTTCGTCATATTTTTCATTGGGAATGCTGGAGAGCTGTTCGTCGCCGTAACAACGTTCAGGTGCTATGCAGGAAACAGAGTCAGTGCGCTCGGGGGTGATGGCATTAGTAGCTGAGTGAATTAAACATACTGGACCAGATTATTTTGGACGATGAAGCAGCCATTGTAAAACCGAAGAAGATCTTCCAGGTTCAAGTCTGTCAGCGTTGGTGGTTGGAAAGGAAGATTCCGATCAAGAAGTTCGTCGGACTCGTCCACCACACGGGACGGCTACTCCTTCCTTCCTAACTTTTGTTCCCGTTCGCTATGACCCTTATTTATCGTATAGATAGCAGAGGGCATGCCAGGGGTATGAAGAAAATACAAGAGAAATTCAATTCCAGTATGTAGATTTTTTTTTTAAAAACAAGTTGTTGGAATCAGTAAAATCGGAGTCTCCGGCATCAATCGGCATTATGTCGGAGACTCAATTTTCCCGGGTGCACCTTCTCCCGCGTTTGAGCTCTCTGTCTTCATATTTGCCGCTATCTACTGGACTTGTCTATGTGTCCACCATCGCCGGAAAAGAAAACTCAATCCTATTGTGAGAGGCTCAGATACCATGACTGGAGCCGTGCCGTGAAAACAGTTCACGATCTAGATTTGACACTCCGACGGCACTTTGTCGACCATCTGTAGCGAACTCCCGCCACTCCTACAGTAACATTCATGTCTGGCGCTTCTACAGAAAATCTTACTACAGAAATGGTGGCCTCTCCCCCCATCCACCGTCTCTTCGTTGAAATTCTCCATGAAATCTTTCTCCTAACACTTCCTCACCGGTACGATGGCTTTTACGATGTTTTCAATGTCGCAGCAGGACCCTGGCTTATCGCGCGGGTATGCTCGTTGTGGAGGCATTGTAGCAGCCATTTTCTATGGTCTCGGATGCTCGTATCGCCGGCACGTTACAACCGTAGGATTTGCAAAGACCCCATCTCGCTCTATACGACTGCCTTGAGTCACACCGGAAACCATTACCTTGACATAAAACTCAACGAATCCTTTTCCACCGACTGCCCTCTAGCCTTGAAAGCGGAACTGTTGGATATCTCGATGATCCACTGTAGGCGGTGGCGCGATGTCGTGGTTTTCATTCCAAGTCCTTTGTCTGCGCGCTTCTTGGAGGTGCCGGGCCGATTGGATTTGCTTTCCCACATCACGATATTCTGCCAGGACGACTCGGACACTCTCAATGTCTTTGATGATGCGCCCATGTTGACTGGTGTATACATCAATGTATGGCATCCTCGCCAGTCGTTTCCCTGGAGCCAGCTTGTTTCTTACTCCAACAGTATTGACTATGGAGATGATGAAGCAACGGCCGCCTTCCTCCGTATAATCCAGAAGGCTCCGTCGCTTCGTGACCTCCGCATCCCTTATAACGCCGATCCAGATAATCCTGCAACATCTCGGATGGCTATCTCCCCAGCCACCCATGTGAATTTGCGTGTTTTGCATGCAGCTGAGCCAAACCTTCTCTCTGCATTGACGTTACCGGCGCTTACAGAGACGAAGCTTGGTTCTCCCTCCGGTCTGGACTATCCATCAAGTTTGCTTACAGAGCTTCATTCCCTCATCCTGCGGTCCCAATGTTCCCTCACCAAATTGACCCTGGAAAATGTTGAGATGACTGAGGTCATGGTCGATATATTGGATCTCGCGCCGCAATTAGACACGCTTGATATCGAAATCGGTGGATCGACGCCGGAGTGCGATCCCATTCTCCAGACTCTATTCCAACGTCTGGCTTGCCCATCCACTGATTCCAAACATGCACCATTCCTTGCTCAGCTTGCACACATCAGAGTTTGCATAACGGACACTATGGTCCAGCAACCATTCCGGTTTATGGACAGTGTATTCTTCAATGTAGTGTCTTCAAGATGGAGCAGTCACGTCCTCAAGTCCGTTTCCATTCATATCGTCGCCCCGACACCGAGCCCTGGCTGGGGATTGACCGCAGGGCATATCAAGACTTTACAGAGATTGAAGATGGAAGGACTTAATATCAAAATTTCTGTTTTGCACTGTGCAGGTAACAGATCTAGACGACGTCACTGGGTTTAGTAGATTGTACATGTTCCCGAAGTCCTACAATACAGATCTCCTTTTCCGTTGAACTTATCGCACGCAAGTCCGTACTTTCCACGGAGGCTAAACTTGTCAGTACAAATCTCACGAGGGTGTGAAGAGATTTCTGCTGCAGCGGTGATCAATGATGACGCCCTCAAATTCGTTGCCATCGAGTTCGCCGGTCCGACAACAGACAAGCTGAGGGACTTAATATTGAGATTTTTGTTCTGCGTATCAAGCTTGAAAGAGACGGATATCTTGGGCGTAGATTATGCCTAACACCATTAGAAAAACCGGAAAACTGGATTGATTGGCCATCTCCGCTGATACAGCTCAGGTAAATAGAAGTAAACTACTCCTACCGACCTCGATAACTCGTTCTAAAAAGTAGTGACGGTCGTAGCAACATTATCTACTAGCGCACGAGCCCGAAGTGATTAATATCATGGATACAGAGCCGTCAGGGCCGAGACGGGCCGATCATCATCCTGATGCTGTTGCGTCAACTTCAACTTTGTTTCCTCCTCTCACAGGCCTCATGTCCTTCCGCGTGTACAGACCTGGCGGCAAATTCCATGAAGGCCGTAAGCGTTCTCCAAGGAACTTCGTGCGTGAAAGAACAGTTGACTTGCAAGTTTGACCATTGACAGCTCATTAGATTATCGTAATTGCAGCGGCATCAGCACTGTACCTTCTCGGGAAAGAGATGGTAGAAAGGAAGAAAATATTGAACTTGACGTGTTATGAAAACTGTGAGTACCGCATTGACACGTGGACTTCGGGGAGATTGATTGTGTTGTTCAGCGATACAAAAACGAGTTGACACGGATAAGAAGGGGGAGTGACAGTTTGACCAGAGGGAAGCGCGGCATGACTTTGTCACAGCCAACGTCAGAGTGCACCATTGCAAAAAATCGCACAAAGGAACTTGGACTCTCAATCCATTTTCCTCTTTGGGCCGTTACCGAGGTTCAAAATAGACTTGGTCGCCGCTAGGTCTATATCCACTCCCCTACATTTCTACGGCAAAGTACAAAACGGATTGCGTAATCACCAAACCCACCCCCTAGCGCCAGGCCCGTGGATATACCAGATGTGCGTCGCATCTCATCCAACCTGTGTATCTCCCCTCTTGCATAAACACCAGCCTTACTATCAACCTCGTCGTTGTCCGAGTGTATTATTCGAAAATCTAACGTACTCGTACCAATTCCATGACGTGAAAATCTATTCGAGCCCATGCAAAGTCCAAGATTACCGTGACGATGTAGGCTTCTTGGTATATCGACTCTTCATTCTCACAGCTTTGCCGTACTTCCAGAATAAGAAAGGTCTGCAACAGAGGGTCAACAACATAACGAGAACCACATCGCTGCAACATACGCTGGACATCCGAGAACAATGGCGACTACAGCAAGAATAGTGTCGCCCTTTCCGTATCCAAGCTTGTTATACATGGATGGGGCAAAGAGGGGAAACCCAAACCCTGCTAGGGAACGGAGACACGAGACCGCGGCGAGCCCTAGGGTTCATCAGCATCGACCGAGTCACAGCTCAATAAACTCACCTGAAGCCGCGTACAGCGTAAACGTATCCACGACATATGTCTGCATAGCCTGGAAATTTAATATCATCCCCGCTCCGACAAACGCAATGCCAATGTCAGTCACTACCCAGTGGATGCCCTTCTGTGCACACCACCCGGTCAAGAGCAGTCCTATAGGAAGTATAATCGATCCTGGCACCATCGAAGCTACATTGTCCGATCAACCTAGACTGAACGGGAGAAAAAAAGCAGGCACTCACGAACACGGAACTCGGGCTCTCCAACGCCTCCATTCCTTTCCTTCAAATACTTGTAGATGCGGTCCATATACCTCGCGTTGGTTTGAGAGGATATGCCCAGGCCTATGCCGAGCGCGATGTAGTGCAGCCCTGCAACACCCGTACTTTGGTGATATACTTCTCTGAATATCGTCGGGATTGTCGTCAAGTACACTGAATAAATTCGCCCCGTCAGATCGGCGGTTGCGACAGTGGCGCCAGCTAGCTTACGATAAAAGACTCCGTATATGAACGCCATGTACACAGCGACTATCTGGACGATGGGCTCCCGAACGAACAATGTAAAGGGTCGGACAAGAGCCTTTCCGAAGATGTGCTGCCAACTAGAGGGAGAACGTCATCCCAATTGACCTTGATCAGGAGAAGAAATGCTTACCTTCGAATGCCAGACTTCTCAAATACAGTGCGCACATTCCGTCCGCCTTTCTCAGGATCTGTGCCCTTCCTTATCTTCTCCGCTTTCCACTCCAAAAGCACCGGTGCGAAGCCTGCCAAACGAAGGGTTTAGGATATACCTCGATAACTTCCGTGGACAGAGCTTACTTTCTCGGAGGAAGACAAGTCCCAAGCCTTGAACGAAGATATCGAAAATGCATGTGGAGAAGAACTAGCGGTAGCACATCAGAAACGGAATACAAAAGAGTAGGTGGATAAGGCTCTTACAACCCATCTCCATGTTGACTTTTCGGCAATCCAGGCGCCAGCGACAGGACCAATGACAGGACCCATTAAGGGCGCTAGAGAATATAAAGCGATAGCTTTCCCTCGCTCCTCTGCTTTCCATACGTCAGCAAGAACACCAGCGCCAACTGCCAAAGGTGTGCTTCCGCCCAGACCGGCAAGAAACCGGAATATTAGCAGCTGTGTTTTGGTCTGGGCGAATCCACATCCGAGATTCCACACTGACAGAACCATTAGGCTGGACAGAAACTGCCGGGGGTTATGACATACCGAAGAAGAACATGTTTGAAACCTGTGTTACTTTTGACCGTCCGTATATTTCACTGAGCGGGCCGAGGAACTGGATTAAAGGTACGTGAGTGTCATTGCCGGGTTCCTGATATAATTTCTTGCTCACCAGAGGTCCAACAGCTAATATACCCTCTCAGCAATCCTTCTTCCTGGAAGTAGAAATAAGACACTCACCATACGCCAAAACAAAAACCGACACGGTCATTGCGAGCTCCACCGAGCTCGTAATTCCCAAATCTTGTGCTACTTGTTGCATCGCCGGAGACACCATCGACGACGATACGGGGCTGATAAATGTAAATAGCGACACGATGAGCGTCGCTCTCCATTTCTTTGCAAAGGTCCAGCTAAATTTAAGTTCAATCAGCGTCGAGGACCTAAATACGGTTCTTGGACGCACTTTTTTGGGTTTTCTGGATCTTCGGGTCCATCCCAGTCTATCATTAAATCATCTTCCTCGGAGACGTCCACATGTATCGTCCCAGACCTTGCATCGCTGTCGTCTGGGCCTCTCAGTTCATGTCGGGTATCGCTCGTGATGGTATCGTTCATATTGCCGGGGGAGAAAGTTGGGAAAAGCCATGAGTTAGAGTGGCGCTTTATATATCTTTGGCCATGGGAAAAGTGGAACGCTGGTTACATGCTTCGTATGATCAGAAATTTTACGGCCGTCGGGATGCGATCGGCATCGGACCGTAGAATTTCTATCTTTCGAGAACTATGACGCATACCGCATGGTAGGGAACTCTGAATAGAGTTAATCGATTGTCGAGGTTCTATCTGCTTCTAGTTTTAGGGAAATAAGCGCTAGAGCACTTTCTTTAAATTATAAGAAAATAGTATCATGCAATTACTGCGTAGTCGATCCATTTAACATCCGTGTAAACATGCGTACTAGCGCTTACTCATTTCGGATGACAGGTTCGATTACACCTCGAGTTCTTCCTAGTGCTGTAGGACGGAATAACCGTGGCAAGACTACCATGTTCCAAATGCCTGATCTATTTACGCCACTGCCTAGTCCTACTTCAATTTCCTCGCCACTTAATCACCAAAACGAAGTCACACGCACTGACCTGCACTGACTCAGTTAACTTCCGTGCATCCACACGCCGCTAGATCCGAGGTTGGTTATTACTCAGCTACTCCAGGATCGTGGACTGCTAGGTCATAAGGTTTCAGTGAGGAGTAAGAGGGATACTTCGTGTCTTGCAATCTAACTTCAGCACCTTCATCATCATGTACTATCGATTGATCTCTCTCGCCAGTGATTTCCCGGTGATGAGGAAGGCATCATCACTGCTGTCATTGAAACAGCCTTGCTTTTCGTCTATAAATGCAATTTTTTCCCAGCGAAGAATGTCCCTGCTTCTCATTCAATCATGAACCCTGCGAAGAGACTTTTAAGACAGTTCAGGTTCTCACATAGATTTATTTGTGTTTTTACATTTCCGAAGGGAGTCCATAGTACATAAGCTGGTATATTCGTACTTTCCACTCACTTTCACTTGAGTAAGGCCCCGGGATTCCAACGTCTGCTCCATGAGACGCATTCAACGGCGTGATTACCACGGTACGAATCATGGGACGTTTTGTCGGTACCACACAGAGACCAAGTATAGGTTCCGGTATGACTTCAGCCAGCGAAAAGTTTCGTGATTTCTAGATCTCAAAACCCAAAAATCAAAGGGCAATGAGGCGTAGTAGTCTCTTCCAATGATGATCCTGTTTCGAATATTTCAAGCACAGTTAGTGATTCCCGCATCTGATTTTCCACACTGAAATTTTATTTGAAGGCAATTCTAAGTCTTGGTACCGTGATGATGAGATGAGATGAGATGATAGAAAGCAACGATATACAAGAACGGCAAACCATTTCGCTTAACATTTGAATGCTCTCGCTACTGAAATACACTTGAGACGATTCATCACTGAAAGAAGCTGCGTTTCAGAATGCTTGTCGTCGTTAGTCATTCCTGGAGGCTGGTATTGGTGGCGAAGAGAGGAGATAACTCTCCCCGTAGGATCCCTCCATCAAGCATCAAGCTGAGATTCATTTGGCAATAATAAGTAACAGGAAGCAAGCACACGAGTGTCCATTGATACTTTACACGCCCAAGAGCCGCTGAACACTCCCCGCAACTACACTGGGAAGCGTAACCCTGAACACCAAAAACTGGGTATCAACATCCTGACCAGCATCATATGGCTGTCCCAATGAAATCCCATTCGTGGTGAGGAAATCATTGTCCGACTATTCTCACACTTTAGCGTCTATTCAACCAAGCTGCATTAACACTCACAGCTGTGAACAGGAAATAATCATTTGGATTGTCCGAGTCATTGACAGGGGCAATCGAGAATGACTCCCATTTGGCGTCGATGTGGGTGTCGTCGTCATCGTCATCATCGTCGCCTGACAAGTAGGTTAACTTCAGTCAGATAAGGTATAGGTGAGGACAGCACATACCATTCTGTAGGCCAAACCTCGCCAACTGGTCGTCGTCAAGGTAATCGACGAACGACACGTACGTAGCCGGGATGATACTGCTATCCAGTTCTCCTCCAACGGCAACAGGGTTTGCAGGGTCGTCAAACTTGGTACCATGAATGTCTGTGGCGTTGGAGATATCAAAGAGATCTGCTTGTCTACGCTTGTTAGTACTCCCTCTCCTAAAATTCACTTGAATACCCACTTGTAACTGGACTGGAGGTCATCCCCTCCCTTTCCATCACCATCCCTAGACAACGCGAAAAACACACCCGGGCTCACAAACGCGATCTCGCTGCATGCCCTCGTCTTGTTTTTCTTGCTCTGCGGTAACGGCACGACCCATTCGCCGATAAATTCAGGACGGACACTGGGGTTGGACACATCGTACGCCAAGAGGCGGGTATACCTCGACGTGGTCTTGTCATCTCCGCCGTCCTGAATAGTTGCTGACTGTAGCATCGCATAAACAACATTATTTTCGACGTCGAACGTGAGGCCCTCGAAACCTATATGACCAAAGTTATATCGACTCCACGGTTAGACCTGGACGGAATTTTCACCTTGATTGCCAGCCCGTCCGGTGGTTGGATCCGACTCAGACGTGAAGTTTAGGTTCCCGTCAGAGTCACGAGGAAGGATCGCTGAGGGCGGTTGGATAGTCTGGATCAGCTGTCCGTCCCCGGAGAAGCGATAAATATACGGGCCATACTCGTCGCTCACCCAATATCTATTCAGCAGGCAACAGTTAGCCGGATATCAATGACAGGCATCAATCCACTTACGATCCATCAGTGTTCGCGATGATTCCCTCAGC
Organism: Armillaria borealis; assembly: GCA_030435635.1. Taxonomy (NCBI): domain Eukaryota; kingdom Fungi; phylum Basidiomycota; class Agaricomycetes; order Agaricales; family Physalacriaceae; genus Armillaria; species Armillaria borealis. The sequence goes on along the minus strand of JAUEPT010000041.1, from coordinate 114,999 downwards.
ATCAATTGACAGATTCGGTATCGTAATTGGCACGGGCATCTGTGGATCCGCAAGTGGATCTGAGGGATACCCCGCCATCGCAGGACGCACGCCAAGGCTGTCAAGACCCGTAGTCTTGTTGTGGTCTCTTTCAAATTGGAGCGTCGTGTTCTTATATACCAGCGCAAGCGTCTCTTGTGCATCCTCGAAGCTCAAATCCTTCGTGCCGTAATACGGCGTCAAGACAAAGTCAATATCATGCTGGCGCGCCTGGTAGTTGATCGTCCCTTCCCTACAGAGACACATCAATGACGACAAAACCAAGCAAGCTGGCAAACGCACACATTGTACCCCCGATCTGGATGCACGACCAGTGTACCCGAGAAACTCCCGTTTCCAATATCCTTCCACGTTTCATACTTGATCGCCATGGCACTTCCCAAACCACCAAGAGTGTCGCCTGTCGACTCTACCGCATCTGACGGGATCCTGCCAAATGCGACGATTCCCTTGTTGATATAGGTCTGCCCATTGAGTACCACAGACGTGTCACTGCTGGCTTTCCTCACAGGCGACGCCCGGAGGAGGGCGAGTGAAAGTGTCCACACGACCGCTTGTAGAAGACCCATTGGAGGTCGACGTGTTTCGACGGTCAAGTATTTATAGTGCTCCCATCTGAATGTGCGCTAAAAATAATTATCAATCGCTAGGTAGACACATGTGCGATGTGCTGCGTCTAGGTACTGGGAAAATTGCGGCCATAAGTTGCCCCGAGAGGCGTCATAGCCAGGACTGATGACCCTAAGCGAACAGAAATTTACGATTCCGAAGCGAATTCAGATCCACGTGGTTGCGCTACTCGTGGTTAAGCAGTCCATTCTAGTCAATTAAAAGTTTAAAAAAACTGACGAAAACGAGGAGATAACAGACAAATTTTCATGAGGCATCTTGAACACAGCCGTATTCGTCGACTTCACCGACCCGACGCAAGTCTGGTCAAAGCTCTTTTATAGATATCTATCATTCCTTTGGCATGATTTGGACCGGTGCGAACCAGTCAGCTGCCAGCCAGGAGTCAGCCGTACTGTGGAGCTCTTGATGAGATACTGTATACATGGAGATACTGGCACAAATACCTGCGGCGTTCTACTTGGTGACGTTCCATGGGCGCAGAGACAAAAAGAATCCGCAAGGTCAATGTGTTGTTTGGGTGTGGCGTTGGCATCATTCTGCGATCCAGTCTTGTAGGAGGATACGCAGAGAGAACTTCAATGGTGACTAACAGAGGCCAAATTACTTCCAGTTGATAATACGAACGTAATAGCACGCAAGAGGGAGGTTCCTTTCTTCTTTATATTCCTATTGCGAGTACACAAGCTTGCCAAGTTCGCTTGTGAATATAAATCCTCACGCAACTCGCAGGGATGTGGTTCCATCAGGCGACGTCGACCATATTCCTATGAAAGTGTTGGCTATTCAAATCTTAACCCCAGAAACCGTACGCTGTCAACATACCAATGAACATTCCCTGATCCCAATGTCGTTCAGCAACGCTTTCAACGCCAGTTAGATTCAAAATCTACAGAACGTCTCATATCAGTCAAATATTCGGGAACGACGAAAGGCGGGCTCACAGTAGGAGAAAACCTGAAGACCTCATTCACGCCTTGTAACTGAATGCCTTGAAGGAAACAGAAAGAGCAGAGGCAGCAAAAGAAGATTCATTTGACTCCCAATGTTCAGTGCTGTGAAAAAGAGGTCGCGGGAAATGCCGAAATATCGCGGCCTATGGTCGAAGTGCAACTTTTGACAATGCAGGCCGCATTTAGTACCCGTTCCTCCTGCAATTTATACGAGAGTATCTATGAATGATACCTCTAAGTCTATCCAGTCAGAATGATTTTCAGTCGAGAATATAATATTCAGGAATTTCTGCATTGCATTTAATCGACTCAAAACTTGAAGAATCGGTTGCACATCATTTGTATCAACACAGCTGGGTGTCAGTTCTCTCTGAAATCGGCATGTGTTATTAGAGTCTTGTAACGTAAACACGGGGAGTAGAGAGCAGAGACGAATGCAAGTCTGCACTTGCAATCGAAGCCAGAAGTAAAATCCGGCGGCGCGCCGCTCCCAGCGCCTGTGCCATGGTCACGGCTGCAGTGTAATATCTCGGGTCGCAGCCCGATGCCGATATGCGGGATCCGTCAATGGCGCCGCGCCCCACGAAGGAGTGAAACCTCTTCAATACCCTGGTCGTCAGTCTCCCCAGCCTGTCGCTTGCGTTTGCGACTCTTCTGTTGCTTCCCAGCTTCTCTCAATTCATTTGCTGCGACTCGTCCTGCTTCATCGACTGTAGGGTGCATAGCGAGCACATCCTCCTTGTCTGTAGGCCATTCCTCGAGTTTTTTCTCCAACAGACATTCCAGCCGCTACAGTAGTTCGACGTCGTACTGGGTGACCATCATGATAGCTTTTCCGGCACGACCGGCGCGCGCTGTTCGTCCGACACGGTGAATGTAATCTTTAGAATGTCCTGGCACGTCAAAGTTGATGACGAGATCCACGAGTGGAATATCCAGACCACTTGGAAGCTGAGTAAGCTTTGAGGTGCGGCTGAGCAGATAACTGGACGAACCGGCTTGCAACGTCTGTCGCCACCAAAACCTTTGCGTCGCCGCTGCGAAATTTCGCTAAAGCCCCCATACGTCGACTTCGTGTAAGATCGCCGTGAAGAGGAACCACATTGAAGCTGAGCGTGCGTAGAATGATGCTGATCCTACAGCAAATAATTACTTCATACTAGACCTGAGACTCTAAAACATACCGCTGTGCGTCGTGGACGGTGCGCACGAAGACAATCATTGAGTTGCTCAACAACGAATGAACTAGATAAACAAGTAGTGCCTCCTTATGAATGAGGGGATACAGCACGTAGTACTGTAGGAGGGTAGGGACCGTGTGATGTCTATGATCAGGTGGCTCGTGCTATTAGGATTAAAAGTACGCACGATGACGAAGTCTCTATACGCACTGGGTTTGTTAGACTGGCGCGCTGTAACTTTGATACTTTAGTTGTCATTGTCGCAGAAAAGAGGTATGTCGTTCGTTGCTTTGGCACAGCTTTGAGCACATCATCCAGATGTGTACCAAAGTCAAGATCCAACAGTCGATCAGCTTCGTCGAGGACCTGGAGAACAATGATTATTGCGTGAATGTCGCTCTCGGAGAAAACTGACCAAGAACTTGAGAGCATGCAAGCTAAACCCTTTTGTATTCCTGAGATGGTCTGCAATCCGACCAGGCGTCGCAACGAGAATATGAGGCTGTTTGGCAAGCGCTACAGCCTGCGCAACACGGTCCATATCCCCACCGACGATAACAGCACACCGGACACCCATACCAGCCCCGAGAGCTTCAAATTGAGTCGCAATTTGATGCGCTAATTCATGTGTGGGGGACAGCACACATGCAAAAAGACCTTGCGGTGCATCCCAGAGTTTCTGTAGGATTGGAATGGCAAAAGCAGCTGTTTTACCAGAACCAGTGGGAGCAAGACCGATGATGTCTCTCCCCTCTAGGGCGGGAGGTATACACTTCTGCTGTATTGGGGTGGGTTGCTTGTAACCGAGTTTTCTAACAGCATCGAGGAGGGGTTCACTGAGTCCAAGCGACTCAAATGTCGCGGTAGATTCTGTTTCCGTTTCCGTCATGGTAGTTGTCAGGTGAAAAAGTTCGGCATTTCCCACTTCGTACCCTCAAGGACGGCATCACTATTAGCAGACCCCCAAAAATTCAAGGCTTCGTAGAATAAAAAGATATGAAGGCGAAGTGTGCAGATTTTTTACCGTGGTGATGATGAAAATGCCACGGATCGACCTTTTCAGCTGTACATCGATCGGAACTTGAAATAACCAACACTGCAACGTGTGGGCGCCTGTACGTTCCTTAGAATTAATCGGTTAGTCCTCTGTGCTGCTAGTTTGAAACTTGTAGATAGTTTGCGGCCCAAGGTATTACCCGCAAGAGCAGATTTATTATACGTCATGAGGTGGACGAAGAGCGCAAGCCACAAAATTCGCCACAGTAGATACATTCTTAGATATCTGGAGCTAAAGCTGACTACATAATAGTTATAATCTTCAACATACAGACGAGCCAAACAAAAGGATGTACAGAGACTTAAAAAAATGTACAAAGAAACAAGGATGTACGATGGGACGATACGAGCTACATTTTGAACGAAGACGGACCGTACACACACACAATACGAGGGGGATAAAATACGAAAACAACACACTAAACAGTTTAGTGGTGCCGCGTAGGCGCAATAAAAAGGAAAGCAGACAACGATAGCACGATGGGAAGAGATATTTAAACAAGGGGAATGTGGTCGTTCGGCGCATTCGGGTCGTCAGATTGATACACATTCCCGCTGTGCACCCTCTCCCATCTATTATGTGGAAAGAGGAAAGAACGCGCAGCGGGTAGAATAGTGGTAAATGGGGTAGTGATAGGGGAGGCGCTGTTGAATGCTGGACGGTTAAGCTCAGGCCTCAGCAGGCGCGGCTTCCTCCTCTTCCGGCTGCGTCCAGTTTTAGTAAAAGTCAAGTGCTGCAGTAGAAAGTAACACACCTTGTCTTTCTCCTCAGCTTCCACATCGCCATTAGCAGCAGTAGCCGCAGCTTCAGCCTCTGGCTCCTCGGCAATGGTCTCTTCAACGGTGGCTGCGGGGGCGGCAGGCTCTTGGGCGCCAACCTATAAATTAAACAAGCAAAGAAAAAGACCAAAAGGCGAGGATCAGCGCCGTGCTCACGCCAGTCATACCAACGAGTGAAAAGAAGATCGATAGCAACTAAGCAGAGACCATGACAGCCACTACACCGCCAACAAGGGGCTGATAACCGCAGAATAGCGCCAGAGGAGACGAGAGAAGCAATTCAACATGCCTTGGAGGATGGTTTCTTGGATCCAGCCCTGGAAGCAGGCTTCTTGGACGCAGCTCTGGAGGGCGGCTTGGCGGAGGCCCGCGAAGGGGGCTTGGACGCAGGCTTAGCAGCAGCAGCCTTGGATGCAGGCTTCGCTTTGGACGCAGGCTTGGCCTACATAGAGAAATATCAGTGCTTGGTCGACAGCACCAGAGGAAGGATCATACCTGCTTCGCAGGGGGCTCTTTCTCGCTTTCCGCTTCTGCTTCCTCGCCGTTCACCTCTTCAGCGATCTTACGCTTCCGGCCTCTAGGAGCCTTGGGCTTTTCCTCGGCCTCAGCCTTGGTCTCCTTGTCAGCCTTGGCCTCCTTATCTGCTTTTTTGGCCCTGGGTTTCGCTGAGGCCTTCTTCACCGCTAGGGCTGATTTGGGTTGTTCCTTGATACGCGATGAGCGACGAGGCTCGACAGTCTCTTTGGCCGCAGCAGCTTTACGAGGCATTGTCGGAGGTAATAGGAAAAGATGGGGAAGCGAAAAAACGAGGTGATGGGCAAAAGCAAAGACGCGTTCACGGTTCACGTTTGGTTTGTTTACTCCGGAGTTGACAGAAGTTCCCATCACGTGGGGCGCGCACGCACCTGATGCGTTCCTGGGCCTTTGATCAGCTTTGATCTCGAATATCAGCAATTTGCACTTTACCAGGAACAGACATTGATGGAATGTCGGAACTGTACGATTTTTCGAGATGCCTTGGAGTTTTTCAAGTGATTTCCAAGATTTTGAAGAAGTGAACGCGACTTGATTGAAGCAGATCAAGTGTATTTATCTATCGACTTCAAGGCATGTCCGAAAACTTTTACACTACTGGAAATTTGTTAGCATACTATGTTGCCATGGTAAGAGTTGAACGTTGAACGTCAAAATCTGCTCTCGATATGTACTCGGGGCGATCTGAGTGGCATTCTATCCATCGCGATTACACCATGATTGAACAGAACATCGAACGGTATCTCAAGCGACAACGATTCCAGCAAAGATGGAACAAAGATATCGTAGAGAAAGTAACTGTTGGGGTAGAAATGCTCATTTCGACGGAATTCGAATGAAACGCATTCAACACAAAAGAACTCGGAAGCCAAAACTGCTTACCTTCCGGGTTTAGGTACTCCGCAATCCATTTTGAACTCAGCGTTGGCATTCTCAATGTATACCGTTCATTTGCATTAAAGCCCAAGCGCTAAAACATATATATTCGCCCATCACTAATCATTCAGGCTTTTGTAAGCCGTGCGTGTTGCTGGAAGCTATCATGCTCTGTGGTAAATATGGAAGTCGAAAGACACCGATCCGTGCGGGTGAATACAATGGTTATGCGGCGTGTGTCGTACAAGCTTTGAACTAGAGACAAGATAAGGAAACGGCTGTTCTGTTAGAGAGCACTAAGCCCCCGCGCGGCAGAGGTAGTTCTACATACAAGAGTTGTCGTTGGATGAGCGACTGCACGATTTAAACCATAATTGGTGTCGCGTTAATGGTACTGCTATTCAAATATTAGGTTTGGCAGCGACTGATTAAATCAAGGGAAGTCTACCCCGTTCCAGAGAATGCGAATATCCCCAAATACTTCAGATAGCGCGCTGTAGTTGACGAGAATGAAGATTCAAACTGGAACGAGCTTTGATAGGTAATCGTTGATCTCAAACAGATAATTGCTCCATCGTCACTATTATTCGGAAATCGGTCGGATTCCACAAACAGAAAGAAAAACGTTATGCGATTTTTGAGCGTGCAGTTGATACAGGATAATCAGTTAGTCTCTCCAAGGTAATACAATTTCTGCCTTTTTTCCTCTTTCTTCTCGCATAGAACAGACTTAGAGCTTGGAAGCAACCCCTTCTTCGTAGCGCTTTTGGGCTTCCTCAAAGTTGATAACGGACCAGATGGCGTTCAAGTACTGTGGGTATTTTTAGTCAGCCTTTGGGTCATACAAAATACGTGAAACACATACGTCAGCTTTGACGTTGAGGTACTGGAGATAAAATGCGTGCTCCCAAATGTCGACACCAATGATGGGGACATGAGTCAGAAGAGGGTCCTGGTTAGCGGTGGTGACGATCTCAAGACGCTTAGTGGTGGGGTTAAGTCCCTAGAAATTGCGAAGGAATGGCATGAGTGACGCCATTCACACGAAAGCAGTACCAAACATGATTACTCACGAGCCAACCCCAGCCAGATCCCTGGATACCAGCGGTAGTAGTGTTGAATTCCTTCTTGAGGGCGTCAAGGCTGCCAAAGGTCTTCTCGATGGCATCCTTGAGAGATCCAGCAGGCAGGGCTCCACCGTTTCCTTTGCCTTCAGAGTGAGCGGGAGCGAGGTTCTTCCAGAAGAGCGAGTGGTTGATGTGTCCTGATAAGACAATCGGATCAGTCAGCAATCATCGCAGCTCGACGATCCGCGTCGAACGTACCACCACCGTTGAACTTGAGGGCGGCCTGGAGGGCGATGCGCTCCTTGGCAGACGATGCCTTTGCGTAGGCAGCCTCAGCTGCGTTCAGCGCATTGACATAGGTCTGGTGGTGCTTCTTGTGGTGAAGCTCCATGATTTGACGAGAAATGAAGGGCTCGAGAGCATCGTAGCCGTAAGGGAGATCAGGAAGAGTGTTGGCCATGGTGGGATTTCGATATTTGTGGTGGAGATGGAAGTAGGAAAGCAAGAAGGATAAATGTCTCTTTATATGTCTTCCTCGAGATGATCATTATTAATTCTGATGTCAGGTCACGTGCCAGTGCTGTGGCGTCATTCAATCTTCCAACTTCGTCGTTCCGACGCGCCGATTCTCCGAAATGCCATGCTCTCTACCAATGTTCTGTTGACAATTTTGTTTAAAGAAATGTGCGTAAAAGAGATCCTGAGCATACTTGTCGATGAACAATTTTTTTGTAGACTCTTTTCGAACTTCGAAGTTCTCGTGTTCCTAGTAACGGACCAGAGCATGGACTGTATCGCACTCGCTGCATCAAGTCTTATCCCACTTACCACGCTCAATACCTGCTGTGAGTGCTTATTTGCCAGATTGACTGATAATTCATTATTCGTAGATCTATAGTATTGCCCGAAAGGGATCATTTCATTGTCAGAACAAAAAGAGATCGACTACCCCGGATGCCACCGTATATCAATGGCATCTATCTCGGTTGAACACTATTCATGATCCTTTTTGGTCGGCCATTCAACCGATGCTAGTATTGCGCTGCCACATTCAAGTGCCGTAGCACAATGAAGAGTACTTTCTATAAAGGCCCGCGAAATGGCTCACTCATTTCTACAACAGTTCCCCCACACCGCCAGCAGAGATGTCCCTCCCCGCAGACCAAAGGCAAGTCAATGTCCGTCGCGTTGGCATCCGTAAACGAAGCTTATTACCTTTCACAGTACCGCGCAATCTACAACAACTCCTCGTTATGTAGTACTCTACCAGCGTCCAGCATCTCAGTTGAACTTGTGCATCGATCCGAAACTCATCGATCCTGGTTTTCTCTATGGCGAGCGGGAGGAGGAGGAGGAGGAGGAGAAAAAACCTGCACTCTCGCCATCCAGGAAGCGCAAGACTCTAACAAGGAAGAAGGCGGACACCCAAAGCTCCAAGAAGAAGGCCAGGAGCACCCCCGCAAAACCTAGGGCTAGTACCGCAGTCGGTGGTAACGCCAGTCCACAGAAGAAGGGACGCAAGTAAATTCTCGATGGCTGGGTCGCATATCAATCATATCCACATTCCTTTAAAGCTGTATCTATCTCCCCTGCACGTCTTATACGTGCTGGACACGATCTTACGACAATCAATCAACCACTGTTTTTCATCTACGCGTCGGAGCCGGATTAGTCGCCTATCAGGTCGGGACGATCTCCGTATTCGGTTGTTTTAACTTACTCTCTGTCGTTCTGTTAAACTATCAGTGAGTTAAGCCAATTCTTCTTTAGTCATGCTTTCGGTTTACTTTCGGCAGGTTTCTGATAGTCGTTTCCTTGCCCTCTGGGGAGATTGCATTCGTAATACATCTCTCCTTGAAAATCCAGAGTTCGGCTAACTGGAATTATTGCGTAGACCAAAAGCCCCAAGTCCCGGCATACTGGACTCTGTTCAGAAACAGTCCTTCCTTCAAAAATCGTGCAATACACTCTCCCGACTCTCTGAGCCTAGATATCGATTCTCTAAGCGTCTTGGAACGAAGGAAGGAAGGTTTATTGGGGATTTCACCCGGCAGCCAACAGATAGGTACCGTTGAAAATGGCTGAGGATGGCTTTTGGGCTGATGCAAAGGACCTCGTATGTCGCATTGAATTGTAAGTTTGAAGCTTTATTTATTGGCAGAGTCATTCGTAGGGCGACAACGGGTCGTGGAAAACCTTTCGAACTTCTCAATTGCATAGACGAGTGCTTTACACAAATCTCCGAGTCGGGCGACGCCCGTTCTCGACATCAGGATTGGTGGATTGGCAGAGCAGCACACAAACCTTGTGAGAGGATTGTTTAATCTCTGTGTCAAATGTAATTGGCGGCACACCATTGGTGTACGCAAAGTCTTCTTCCCTTTCTATACATTGGCACTAATTTTCGAAACCATAATATGCAGATATATATTTCATAGGATGTCAGCTGAAGGACAGGCTTGGACAGCCGTATCCTGGACGATTTATGCGGTGGGGATACTTGGCGTCATTCTTATTCTGTTTTCCCTGATTTTTTTCTGCTCAGGCATCGTCCCCGAAAAAAGCTAACGACGATGGTGCTAACAACGACTGTCCCATCACGGTACTTAGTAGAGGGTAACGGAGCTGAATCATCCAAGGTTCGTTGACTGGCTCCTATATTCATTCTACCCTCATAGCTTGAAACCGCCCCGCCGTGCCCCACATTGCGGTCAAAGTTTGTGGCCTGTGTCTTCAATTGCTTCCGTGGCTCACTAGCTCTAACCCAGACTGCGAGACAGATTCGCAATAGCTCTTGATTGGCGTGGTTACTCGAGGTAAGTACATATTTCCTTGATGCCTTCTATGCTCGCTCACCACAGGGATTGAGTACAGCGAGTCATACGTTTTTGGTCAGAATATTAGAGAGTTATTTGTATTAAATGCGTCGAAGAGGGATGCGCGCACATGTCTGTGAGAAGAGTGATGCAAGTTCCCGGAACTTGTGTCTCCCTACTATGATCACCACACGTCCCAATGAAGGCATGCCCTCCAGTCCTCACTCGTCGTCTCGGTAACGGCCTACCCGCATTGAGCTCGACGGTGCTCAATTTTCCTTTTGGAACTGTGGTGATTTTTCCGTTTTTGACTCAAAGGAAAAGAGGCCGGACGCGTCGCCAGTGGAATATGAAGAGGGACGAGCACGAGTGCTGGACTGGGGTGAGGCAACAGAGGGATGAAATTGTTAGGAGGGCAACGTTGCCAGATGCAGGGTCAAAGAGATGATGACTCGTTGGCTGCACTGTGAAGGGCCGCCATGGGGCGTAATGCCTTGAGGAATGGTTGTTGAGCTCGGATGTGGGTTGGGCACGGCCCGATGACACCTAAACCCAGATTTCTTTCAGTTGTAATTTCTTTTATCTACAACACTGCTTTCACGAGCTCGAGTGTGTTTTCCATTCTGACTATTGATGCGGACATGCACAGAACATGTTTTATTAGATTAATTACCCCCACTATCACAGAATTCTATGACTCTACAGCAATGACAACGCTCCTTCTCCCTGTCTGATTTCCAGACCTGGTTGCGGCAGCAGGAAATCAAGACCGTGATGACTTCTCCCCACCGGTAGTCAAATCAGACAAGTACATTGTGAGATATTGATGCCAGACCGAAATACCCCAGCGTAAATGGGCTGTCCATCACGATCACCGACACCTTTTCGAATCTCTGATCTGGCAGTCGTCTCCCTACGGCCCACTGGTAGGGCCAGTGGTACATATCACCAAGCAGTATGTACGTATCACCAAGCAGTGTGTACGTATCTTCAGGTATCGGAAATTGGTGGGTGACGTGGATTTTCAATGAGTGCGTGATCCCGTCTACGGCTTTGACAACCAACTCCCCGCATCGATGATGCCCTTCTGCCGATCCCGCGTCGAATCCCTGCACATGCCCCTTTTCAATACAATACCCGTCAAACCAGTCCTCATCCGTCTCGTCATGATGATGAATATCCGTGTGAAGATGGTCAACATCCTTTGGCAGAGGCTGTTTCATGACCTGGTCCCATGTTGGTCTCCATTTCTTGCATCCGAGTCCAACTCCAGGATATACTAAGAGGAAGTGCGCGCGCATCACAGGGTCCATTGCATTCACCAGTGCCGTCCACACATCCTCGAGAGTCTCGCTCTCATCGTAGGCAGGTATTGTACGGGGCTGCAGAGGGAATGCAAGTCCAGCCACTCTGTCGACCGGATTGGTCGACACGCGCTTCTGCATGTCCACTAGTGCAGCAAATATCTTAGCTGGATCCCTCTTCACCGAATGCAGCTCCTTGTGAAACCTGGTCAGGAGCGCAGTCTCGTAGTTCCCGCCATCTATTTGCTGTGCATGCATCGGTCCATCTGGCATCTCACCGGCAATGATGCGCTGATATCCGACCTCCTGGAGTGTCCATGCACGTCGAAACCAGGACCGATCGCTGTCCAAGTCGCCGTCCTTCAACCTCAACGGCCGCCCCAGCCCACTCAGGTAGATCACCACCTCTGCACGCTTATACACACGTCCAATTGTAGGCACGTCGAGCCTCCACTCCTCCACGCGCAGATCCTCCCTTGGCCCCCCTTCCTCTTTCTGTCTTAAACAGAGCACATCCACCCACGCGTACTCTGCTCCCAGATTCAGCATCTCGATCCGGATGAGGTTGAGATCCGCGTCTTTTGGTATAGGCACAGGCCACTCCTTCCCGTTGATAGGGGTCAGCACATCCTCACGATCCTTCTCATCAACCCACGCGTGCGAAATCGGTGTCGGGCTTTTGTCAGTAATCCACGATGGCACCACGCGATTGCTGCACAGGTCCCATACACGTCGAGGTGTCAAATATGGGTCGACAATCCGGTTTCCTTCCAGTGCTTTTTGTCGGCGTTCCCCGTCTTTCCCTTCACGTCTGCGTAGTTCGTCTTGGATGTTGCTAGGATTCTTTGTATTCCATACTGGGCGAAGGAAAGCATAAGCTGTGCCAAAGTCGTAGTTCCTTTCAATGAAGTCTTCGAGAATGGTGCGAAGCTTGCGTGACGTTTTGAACGTTCCGAGGGTGGCGCTCAGTCTATTGAAGACCCCCCGAACACCAAGCGTAGCGCAGGGAGTGTCTGCGAGGGAGCATGGTATGACAGGACTTCGACCGGTGTACGACCGCTGCTTTGGAACCTTGATAGACAATTCCGTTTGGCCGGTCTCGGTGAACGCGGAAAGGGTGACTTTGGGGAGAGGGATGCCCTGGAAATACTTTTAAATTTCTTCTCTGTCTGTTTTATCGACTGACATACCTGCTGATGTCTATAACGACGATGACGATCCTCCAGGTCATTGTTGCTCCTGTCAACGTCCACATGTTCTATTTTTTTTTAAAACCCCACGATTATGTGAGTATTCTGGTTCGAAACAGCGGAGCTGAATCCTTTCGTCTCTGTGGAGTTGTAAATATGGAGCGCAAATGTTTCCAAATCGGCCTGATGCGTTGAATCAAAAGCGAACTTCCTGTAATTCTTGGGAGCGCTGTCTAAGTAAGCACTTAAACCACCGTAGATTAACCGTACCCACCATTTCCCGTGTCCTTTCGAGGATGAGCGTTCGAAGGAGTACTGCTCGAGTCGACGTGGGGAGCTGTCAGAAGGTTAAGTACGAAATCCTGGGAGCTGTGCAAACAGCATGGTCTGGTCTGTGATGGATGGACACGGTGCACACGTGGAGATTATATTGAACTCTTCCTGTCGTTCGACAAGGCGGACAATAATTCGACGATGAGTCACGTTCCTGTCATATAGTTGAGTTTGCCGAAAGAAAGGTCATTCATTCCCTTGAACTCACATCATCGCCTTTCACTCCCAGTGTGAGTATCTATCGTCGCTCCTTTAAAAGCACCGGTCGCTCTTCACGTACACAACGAGCACATTACTCAAGATCCACTCCTCGTCCCTGCATGTAGCAAAGGGCCATCCTTTGACACGATCAGAAGCTGCATCTCGCTCGTTGGAGCTGCCATTCTCTTGGCGTAATCCTAGTCCTATCTATTGAGGCTGAAGCTGGGGCATTGAAGGGATGGGAGCAGGATGCTGGCGGATCTACGTAAAAGCGTGTTAGCCACTGCAGACAAGGAAATTGAGCACCGATAGCTCACGTATCCGCCAAGAAGTTGTTCGTCACGTCGCTGAGACGATTGAGCGTGCCTTCTGCAAGTTGCCCGGAATTTCTATTCGATGCTTTTCGTTTGGTCACTTGTCACGGTCTCGCATGTGAGTGCTGGAGAAAGTGGGCGCCGTCTATGCGAAGCTGCCGAAGACGATGAGAGTAAGAGTCGGAGAAATGTAGGAGTAGGCCCGATCAACTCCGCCACGTCGCAAAATGATATGAAGCAGCATTAACTGCAGGACAGAAAAGGATGGAGCAACGCTATACACCTTGCGGTCAAGCCTGCGAGTGCCATCAGTGTTCTTCGCGCAGTGTAATTAGCAAAAGATGTCCATGCACAAACTTTATGACATACCTCGAACCCAATCAAGAGATCCCAGCCCACTTGGGAGAATGGCCGAACGACTTTATGTAGAGATGGTGGATGGAGATTGACGAGATTCAGGGTGTAGTCGATGTTGATCCTCCCCGTATCGCACGGGAACCAAGCTTCTGCACGACGACGCTATCTTGATTGTTCCACGGGTCCTGGTTGCCGGAACACGATACTTTGTAGAGGTTCAAAGTAGGTCCTGCCGAAGGATATCACGAATCTGGCGTAGTAAAGTCAACCACCAAAGACAAGGGCTCCTCAAAAAAGACGTACCTCTCTTCGTCCTCCGTGCTAGCTCGACGACATCGGTCCCAGCCACCGAAAACCATCATAGTAGCGTATGTCAATATCCCCCAGTTCCCTCTATCCCTCGTTGCGCCTGCAGGAAATTGAGAGCCGCGTTGATTGATGTGTCCAGGCCATGGAGCATTTGAAGGGGCACTGGACGAGCATTGACCATACTCTTTCCTCCAACCAGTTGCTCCAACCCTTCATTAGTGGTCGTCCCGCATTCCGACCGTGATACGTCGCCTTGGCTCAAAACTGGTGTGATATGCTGATATCGCTGTGGAACGTGATACGCGGCGTTGGTAAAGGGAAGGCATGGCATCTATTGAACATATTGGGGAGAGGTGAAAGTGGGCATTGAAAAGCCGGCAATCGAAGAGTAAGCTAAAAAGGAATTCGCCGACTTGCTGGACCACGTTCCTCTTTGGGAGGAATCAACTCCACTTTCCTTCTAACCACTTCCTCCAAAGTCTGACCCCGCTATTTCTCACCTTGATCTCATCTATGTACTCGCTTCCTGTATCTTATGCTCTCGATTCTTATTTGTTCAGCCAAAATCACGTAGTTACGTGTTTCTTCTGGTATGCCTCCTCAATCGACGTTCAGCACCTCTAACTAATGCATAGGATCTTGAACGACGTGTTTCCCTTCAATCAAAGTGTTGCGACTGATATCCCGACGTGCAAGATCATCATGCTGCGCGCCATCCCTGAGTTTAATAGACAAGAGCCCGAACATAGGCAAGTTAGGAACTCGATTATTGTAATAATTTGCGACACATTCACGCTTGTAAGTTTAACCTTTCCACCTGCAGCTAACGTTCTCTTACCTAGTTCGTCCACCTACTCACTGTCTGACTCATACCTCACGACTCGACATGAAAACGGGCTAGTCATGGATCGAGTTTCGTCCCGAGACGACGTATTGTTTTCCGGCGAGCGAGGTGACACGTAATGGGCATTTACCATGAAAGGAGGGAGCATCTCCATGCTGTGAGGATGCTTAAGATGTCGATGAAGGTGCACACGCTCGCATGGTTCGTGTTTTCATTCAGCGAGGTACGTCTACATCCATGCACTTTGTTTCTTTGAGACTAATGTCATCTCACGTAGCTTGTCCGCCCACTAATAAGGCCGATTTTTGGCCCAAGATGACGTATCGCATTCCGGGGAGCGGGGGTATGATATTGAGGAAGGGGAAGATGGTAGCACTTGAGTCGATAGGAGGATCGGCTGCAGACGTGTCCCCAACGAAGGTGAGTTTTCATTTCGTGCATGCTTCTTCCGTGGCTAGTGTTCTCGCAATTAGGTTGACCGCCCTCTTGCCCTCTCGATCCCTCCTCCCTGATCCATCTCTCTCCCTCCCTCTGGGAACGGCTCTCCCTTTGCTGATGCTATTCCCACAAATGTTTGCACCAGCTGTGGGGTCGATTTTTGCCCCAAGACGACGTATCGCGCTCCGGCGAGCGGGCTCCTTGGAGAATAGGGGGACGAACACGATCGGCCACAGACGCGTGAAGGGGACTCGGACCCCTATCTCATCCTCTCCGCGCAGACGCTGTCTTGGGGATGATCCATTCCCCACCACTCGCCCATGCCCGTGTCGACGCCTTCGCCCACGCTTTCCAGCCTCAGCGACGTTCGGGGAGTGGTGGAGGGAGCGAGTTCTATGCCGAGGCCATGGATCGTCGTCTGGGGGGCATGGCTCCGCATACATTCCGCGGGCGACATCGAAGTCCCCCTCCTGCCCGCTGTAGACTTCGAGCCAAGCTTCAAGTGTGCTGCCAATGACGTTGTGCGGACGGAGCATATCCAAGGAGAGGATGGATGGGAGAGGGAGGGAGTTTGGGAATGCGACGGCTTGCGCGCGCCTGGAGAAGGCTTTTATTGTGAGTGCTCCCCCATTGTGATCGATTGCACGCTTCAGGATTTCTTTTCTCTTGCAATCCAACTGCAGCAGTCAACTACACTACGCCGCTATTCACCCCGTTTAACCCGTTGCGTCTGATTAAATAGACGCCGTTTGAGGAGGACTCGGGGTTGGATAACGGCGTGATGTAGTTGACTCGATGCGGCGTTTCTGGAAGTTGACGAGGTGAGCTGACTTTCCTTTCATTAAATCCAATGCTAAGTTGCCTCTATTGCAGCGCGTCGTCGTCTCTCAAAAGGTAGGTGCTTGGCTCGGGTTGGACTGATGATACGCAGGTGCAATTTTTTTTTTTGGGTGAGTCGGACCCACAACGGCTAGTGTCGGTCTCCCGTTGAAACGACTTGAACGGGAGACTACGCTGGTCGTTTGCATGAACGGGAGGATAACCTCTCCCATTTGTGCATTTGATGAATACCTTCGGGACGGGGAGATTACAATCCTACGAGCTCTGATTCTTGTGAACTTGGGGGTTTTTCGTATTAGACAAATCTTTGGTGTATTTTCCTGCGCCTCGACCCTCTTCTCGTCGTTACATCGTGTACAGTAGCAGTATCAATAAACCATCAACGTTTGACTGGACAAAATCTTGTGTTAGCTTGGTCTCGGGTATCGTATATCGAAGGGCTTACCTTGAAAGAACACGATCTCCACCGATGGTTCTTCGCGGTGCATCCCCACAGCGCATCCACCCTCGTCGTTCCACTAAACACCACACGCCAGAAAGGGTTGAGGGATCGATACGTGCCTGAGACAGCCATAGCTTCAGAAATCGATGCTAGATTGGGCACTTTTATTAGTGTATTCTCGGATGCTGTCAGTAGAAGATCTTACCTCGAGAGCCAGACACCTCAAATCCTGCCATCGACTCCGTCAGTCAGAGAATGGAAATCGGGAGGTACTATGTACCCCGTGGTGAGCTACGTTAGAGAATGGATACAAGAATCCTTACCTCCACTAAACTTCCCTGCACGAATGTGTATCCACCGACGTCATGGGATTCAACGCCGCGCATGAGGTTTTAAGGGCCGGTCGATGTGTTGAGGGTCGCAGACTGGGAAGAGGAGGAAATCCGTCATTGTCGAGCTTGAGGGCCGGTGAATCTATTGGGAGGGGGGAATCGTCGTTGAGTTTGATAACGATAGGCTGTTTGACGTCCTCGTTCAAAAATGGCCGCGTCTTCTAATCTTGCAAGAATGGCGTGGCTACAAAAGGAGAAAAAAAAGGGGTTAGATTGCGAGAGAAATATAGGCCATAAACTACGAACCTTGTGTGAAAACTAAACTATTCATAGGCGTGTTGACTACGGCCATTAGAATAGACCTAGGAGAACAAAAATAAGGAAAGATTAAAACTGAGTAATAAGCTGATAGTTCACCAGAGTAAATGCAAACGTGAGCTGGCGAAGAAAGGGTAAGAGTTCGAGGAAATAACAGTGGTACCAAATCCTTACCTTTCTGAACAAAGTCCACCTCTGCTACTGGGTAGTATTGAAGTATCAACGATGACCTGCAGAGCATTAGGCCCAAGAAAGACGCGAAGAGATAACAGAACAAAAGCTCACTCTTCGTTGGTCGCCGTCGTCGTCGTCGTTGTGGTTAAAAGCAAAAGCTTCGATCGATCAACAAATCCGAATAGGAAACTGGTACCGGTCATGAGACCTCCCGTCCCAACGACCGCCACCTCACCGCAGCTGAACAACTTGGCAATTTATCATTCTGTCAGTTTTAATGCCGCGGCATTACTCTAATCCAGCCGAGTGTGGACTGCAAGACAGATTTGCAATAGCTCTAGATTGGCGTAGTTACTCGAGGTATGTACACATTTCCTCGATGCCTTCTATGCTCCCTCACCACAGGGATTAGTTTGAATGGGCACAGTGAGTCGTACGTATTTGGTCAGAATATGCAGTGGCGTTTACTCTAACCCAGCCAAGTGTGAACTGCGAGACAGATTCGCAATAGCTCGTGGTTACTCGAGGTATGTACACATTTCCTTGATGCCTTCTATGCTCGCTCACCACAGGGATTAGCTTGAATGAGCACAGTGAGTCGTATGTCTCTGGTCAGATATTAGAAATTTATTCATATTAAAAGCAGTAGAAGAGAGGATGCGCGCACATGTCTGCGGGAATAGTGATGCAAGTCCCCGGAACTTGTGTCTCCCTACTATGATCCCCACACGTCCCAACGAAGGCATACCCTCCAGTCCTTACCCCTCGTCTCGGTAACGCAAGATATATTCTTGAGCTCGACGGTGCTCAAATTTCTTTTTGGAACTGGCGATTTTTTCGTTTTTGACTTGAAGGAAAAGAGGTTCACGCGTCACTGGTGGAATATGAAGAGGGATGAGGCAACAGAGAGATGAAACAATTAGGAGGGCAACGTTGCCAGGATGCAGGGTCAAAGAGATGATGGCTGCAGTGTGAAGGGTGCTATGGGGCGTGAGGAATGGTTGTTGAGCTCGGATGTGAGTTGGGCATGGCCCCATGACACCTAAACCCAGATTTCTTTCCGCCGGAATTTCTTTTGTCTACAACACTGCCTTCACGAGTTCGAGCGTGTTTTCCATTCTGGCTATTGACGCGGACGTGCGCAGAACATGTGGTGTTGGTGTCCCCCGCTATCACAGAATCTTATGACTCTACAGCAATGACGTTAACGGTCCTTCCGCATGTCTAATTTCCAGACCCGGTTGTCGACACCAGGAAATCAAGACGGTGATGACTTCTCCCCACCGGTAGTCAAATCAGACAAGTATATTGCGAGATATTGCTGCCACACTGAGAAACTTCAGCTGAAGCCTTTCTTCGCGCAGGTCCATCACGATCACCGACACCTTCTCGAATCTCTGATCTGGCAGTCGTCTCCCTACAGCCAACTGGTGGGACCACGGATTGCTAAGCAGTGTGTACGTATCTTCAGGTATTGGAAATCGGTGGGTGACATGGATTTTGAATGTGTGCGCGATCCCGTCTGCGGCTGTGACAACCAACTCCCCGCATCGATCACAGCCTTCTGCCGGTCCCGCGTCGAATACCCGCACATACCCCTTTTCAATGCAATACCCTTCAAACCAATCCTCATCCGTCTTGTCATCACGCCAAACGTGTGCATAAAGAAAATCGACATCCTTTGGCAGAGGCTCCATCATGACCTGGTCCCATGTTGGTCTCCATTTCTTGCATCCGAGTCCAACTCCAGGATACACAAAGAGGAAGCCCGCGCGCATCCAATGGTCCATTGCATTCACCAGTGCTGTCCACGCATCCTCGAGAGTCTCGCTCTCATAGTAGGCAGGTATCATAGAGACCCGCAGAGGGAATGCGAGTCCGGCCACTCTGTCGACTGGATTGGTCGACACGCGCTTCTGCATGTCCGCCAGTGCAGCAAATATATGCCATGCACCCCTCTCCACTGAATGCCACTCCTCGTGAAACCTGGTCAGGAGCGCAGTCTCGTAGTTCCCTCCGTCTATCCGCTGTGCGTGCATCGGTCCATCTGGCATATCACCGGCAATGATGCGCTTAGATGTGACCTCCTGGACCGTCCATGCACGTCGAAACCAGGACCGATCGCTGTCCAAGTCGCCATCCTTCAACCTCAACGGCCGCCCCAGTCCACTCAGGTAGATTATCACCTTTTCGTAGTTATACACATATCCAATTGTAGGCACGTCCAGCCTCCACTCCTCCACGCGCAGATCCTCCCTCGGCCCCCCTTTCTGTCTTAAACAGAGCACATCCAGCCATGCGTACTCTGCTCCCAGATTCAGCATCTCGATCCGGATGAGGTTGAGATCCGCGTCCTTTGGTATAGGCACAGGCCACTCCTTCCCGTTGATAGGCGTCAGCACATCCACACGATCCTTCTCATCAACCCACGCGTGCGAGATCGGCATTGGCCATTCTTCAGTGATCCATGATGGCACCACGCGATTGCTGTACAGGTCCCATACACGTCGAGGTCTCAAATTTGGGTCGACAATCCGGTTTCCTTCAAGTGCTTTTTGTCGGCACTCCCTGTCTTTCCCTTCACGTCTGCGTAATTCGTCTTGGATGCTGCTAGGGTTCTTTGTATTCCATACTGGGCGAAGGAAGGCATGAGCTGTGCCAAAGTCGTAGTTCCTTTCAATGAAGTCCTCGAGAATGACTGTGTTAAGCATGTGTGACGTTCCGAGGGAGGCGTTCAGTCGATCCAAGACCCCCTGAACGCCAAGCGTAGCGCAGGGAGTGTCTGCAACGGAGCATGGTACGGCAGGCCCTGGACCAGTGTACGACCTCTGCTTTGGAACCTCGATAGACAATTCCGCTTGGCCGGTCTCGGTGAATGCGGAAAGTTTGGCCTGGAAATACATTTCAATTTCGTCTCTGTGTGTTTTGCCGACTGACATACCCGTTGATATCTATAACGACGATGGCGATGCTTCAGGTCATTGTTGCTCCTGTCAACGTCCACATGTCCTCTTTTTCTTTTCAACCCCATGATTATGTTCGTATTCTGGTCCGAAACAGCGGAGCTGAATCCTTTGGTCTCTGTGGTTGTAAATATCGAGCGCAAATGTTTCAAAATCGACCTGATGCGAATCGAAAGCGAACTTCTTGTAATTCTTGGGAGCGCTGTGTAAGTGTAAGCACTTAAATCACTGTAGATTAACTGTGCTCACTATTTCCCGTGTCCGTGCATTCAAGGGAGTGCTGCTCGAGTCGACGTGGGGACCTAAAGCACGAATTCATGGGAGGTATGCGAACAGTGTGGTGGAAGCTAGACGGGTTCGTGCTGGAAGGACACGGTGCACACGTGGAGATTATGTTAAATTCTTCCTGTCGTTCGATAAGGCGCATTGTCCATCAACATTAATTCAACGACGAGTTGCATTCCTGTCCTATGGTTGAGTTTGCGGAAAGAAAGGTCATTCACTCCGAGATACTAATTTCACTCCCAGCGTGAGTATCTGTCGTCGCTCCTTCGAAAGCACCCGTCGTTCTTCACGTACACGACGAGCACATGACACCTACGGCATCCCAAATCCGCAGTCCACCAAAATAGTCTCTCTGCTCCCATGACGGCAGTCGATGTTCTAAGCGGCAGGTTCAACAGCGGCTTGAAGAAACCACGGCACCATTGAAGGTATAGAAAGCTGTTCATTACGCTCTCTAGTTCGCCGAATCGAAGAGCAACGGAGCTGAAATCAGCCGCTAACCTGCTCGGAAAGCAGGCGGTTTGATACGCCCTCTGATGACTATTTGTCAATAGACGCCCATGTTTGATTCCTAGGCTTCATGTCGCGTTGATGTGTACCTGCATTCTTATGTTAGTCTACCCTGGGATTCTTCCCGGCGAACTCAAACGTACAAGTGCCGGATAGGTATAATATATACCCTGGACCTGTAGAAGACGATAAGCATCAATCACAGCGATGTTGATCCACCGACATACCTGTTAGATAACTGAGGTGCCCAAACTTCTCGAAACAGCTCCATAGTGGTTCTCGAATCATTGTAACGCTAGATACATTTATTGATCTCGCTGTGAATAGAACGAACCATTTAGTGATTTACTGGGGACAACCTCCTCGAAGTACCTGTCAAAGCCGATTCCGGATGCCCCCCGCTATGTCCAGGAGCAATGGGAGTGTCATTTTCATCTCGACGCCCACTGAGGTATCAGCTGATAATGAAGATGCTCCACGGATTCTGCGCGGTTGAGATATTGAGCTGTCCCATGTGGTCGATGGCATGTTGCACTGACCGGTTGTGTGCTGACATGTAGGGTCAATCATATCGTTTTAGACTGGATAGTGAGGCGATGCATTGGAGTATACCGATCAAAACCTGCAAAGGAAATCGTAGTGCGCTGGTCTGAGAGATTGTGGTTGGTGCTCGGTCTCACGGCATAGAGAGAGGACGGCGAACTTGGCGAGTGGCCGGTAGGCATGTCGTTGCGAGAAAGGATATCGCTGTTTTCTTACCGCCCGTGTCATCGTAGGCTTAGGCCAGGACTCGTATTTGGAACAATCGGACTGGTCCAATGTGATCGACAGTGTAGTAGGGAGAAAGGTGAACGGAACATTATTTGATGGTGTTCGTGTTGATGGTGAGGTCGTCACGAAATGTATATTTCGGCGATGCAGATGAAGGCAACGAGGGAAGCGAGGATCGATGAAGAGACGACAATTGTCGCCGTAAAGCTATCTCTTGTTTATGCCGGTGACGGTACAGGTCTACACCAACAATAATGCGTCGAAGGAGATCACCAGCCAGCAGGTTCTCTTTGGAATTGTTGGAATGCGATACTGACGTCTAGCTTCATGGCGGCTTCCAGAAACCGGAAGACCATTATGTACTGTACGACTAGATGTCAACAAGAGTTCAACGAGATGAGAATAGTGGACGTACCCAAGACTAGTACATTCTCCCAGTTGAACCATGCACGGCCCTCCATCTCTACAGCCATCATACGACCCTCTCCACCTTCAAAATGCCAAACTCTGCGCCTCCCTTTCTCCAAACTAATGTCCGCTCAAAACTAATATGGATACGTTGACGTTGACAGCTGAGCGTGCAAAATCGAGGAATCTTGGCGTCGAGAAACCTTGACGAACGAAGAGCTTGGGTTGAGTATCTTCAGTCCATCAAGGACAAACAGACAAGAAACGTTTCTGGTCGATCGATGGGCGAGACCCATGGTCGATGGTGGAGGAATACGAAAAAGGAGTTTTGGTCCCAGAGCTTCCGAGCTGATTGTACTTTAGCCAAGGGAGTCGAGATTATCGTGAGGTCGAGATATCTATCTAACAAAAGGTCAGCAAGTAATAGGGAGGGATGTCGCTGACGGATTATGCAGAATCCATTTCGATTATGGAGGGAGTGGACATTTGCGGGGGAAGGAAAGAATCTTCACAATAGCCCACAGCATCCGACCGTTGACGTCCCTTCCCGCATACGGTTCCTTTCGCACACGCGTATGTCCCTCCCGCATGCATGTCCCTCCCCGCACTCCATCCTCCCCTCCCTGCGTGCACTGACTCTCAACGCTGCAGGATAACTCCTGCTCTGTCTGTATTGTGTATTCTCTAGTAAACCCCTTAGTCTATGTCAATTAAAAATGATGGCGAGGCCTACCACAGTGATGGATGGAGGGTAGACCCAAAAATCCCATACTGGACCCACCATACGAGTCGTCTCGTCAACTCGACGTCTAACCTAGCAAGTGAAGAGGCGAATGGGAAAGGTGGGGTTTGTAGTCGTCTACAGAACTGCTTAGTGGTGGGATGACGATCTCGGCCGAGTCTGCTTACTGGTCCACTTCGGTGCAAATCCATCTCCCTGCGCGCGCCGACGTGTAGTGGTGTTCTGCACACTCTGCGCACTCTCTCCTCTCTGTGTGCACTCACGTCCGTTTCGAAGCTCTGTAGCAAAGGCGTTAGATTGAATCAATAGAAGTTACCAAAATATTTACGAGAGGCCATGTCATAAATCGAGTGCATTCAGTTGACGTCGAGCATAGCTAGAAAATAGTCAGTAGTGCCATTACTATGACAGTCCAGTGGCTTACCACAGGCTTTTACTCTCGTCCCACGTCCTCCACACACCCTCCTAGCCTCCCACACGCACGTTAACTGACAGAGAAGGTATGATTCGGAGTACATTCCCTAGACTATTGTTAATAAACAGTTTAAAGATGGAATTAAGGAAGGCTTACGAAAACCACACTTGAGGAGCTGCTGAGGCATCTACACTCGGTAGAGGCAGAGGCACAACCTATAAACAGCCATGGACCGAAACATCGACGCTGGACTGAACGAAGTCTTGTATTAGCTGTGTCTCGGGTATCTTGCATCAAACGGCTTACCTTGAAAAACCATGTCCCAAGAGCCACACCGATCTTTCTTCGCGGTGCATTCCCACGGTCCATCCACCCTCATCGTTCCACTAAACACCACACGCCGGAAAGGGTTGAGGGATCGATACTCGATGGAGGCGCCACCTATAAATGACCGTAGCCCCAAACATCGGCGCTAGACTGGACGAAATCTTGTATCAGCTTTGTCTCGGGTATCGTGCATGCAAGGGCTTACCGTTGAAAAAACACGTTCTGACAAGACGCCCGCCGATGTTTCCTGCGACTACAGACGGTGCTTCCCCACACTCCATCCACCCTCATCGTTACACTAAACACCGCGCGCCGGAAAGTGTTGAGGGATCGATATGCGCCGCAGACGACCGTAGCTCCAGAAATCGCTGCTAGAATGGATAGAAACTTCTGTTAGTGTAGTCTCGGGTGTCGTCAGTGGGATGCCTTACCTTGAGAAAACAGCCGGACAACCCGTATCTGGCCTTATTGTCTGTCATCGACTCGGTGTCGCGACTGAAGACGGCGTCAGTCAGAAGATGGAATAGGGAGCTACTGCGTACCTTGCAGCGAGCTACCAGAATGGCTGCGTTGTCGGGGACAGGCGGTCGCACGGTTCATGAGGGAATCTATGCAAATCCTAGGTAAATATATGAGGAGAGCGGGATATTGTAGAATGTTCGTGTGGTGTTGGCTGTCTCTTCAAGACTGAATACTATTCGTTAGTAAACCCATAGAGAATGGATACAAGAATCCTTACCTCCACTAAACTTCCCTGCACGAATGTGTATCCACCACCGTCGTGAGATTCAACGCCATGCATGAGGTCTTGAGGGACGGTTGATATGTTGAGGGTCGCAGACTGGGAAGGGGGGGTATCCGTTAGTCTTGTTTTTATCGCGCCCCCCAAGTTGCTATGACCGTCGGTCCCGTTACGTCAGCGCCCATATTAAGAAGTACTTTCTAGTGTTTCGATAACGTGACTTGGCGCGACTCACATGACTTCATATGACTTCGGCTTCAACGGCTTCACCAAGTCATAATTTTTGACAGCTTTGAAGCCAAGTTGCCGTCACGCCGAAGCCATGACTTCATGCATTTCCTTCAAATGGCAAGTACCGTAATCAACGGCTCTCTTATATGTAATCAGTCTCTTATACAGTGGCCTGCCCTTCCTCACCTGGGCATGTATGGGCCCAGTAGCTATACTTATATCTTTAATACATTATTATCTTGATTTTGAATGTGTTTCCTATTGCTTCGGGCCCGGGATATACACCGTGATTCAGCGATAAAAGCTTATATAACAGGATTTTGAAATATTTGATAGGGGCTATGACAGGACAACGAAAAGCTGCTCCCAGTGCATGGTACATGTACTTTTTGGCACTCCTGAAATGACAAAATATATTCTCCAGTATCAGTCTATACTTATATGTCCCAATTATTCCATCTGAGTGACTGTATCCTGCATGCGGCATGAGCTGTATAATATGAGTGATAATGCCCAAAAAGGGCATGAGCCCGAAGATCTGTCATTATCTTCGGAAGTATGCATCACCGGCTCATGAAATAGCATATAATCATTCTTTGGATACTATTCATGGTACTTAGAACATGGAATAAAGTTCTATTCAGGTATATCAATGGCAAAGGCCTCAACATTAATTGTGTGTATAAGAGAGCCGTTGATAACGGTAATTTGTTGTTTAGGCAACGTGATATTCGAGAACTTGTCGGAGAAATAGCGGGAACTATCGGGCCGCATTAAAATTGACCTAAAATAGTATTTCGGTATTTTTCAATCAAGTCGAAGCCCGGGCAACTTCAGGTCGCGTCAAGCCCCGCTGAGCCGATACCGTAGTGTGACTTTGCCGAAGTTACTCGGCAATACCGGCGCGACTTATTTCGGCTTGACTGGCGTGGCGCGCGGCTTTAAGCCGAGTCATCGAAACACTAGTACTTTCCCATCACCACCGGCAAGAGGAAATTCTGTTGCTGGTAGAGTTTGATAGCGAAAATTTTGACAGAACCTCCATGCGTGTATATCGTCTTAGTAAAACATAAATAATGAGTGCTACCACTTTGTTGAAGACAGAAAAAGCTGTTTCTCTTTGGACCGGCATCAAACCGGCATTGGCCCGGTTATTAGCCGGTCCGGAGAGAAACAGACGAAAAAGCTTGTATAGGGCGTCGTTTTGCCACGAAAAAAAAAATCTACTGCTATGAGAGGGATATAATGGATAAAATCAATGCAGGTTTCTGAGAAATATGACTGTCAACACGTCGTACATCCACGCGTCGTGAACCGATTATATAAGCAAGCTACGGTTATAGCAAGGGGGGGTACATAAACAACAGACTACATACAGACCGTCACTCCCTCCCATCAACAGGTCTGTATCGTCGTCTGTCTATGAGAGACTAGGTATCCGTCGATGTCGAGCTTGAGGGCTGGTAGATCTATTGGGAGCCGTAACCCGGGAGGGGGGGATCAACGTCGTTGTTGAGCTTGATAACGATAGGCTGTTTGACATCCTCGTTCAGAAAGTGGCCGTATCTTCTAATCTTGCGAGAATGGCAAAGGAGAAGAAAAAGGGTTAGATTGTGAGAGAAATATAAGCCATAAACTACGAAGCTTGCGCGAAAACTAAACTATTCATAGGCGTGTAAACTACGGCCATTAGAATAGACCTAGGAGAACAAAAATAAGGAAAGATTAAAACTGAGTAATAAGTTGATAGCTCACCAGAGTAAATGCAAACAGGAGCTAGCGAAGAAAGGGTAAGAGTTCGAGGAAATAACAGTGGTACCGAATCCTTACCTTTCTGGACAAAGTCCACCTCTGCTACTGGGTAGTATTGAAGTATCAACGACGACCTGCAGATCATTAGACCCAAGAAAGAAGCGAAGAGATGATTTAAAAAAAAGCTTACCCTTCGTTGGTCGCCATCCCTGTCGTGGTCGTGGTTGAAAGCAAAAGCATCGACCAACCAACAAATCTGAATAGCCTGGCAAGCCGCTTTATTATATACTCGCGGAACTCGTATCTGTATATAGTCCCAACGACTGCTACGGTACGCATTGAGCTCAACGATGCTCAAATTTCCTTGTGGAACTGTGGTGATTTTTTCGTTTTTGGCTTGAAGGAAAAGAGGACGCGTCGCCAGTGGAATATGAAGAGGGACGAAGTGAGGCAACAGAGGGATGAAATTGTTAGGAGGGCAACATTGCCAGGATGCAGGGTCAAAGTGGCTGCAGTGTGAAGAGGCGTGAGGAATGGCTATTGAGGGTTGGGCACGGCCCGATGACACCTAAGCCCAAATTGCTTTCAGCCGGAACTTCTTTTGTCTACAACACCTTCACAAGCTCGAGTGTGTTTTCCATTCTGACTATTGACGTGGACTTGCCACGCAGAACATGTTGTATCATATTAATTCCTCCCGTTATCACAGAATTCTATGACTACAGCAATGTTAACGCTTCTTCTGCCTGTCTGGTTTCCAGACCTGGTTGTCGACGCCAGGAAATCAAGACCGTGATGAAATCAGATAAGTACATTGCGAGATCTTGTTACCAGACTGAGATCCTTCAACCTATGTGCTTCGATCCGGTTGTCCATCATGATCACCGACACCTTCTCGAATCTCTGATCTGGCAGTCGTCTCCCTACGGCCCACAGGTAGGACCAGCTGGTCTGGTATGTATCACTGCCAAGCAGTGTGTACGTATCTTCAGGTATCGGAAATCGATGGGTGACGTGGATTTTGAATGTGTGCGCGATCCCGTCTGCGGCTTCGACAACCAACTCCCCGCATCGATCATGTCCTTCTGCCGAGCTCGCGTTGAATCCCAGCACATGCCCCTTTTCAATACAAGGCCCGTCAAACCAGTCCTCATCCGTCTCGTCATCATGCTGAAAATGCGCGAGAAGATTGTCGACATCCTTTGGCAGAGGCTCCATCATGACCTGGTCCCATGTTGGTCTCCATGTCTTGCATCCAAATCCAACTCCAGGATACACTAAGAGGAGGTGCGCGCGCATCTTAGGCTCCATTGCATTCACCAGTGCCGTCCATGCATCCTCGAGAGTCTTGCTCTCATCGTAGGCAGGTATCGTACGGGGCCGCAGAGGGAATGCGAGTCCGGCCACTCTGTCAATCGGATTGGTTGACACGCGCTTCTGCATGCCTGCCAGTGCAGCAAATATATGATCTGGACCCCTCCACACTGAATTCAACTGATCGTGAAACCTGGTCAGGAGCGCAGTCTCGTAGTTCCCGCCGTCTATCCGCTGTGCGTGCATCGGTCCATCTGGCATGTCGCCAGCAATGGTGCGCACTTCTCCGACCTCCTGGACTGTCCATGCACGTCGAAACCAGGACCGATCGCTGTCCAAGTCGCCGTCCTTCAGCCTCAACGGCCGCCCCAGTCCATTCAGGTAGATCACCACCTTGTCACGCTCATCCGCTGCCTGATACACAGCTCCAATTGTAGGCACATCCAGCCTCCACTCTTCCACGCGCAGATCCTCCCTCGACCCCCCTTTCTGTCTTAAACAGAGCACATCCAGCCACGTGTACTCTACTCCCAGATTCAGCATCTCGATCCGGATGAGGTTGAGATCCGCGTCCTTTGGTATAGGCACAGGCCACTCCTTCCCGTTGATAAGGGTCAGCACATCCACACGATCCTCCTCATCAACCCACGCGTGCGAAATCGGTGTTGGCCTTTTGTCAGCGATCCACGATGGCACCACGCGATTGCTGCACAGGTCCCATACACGTCGAGGTGTCAAATTTGGATCGACAATCCGGTTAACGTTTCCTTCCAGTGCTCTTTGTCGGCGCTCCCTGTTTTTCTCTTCACGTTTGCGTAGTATGAATTGGATTGTGCTAGGGCTATGTATATTCCATACTAGGCGAAGAAGGGCATAAGCTGTGCCAAAGTCGTAGTCCCTTTCAATGAAGTCTTCGAGAATGGACAAGAGCGATCGTTCTTGGTAGTGGCCCAAGGTCCCAATAAGGAACTTCCACAGCCAGTGCCCAAACATGGCTGTGTGAAGTAGTGGTAGTAGTCGCACTGGCAAGGGAAGAGTGCGTGATGTTCCGAGGGTGGTGTTCAGTCCATCCAAGACCCCCTGAACACCAAGCGTAGCGCAGGGAGTGTCTGCGAGGGAGGATGGTATGACAGGACTTCGACCGGTGTACGACGTGTACGACCGCTGCTTTGGAACCTTGATAGACAATTCCACTTGGCCGGTCTCGGTGAACGCGGAAAGGGTGACTTTGGGGAGAATGATGCCCTGGAAATACATTTCAATTTCTTCTCTGTCTGCTTTACCGACTGACATACCCAAAGATATCTATAACGATCCTCCATGTCATCGTTGCTCCTGTTAACGACCATACGTCCCATTATTCTTCTTAACCCCATCATTATGTTCATATTCTGGTCCGAAACAGCGGAGCTGAATCCTTTGGTCTCTGGAGTGATAAATATCAAGCGCAAATGTTTCACAATCGACCTGATGCGAATCAAAAGCGAACTTCCTGTAATCCTTGGGAGTGCTGTGTAAGTAAACACTTAAACCACCGTAGATTAGCTGCACTCACTATTTCCCGTGTCCTTTCGAAGATGTGCGTTCAAGGGAGTGCAAAAAAGAGCTGCTCGAGTCGACGTGGGGAGCTGAAGTACGAATTCCTGGGAGGTATGCGAACAGTGTGTGGAAGCTAGACAGGTCCGTACTGGAAGGACGCGGTGCATACGTGGAGATCATGTCAAATTCTTCCCATCATTCGATACGGCGGACTGTCTATCAACATTAATTCGACGACGAGTCGCATTCCTGTCCTATGGTTGAGTTTGCGGAAAGAAAGGTCATTCATTCCCTTGAACTCAACCATTTCGCCATCACTCCGAGATGGTAATTTCACTCCCAGTGTGAGTATCTGTCGTCGCTCCTCTGAGAACACCCGCCGTTCTTCACGTACACGACAAGCACATGACGCCTATGGCATCCCAAATCCGTAGTCCACCCAAATAATCTCTCTGCCCCCATGGCGGTCGGTGTTCTAAGTGGGTTCAACAGCGGCTTGAGGAAACCACGGCAACAATGAAGGTATAGAAAGCCGTTCATTACGCTCTCTCGTTCGCCGAATCCAAGAGCAACGGACCTGAAATCAGTCGCCGACCCTTCCCTAATCCTGCTCGGACTTGATACGTCTCAATAGACACCCATGCTTGATTCGTAGGCTCCATGTCGCGTTGATGTGTGCCTGCATTCTAATGTTAGCCTGCCCTGGGATTCAACGTACAACAGCCGGATAGGTATAATATATACCCTGGACCTGTAGAAGACGATAAGCATCAATCGTGGCGATGTTGATCCGCCAACATACCTGTTAGCAAGACTGAGGTCTCGAAACAGCTACCAGCAAATCTCCATAGTGGTCTTCGAATCATTGTAACGCTAGATACATTTATTGATCTTGTTGTGAATACATGAATGACGAGAACGAACCATTTAGTGATTTACTGAGGACAACCTCCTCGAAGTACCCTTCAAAGCCGATTCCGGATGCCCTCCGCTATGTTCGGGAGTAATGGGAGTGTCATTGTCATTTCGACGCCCAACTGATAATGAAGATGCTCCACGGATTCTGTGCGGTTGAGATATTGAGCTGTCCCATATGGTTGATGTCATGTTGCGCTGACCGGTTGTGTGCTAGCATGTAGGGTCAATCATATCGTTTTAGATTGGATAGTGAGGCGATGCATTGGAGTATACCAATTAAAACTTGCAAAGGAAATCGTAGTGCGCTGGTCTGAGAGATTATGGTTGGTGCTCGATCTCACGGCACACAGAGAGGATGGCGAACTTGGCGAGTGGCGGGTAGGCATGTCGTTGCGAGAAAGGACATCGCTGTTTTCTCACCGCGCATGTCATTGTGCGACTCATCATCGTAGGCTTGGGCCAAGACTTGTATTTGGAACAATCGGACTGGTAATGTGATGGATAGTATAGTGGGGAGAACGGTGAACGGAACATTAATTGATGGTGAGGTCGTCACGAAAGTATATTTCGGCGATGCAGATGAAGGCAATGAGGGAAGCGAGGATCGATGAAGATTGTTGGAATGCGATCTGACGTCTAGCTTCCTGGCGGCTTCCAGGAACCGGAAGACCATTATGTACTGTATGACTAGATGTCAATAAGAGTTCAACGAGATACAGAATAGTGGACATACCCAAGAGTAGTACACTCTGCCAGTTGAACCATTGAATCCATTACTTCACGTCTCCGACCGTACTCAACGCCTCCTTCTATGCCGTGCCGCTTCTATGCCCTCCCCTTGTCTGCCTTCGTTCTCCCCCTCGTCCAACCCCCATCTGCATCCCGACGCGACCTCCGTAATATCGCTCGTCCCTATAGCCCCCTGCTGAAACGCCTACACCTTCTTTTCTCCATGAAAATGCCCGTCTCTATACAGAATGGCCTCTCAATTCCCTTCACACACACGCGTATGTCCCTCCCGCATGCACGTCCCTCCCCGCACTCCATCCTCCCCTCTCCGCGTGCGCCGACTCTCAGCACTGCAGGCTAAATCCTGCTCTGTCTGTATCATGTGTATTATCTAGTAAACTCTTTAGTCTGTATCAATAAAAAATGATGGCGAGGCCTACCATAGTGATGGATGGAGAGTAGACCCAAAAATCCCATGCTGGACCCACCATACGAGTCGTCCCGTCAACTCGACGTCGAACCTAGCAAGCGAGGAGGCAAATGGGAAGCGTGGGTTTTGCAGTCGTCTACAGAACTGCTTAGTAGTGGGATGACGATCTCGGCCGAGTCTGCTTACCGGTCTAATTCGGTGCAAATCTATCTCCCTGCGCGCGCCGCGCGTATAGTGGTGTTCTGCACTCCCCGCACTCCCTCCTCTCCGTGTGTGCACCGACATCCGTTTCGAAGCTCTCTAGCAAAGTCGTTAGATTGAATCAATAGAAATTATCAAAATATTTACCAGATGCGTGATAAATCGAGTGCATTCAGTTGACGTCGAGCATAGCTAGAAACTAATCAGTAGTGCCATTAGGATGACAGCCAAGTGGCTTACCATGGGCCTTTACTCTCGTCCCACGTCCTCTGCACACCCTCCTAGCTTCCCGCGCGCACGTTAACTGACAGAGAAGGTACGATTCGAGGTACATTCCCTAGACTATTCTTAGGCCAATTATCTGGAGCACAGTCTCTGGAGACGAGTACCGTATTGGTTCCGGAAGAGCATTACAGCTACCGATAGCCTTGGTGAGTTTGTCTCTCTGGTCTCTAATTTTTATGAAGAGACGCTCGATTGGTTGTAGGCCCTGCTCGAGGTGGGCTATGTCATTCAGAATGGGGAAGACGTTGATACATGAGGATGCGGATCGCCATAGCTCAGTCACATTAACGGAAGGAGTGTAAGGCCGTGTATAGCGCTGGATTCACAAGTAAGGGAGATATCTTGGAATCTGGATGGTTTTTTTTTTCGTAAGAGAGAACGAGCGGAAAACAAAAGCTTTTATATACCATATACGTCGCAGCTTAGAGGGAACCTATTTGGAAGGCCCGAAGGGATATCCTGGTTGCAAACGAGGCAGTCTTGGTGGTAGAACGTCGTAGTTGGCACGGTCAAATACGGCCCGAGAGGCCGGAATTCAAAAATGGATGGCAATTTGATATCTGAGCTGCGCTTCTTGATGATGAACGTTGAACCTCCACTATCGACCCAAGACGACGAGGACATCTTAGCTACGGCGGCAGTAGTTGAACCTCTAAGGTCCGACTAATTTTCTACTTTTACTGCGCCGTAGACTTTGCGATCAGATGTGGAAGGACTATGGCGCGTATGCTGGCCTATTTCACGGCCTCGTCCTCACCTTGCACGCAGAAACTAGGCCTTGGCATCGACTAAGAATATCAAGCTAAGGCTACGATGAGAGACTGTCATTGTTGGACCGGTTTCTTTGGCTACGTGTACCCTGGTCTCAACTGGTATGCGCATTCCCGAATTTCTTGTTGACATCGCTGATATATGTAGAGGGCGCATCCGAAAACCCCGATTTATGAGCATGCCAGGTGATGATATTGGTACAGGTACCAGCATCTTCCGTCTTTCCGGGAGCTTTTCTTATGCATATACATACTAGTTTATCTATTCGCTCACGAAGTCAACGAGGCAGACACTGTTCTGATTTTCCGGTGTTTTCTCGATTTTGGAAGGTTTAAATGCCAGGTAATGCCGACCTTGCCCTAGCGTGTGATTGTCCTAATATTTCTTAAATATTTCCGCGCGCGCCTGTACTGCCCCCATGACATCAACCTTCAGGCCTGAACCTCTATCTCGGCTGAAAGCGACCTTTGTATACGTGGAGGCCCCACTGCCCCGCCGACACGCTCATCCCTAGGATATCGCAACATCATCCGGGGGCGCAGCCAACATGGCCGCCGCTTCTTTTCTCCGCAAAAGTGCTTTAGGGTACATCGGTAAGTTCTTCTAGAGGTAAAAGTCGTGACATCGCTCAACAGGATTGTTTCCAAATCAGAGTTGAATTATCGAACCTTCATGGAACCCGTTAATTCAGGTCGTTCTGTAGCCATTCAGAAGTACTGCTTCCTACTTTCGCCTGCTCATTCGTCTCGGAGAAAATCACTCTCAGAATCCGTCTCCCGCTGCCCAGGAAGACGATGATTCAACAACAATGACGTTCTGCAGAGTCCGACGTGTTTTACGTGCTCAACCTTACCCTTGTATCACCAGTGGCAAGTGTCACTTAGGAGTGTCTCGAGAACCTGGTGTGTTGCATTTCGCATTTGTTTGAAAGTTTTTCTCAGCTAGTCTCTATTTCAGTTATGCATTCAGTACTGGCAAGACTGCGAATCATAGGCAGTTCTGCCATCACTAAATCTCGACACTGCCAACGCCTGGTGAGCTCGTATCGGTAAGCCCATTGCCGAAGGGTACCTCCTCAAAAAGTTGCTTATCGTTACTTTCTAGGTCCCACCGCAAAATGCAGTTGAAAGAGGCGCATATATGCTATAGTATCTCGTTGCGGTACGTATGTGGCCTTTGTATCGATACCGGACTCAGATTCTTTACTCCGACCATCCAGGTAACGCGTAACCGCTCCCCATGTTGACGGTGACGAAAGTCCCCTAGATGACTGGAAAGCAGTGTGCGCGCAAATGCCCCAGGGGTTCTTCATATTTTACTAGAGGGTGCCTCGCTCTGTAGGCTGGATTTGTATGTGGTACGTACATTGACTAAACTTTCTCCTACTTGTCTGATCTCCGGTGACCATTTTAGCACCTACACCCCTGCCACATCTTTATTCCGACCAAGGCTTCTATGTCGTTTCCTCCGGGTGGGTTCGTGGGTACGACGGGGCTGATATCAAAAATTCGTGATACTGTTATATGTGTGCCTGCTCTTCTGTCCAAAGGCTGCGCAATGAGAAGATGTAATGATCTGTTGAAAGTGGCGTCTTTCAGTTCAAAGCCAACGATGCGGATGTGCGGTCAGGCGAGAGTTTACGAACACTACTGTCGTATTGTTCATTTTATTCACTGATTGCATACAAGCAACATGGAAGAGAGCGGCAAAACAGCATGCCTTGTCTTGACTACCCTTAGTATAATGCTGGATGCGAAAACTGCTGTAACGAAATGTTCATTGTAATACCATTACGTAGGTGATATCCTTGAACATGTCTTCCATGCATAACGTCAACCTCGATCCCCTTCGTCTTCTCGTGCACCTTTGTTTCCTGAGTGAGTTTTTTTTGTTCCTACTTGTTGTCTTTTCTTATTTGCACAATGACTTTAGGATCTCGCAAGTCTCGTACTCTGCTTGGATTGGCGCACGGGTTTCCTCTGGACGCGAAGGTGAGTAAATTAATATTCGGTTTCTCTTTGGCTCATATGACTCCTCGTAGATCCTCCGCTACCCCACGGCCTCAAGTCTTCGCTCACGCCACTTTCTATCAACGGCCAATACCATCCTGAAGATTCAGTGTTGCCATTACCTTCGTGTTTTGCGTCGAGGTAACGTATCGCTTTCCGCCGAGCAAGGGGCACGCAACAATGACCAAGGCGTACAATGGGATGATTTCATGGAAGAGTTTTGAGGGAGGTAGTTCCCGGGTGCCAAGATGCTCGCGAAGGCGAGGCGTTTGTGAGTTGGACATTCCCATCTGACTTTTCTAGGGCTAACATGCTCTTACTTAGTTCGTCCACCCACTCGCTATACGACATCGCCGACCTGTTCCTCCGCCCATACCGACTGAATCCGCCTTTGTAATCTTCTCTCACCATTCGACTCAACACGAAGATGGGCCAGTTAAGGGTCGAATTTTGTCCCGAGGCGACGTATCCCTTTCCGGCGAGCGAGGTGACGCGTAGTGGGCCTCCTACTGTGGAGGGATTTGAATGGAGGAGGCATCTGCATGTTGGAAAGATGTTTGGAATGTCGATGAAGGCACATGGCTCGTTTTCATTCAGCGAGGTACGTCTACATTCATGCGCTTTGCTTTCCTGAAACTAATGTCGTCTCACGTAGGTTGTCCGCCCGCTAAACTCCCGGCTTCTTCGTTTGCTCCTTTGATTTGCGACCCAGCCACTGGCGCCGTCTTCATTCCTTTTCAGATTACTCTAACGGTGTCTCCACAAGTGTCTGGGCCAGCAATAGGGCCGATTTTTGGCCCGAGACGATGTATCGTGTTCCGGGGAGCGGGGGTATGCTGTCGAGGAATGGTGGCACTTGAGTCGATAGGGGGAGATCGCGATCGGGTGCAGACGTGTCCCCAACCTTTAACGAAGGTGAGTTTTCATTTCGTGCTTTGTTCTTCCGTGCCTAATATTCTCGCACCTAGGATGTCCACCATCTGGCCCTCGCTCCTACGTTCTCGCCCTCCGACCTCTTTAACATCCTCCTCCTTCCGGCAACGGTTCTCTCTTTGCAAAGTAGTCTGACGCTCCTCCCACGAATGTATGCGCCAGCCGTAGGGTCGATTTTTGCTCAAAGACGATGTATCGCTTCCCGGGGAGCAGGCACCTAGGAGGATATGGGGGAGTCGAGTGAATAGGAGGGATGAACACGATCGGCTGCAGATGCGTGAAGGGGGCGCGGACCCCCATCTCATCCTGTCTGCGCGGACTGTTTCTCGGTACGTTCCCCACCACTCGCCCATGCCCGCGTCGACGCCTCCGCCCACTCTTGCAAGCTTCAACGATGCTCGGATAGTGGTGGAGGGAGCGAGTTCTACGCCGAGGCCATGCAAGATCTCGATGTCCTCACATGCATTCCGCAGGCGACGTCCGCGTCCTGGCTTCAAGTGGGCTGCCAGTGACTTTGCGCGAGGGGTGGATGGACGGGATTTTCTGTGAGTGCACCCTCTTCGATATCGTGTCCGCGCTAACTATCATTCAGGATTTCTTTAGTTTCTCTTTCAATCGACATGCAGGAGTCATCTACCTTACGCTGTTATTCATCCCCGTTTAACTCGTTGCGTCTGATTAAATAGCGCCGTTTGAAGAGGACTCGGGGTTGGATAGCGGCGTGGTGTGGTTGACTCGATGCGGCGTTTCTGGAAGTTGACGAGGTGAGGCTGGCTTTTCTTTTCTTTGAACACGATTCTGACTTGCTTCTATTCCAGCACGACGTCTTCTCTCGAAAGGTAGGTTCTTGGTGTGGGTTAGGCTTATGACACACAGGTGCGCGAGTCCTTCGGGACCCGTGCTATTTTTTTTTTGGGCGAGTCGGACCCACAACGGCCAGCGTCGGTCTCCCGTTGAAACGACTTGAACGGGAGACTACGCTGGTCGTTTGCGTGAACGGGAGGATACCCTCTCCCGTTTGTGCATTTTGCGAATAGCTTCGGGGCGGGGAAATTATGATCCTACAAGCTCCAAATTGTGTGGACTTGGGTGTTTTTCCCATCAGAACCGTGGATTTTTCGTATCAGGCTAATCTTCGGTGTATTTTCCTGCACCTCGATCCTCTTCTCGTCATTACATCGTGTACAGTAGTAGTATCAATACACAGATTCTGCTTTCGGTTTCACTATCGCCGGCACCCTCGTTGAGAAATCGGCCTTTTTGTCCTCGACTGCCTTATCTGCACCGCCACCAGGGTTAATGAACGCAAGTGTGAAAAGAACTTCAACAGGCAAACGGAGCCTGCACCGGGGACGGAGTCCCTTACCGCGTCCAAGTCCAACGCGAGCTTTGTCAGAAAGATCGTGACGGGACCGTCCATTACCCCAAGAACAGTGCTCCTTTCCCGCAGCCGTTATCAGGAACAGTATGAGTTTTCGACCTCCCCCATCCCCAAATGGCCTCGATTTGCATAGGCAGGCGGTGCAGCAATACATAAATGCCGCCGCCGACAGAATAATAACTTACCAAGTTCTTGAGCTGCAGTGGGGTGGCGGTGGGTAGGACGGTAGAGGCTGGGAGTGGCCTGCGGAATATCCGGGTAGAGAGACGTAAGTAGAAGACGATAAGAAATCCAAGTTCATTTCGCAAGAGACGCCACACTCAGATACGAGACCCTCAAAGTGCAAAAACAAAAATGTGTCCGAGAGAGAGCATCCGAAGAGAAGCGCTCTGTGACACTTGCCACATCCAGTAAAATTCCTCCTCGTCGTCCGTCTCTCCTGTCTGCATGTTCTCCCTTGTCTGCTGCCGTTCTCTGACCTGTCCAACCCTCATCCGCATCCCAACGCGACTTCCGTGAAATCGCTTGTCTCTGCTAACTCCCTGCTAAACGACCGTCCGTCCTCCACAGCCACAGGACCCTACCTCCCTTCAACTACCGGTCTCTCCTCCGCCGACGACCTCGCTCACAACCACAGCACCCTCCGCGTCACTCCTCCCTCGACCAAGTACCCTCCATCCATGCCTGCACTCGGCGACATCCCTCGCTGCATACCGTCCCCTTTGCATACATGCGCGCAAGTCCTCCGCACTGTACCCTCGCGCACACTCCCTCCTCTCCTCCCAGTGTGCCGACTGCGAATGTGCAACACTTCTGTCAAGCCCTCAGTTTGAATCAATAGAAATTATGGCAAGACTCACTGACTGGGTGATAACTCGAGTGCCGACTCCCGAAAACCAAGTCTTCTCGTCAATGGAGAGCTGCGACCAGGAGACGAGGAGGTGGATGGAAAGGGTATGTTTTGTAGTCATAGTTGGCCTACAGAACTAGTCAGTTCTGCCTTGCAGATCTCAGCCAACTGTGCTTACCGTTTGACTTCCACCGCGCACGTCCATCTCCCTCCTAGCTTCCCGCATGCGCCATGAGCGGGGTAATGTTCCGTCCCTCCTCTCCGCGTGCGTGCCGAATATGATCGTCCTGTCCTCTGTAGTAAAGTCGTTAGTCTTAATCAATGGAAATCATCGAAAGACTTACCAAAATCGAATGCATCTAGGTAACATTGAGTATACCCAACGAGTCGACAGTGACACCGATATCATTGGCCTAGAAACTAGTCAGTATGGCCATTCAGAGGTCAGTCGAGCCTGCTTACATATTCTCGTGTGACGTCCTCCGCACATCTTCTTAGTCTCTCGCCCACAAACCTCCTAGCTCGTTAACGGACGGACGTGGTGGTAGTGCTGACTCTCCCCACATTGCATCCTCTTCTTCCCGCGCGTCGTCGATGCTAGGAGATCACTCCTCCTCTGTTCGTGTTTTATCCTCTGTACTAAGCTTGTTAGCTTGAATAAGTAGAAACTATGGTAAGACTAACCTATCACGTCGTCAATCGTCTCGCGAGACGACAAGCAATGACAACTCGACATCGATCACAGCAAGCGAGTTGACGGAGGGGGCACAAGGAGGGAGGTGGATGGATGTCGTTGACCTAGAAAACTAGTCAATGGTACTCTTACAATAACAATCAACTTTGCTTACCACCCATAACATGCATCCTCCAACTTGCACACATCCCTCCGCGTATGCTAATCTTCCAGCCTAGCTGCGCACCCGCCTCGACTTTACTCTACTTGTATGGCGCCCGATTTTGCCTTTGCGAGAACGTAAGCGGAAGGTTCTGCGGTAAACTCATTGGCTAGAATCGATCAAATTCATGGCAACACTTACTAGGTAGGTCATGAATTAAATTCTGAATTGAGCGCAGATCCAACCTGTAAAAACCCCGTCAGCATGAACAGCGGACTCGGGAGTTCTCGCTTACCTTGTGGTGATAGCTCATGGTCTGCGGTAGACGAGGAACACGAAAGATATTGTGTACGGTTTGGTAGACGGGCGAGATGGTGGTGCGCTTGAAGGGCTTGGCCTCTGTAAACAGAGAGCGTCAGTGACAGAAAAATGTTGCTAGTGGTAGTAAACGCACCTTAGGTATCGTCAACCTCTTTCATAGGCTGATAAGAATGCGTTGGAGCCTCAAGATTGAGATACCCTACCTCCATTCCTTCCTCTCCATGCACACGCCGCGCCAGATCCAACGTCCACACATGAGGGCCAGCTTGAGGTATTGGGAGGCAAGGAAAACACGTCGTCGAGCTCGACAGCAACCGTGACCGGTTGGTTCGCTAGCGCGCTGGTTCAGAAAGCGGACGAGTCTTGAGTATCGCTACACTGCTGGTCTTGAAGGATTAGTGTAGAAGAAAAAGGGGTTAAATTGGAACAGAAGCATAGGGCATCAAGCACGTCGTGAATGGAC
The DNA here is from genome assembly GCA_030435635.1 of Armillaria borealis. Lineage (NCBI taxonomy): Eukaryota > Fungi > Basidiomycota > Agaricomycetes > Agaricales > Physalacriaceae > Armillaria > Armillaria borealis. The sequence goes on along the minus strand of JAUEPT010000041.1, from coordinate 75,545 downwards.
TTTTTCCCTGAGCTGTCCTCTCGAGATGCGATTTGTAGCGACAACCCACCTGTCATCCCGTACGCAAAACCTGACGTCAATTTTGTCGAGTACAACAAAGAATTTCTACTAAGCCTAGAGCTGATTATGTGGCCATCTCCGAAGGCGAATACAATGGATAGGCAGCAAATGCGACGATAGTTACGTCAGCAGGCTCCTTTCACTGGATAGCGCGACAAAGGGCTATTCAACGCCGCGAGTAAGAATCGACTCTAGGTGGAACCACAAGATAGCTCACCGTTGTTTTGGCAGTCACTAGTCAACCTTCCACCTTACGCAATCGATGGTAGTCTCCTGCTTGGAATGAGGGACATCAGTGGCGTCTGTTGGCATCTACCGTCGAGTTATCGGTCACATCTTTTACGGGCGGATGTGGCACAAGAGAAGGAGAAAAAAGCAGAAGCTGTTATATTGATAACGAGGTCGGTATGGTGGTGTTGGTGTTGGTGTTGTTACCGGCACAAGGTCCCAATAAGGAGCCATGTGGTACAAAGGTCCTGACTAAGCTGGTTCCCGGTGAGTCGGCTACAATGTGACACTCCCTCCCATCTCTTCGTCGAAATTGTCCATGAAAACTTTCTCCTAACGCTTCATTGATTTATCAACTGCCTTTACTTGATTTTACCGCGATGGCTTAAATGGCACCGCGAGACCTTGAACGTGGGTTCGAGTCACAGCGGCACAGTCGCTAGCATTTGTTTTGGTGTGGGATGCTCGTATCGCCAGGACGTTACAGCCGTAGGATGTACAAGGACTCCATCTCCCTCGATATGAGTTGCACCAGATGCCCTTGACTTGATATAAAACTCAACGAGTTGATTCCACCTATTGCCCTCTGTCCTTGAAGGCTGTTGGAAATTTTGATGATCTACTGTAGGCAGTAGCGTGATAATCGTGTTTTTCATCCAAAGTTCGTTCAAGTTATCCACCCTCTTCTCCGAGGTGCAGGGCCGATGGGACTTGCTAAGGTCCTGAACCACTTCGCGAGCTTCGTGGCATTCTGAAGGTGATCTATTACGTTCAAGGTAAGATATCACCCATTTTCCTTGGAGCAAAATTTCTGAACAGCCCTAGCCAAGCGACTACGGCTTCAAATCCGAATTCTTTTTATCGTTGTCACCCAAAGCTCTCGACCAGATCATAGATATAAACTACGACGATGTACCTACCCTCCCCCCGATCCGGATCCCTGCCTTGCCTTGCCGCTCATTTCTTTCTTCCCGCCAGGTGCACCTCTTCTCAGAAGTGGTTCTTGTCATCATTCTGGGGCCTAAAGGCTGTATTCCTGCAAGACTTCTTCCAACTTGCACCATGGATCGCGCTTCTCGTAAAAGTGCTTGAACTGCACAGATTGGATCGGGGCATACACACGGGGGAGTCTCTTCACTGAGCGCATCTGTATGGACTACTATCTCCCTTCCATCCTCCAGGATGCAGCGGAAGATACGCTATCGGACCGACACTAACCCAGCTGGATCCCGGGTGGGGTAGTTTTCGGCACACCATCAAACCTCACTGCCATTCCTTCGAAGAAAAGGGCCCCGAGGTATTTTCCATTCGCTAACAACCGACGGCATGCGCTATAATGCGATCGGAAGTTTAAACGTTACCGTCTCTCCGGCAAACATCCCATACCTCCCCTAACCGAAATCTTTTCATTTCGCTCGCCGTGTTGTACATCATTACGGTCGTTATATGTTGTCCGAGGCCTATCCTAGCCGCATAGATCTCGCCCAAACTTGTTATCAGTGGCGACTGAGAGCGCAGTGTGTATCTCCACTTGCGGATTCGTTGACCAGGATCGTATTAATACTTCTCGTCTTATGATAGACGCGGGGAGCAATTTGTGGTGGCTATCCATCTACTACTGATAATCATCTGGCAACGAGTGGAAGAGCAAATGCCCAAATTGATGGCCAGAGGGATTCTCTAGGTCAAGGAATGGAGAGGTGAGTCAGCGGTGCTGTTATTCCGTTCAATTGGTATCTGACTGTATAGAATAGTATGTTATTCATTTGGGCATAGATGGGGGGAAAGATCTCGCGTGATCTTCCCACAGACAGTTTCGAGCTTCTGTCGTACACGGAGTAAACGATGCTTAGATGAAGACCATTAACTTGTCTATTTTTTCTCAACGTGAGGCAGATTACTTGAAAGCTTCTCTATTCCGAATTATCCCCTGTCTGATGTGGGGGCGAACATAAATAGCTTTCTACGCAAGGGGCGGCAGTAGGAAAAATTGGCGACACAGTGCCTATAAATCCAGTAATCCCGAATTTCGGGGGACCTACCCCCCCCTACCCTCAAATAAATGTTGAAAATATCGCTTTTGACCAATACCTACCTACCCCTACCCTCCAAATTTGGCGATGTGGCACCAGTGTATACTTGTACATCAGGCCTTAGAGGGTGCATGTAGATAGATTGAAGATGTCTTGGATTTATACCGGCCAAATCCATTGGCCAGTCGAAGGGAACACAAAAAGTGACTGGATATAATGAGCGACAATGATATAGGGAGAGGTATAATTGAAGAAACCGAGATGCACAATAGAGAAGGTGCACAAAAAATGTTTACTCGAGATCATATTGCCGGAAGTGGAGTACAAAAGTTCGGGATCTCGATTCTCAACCTACCTCCCCTACCTAGGTAAGAATATTTGAATAACGCTGGCGAGGCCCGCATCCGGGGCAAAGCCTGCTACGTTTACTATTAGTGCTCAAGAACTACCTACTTCCCAAAAATGTCCGTAAAATAACTAAACAACTAAAATAGAGCGTTCAACATATCCATTATAACCTTGTGACTGTCCTCTTCCTTCTTCTCCAATGCCATGAGGAAGGCAGTATCTTTGGTCACGAACTTCTTCAAACCTTCCGTAATCAACTCGTTCCTCTTCAAGATCCGATCCAATCTGATGATGGTCTTTGCCAGTTTCACCTATACCCGTCTCGATCCAGGTCTGCTAACCCTGCGACAATTCGCTTCACATCATCCGGATCCGGCCCACCATCAAATGATGAACTTTCCGGCATACTTTCCGCGATCTTCAGCGACTGCTCCATCAACAGCTGCAAGCTAGGTACGGCTGTGGGTTTCGTCGCAAATGGGTTCACCAAAGAAGTTGAGGTGTTTTGCGCAAATGGGTTTGCCGAAGAAATCTGAGGGGTTTGTGCCTTCGTAGACCAAGTTAAGTATCTGTCTTGAGAATAACAACCATCGGCTTCATAATATTTAAAGTCGGTCTTGGTCGATTCGAGGTGGACGGTTTCGAGGGCGGCGGTAAGTTCTCATCTTCGTCCTCTTCCTCGTGCTCCTCATGCTCGTCTTCATCCGAGACCAATCTGCACTGAGTAGTCGGAGGGAGAGGAAACTCATTGGCCCGCCTGCGCTTGCGAGATGTCTTAGTGACGTTGCCTCCACACCGGGCACACATCGTTTCACCTGTAGGTAATCTCAGTTTGCAAAAAAGAACTTTCAAATCAGTGCATTCAAACTGGCAGTACTAAACAGGCGCTGTTCGAAAAAGATTCGCTCGGTGGCGGCTGACGCCGCCACCAGCTCACATTTTCTCACAGAATCCCAGGCAGACAAAGCTTCGACCGATCAAATCCACGGCGAGTGTGATAGTATGCAGATGAGGTGCGTTGTCTGATAAGCCAAACAGCAAATCACGCAAGTAACCAAGGTGGAGATGTTCGCTGTATGGGAGTCTTAAACCAGAAGCAGACTCAGAGGCATACATTTGTCTGCAGCATCATCAATGAAAGTTGGGTTAGCTTCTTCGGAAAGTAATGCACTGGCATTCTGTGGTGAAAGACTATTGACCCAGTACCAGAAACGGGGCATGGAGTCGCGACAGGAGGCGGAATCAAGCCCGATACTGGGACGATAAGCAGGCCGTCTGAATTTAAGAAGGGAGAAGCTTACTGGACAATGTTGCAACCCTGTCGGTAAAAGAATTACCCCTCAGAACGGAATCCGATTCAAAAGTGTCTAAATGCGCGGATCGGTGTCCAAGAAGACTCAAGGGCAGCGATAGACAGATCGTGGAGGAAGCGACAAGGCCCTGAAAAAATATCAGCAGAGCCAAAAGAAACGAGAAGGAAACACACGAAAACCATGGAGGCCGGATGGGAGCAGCTCCCGAAGGAAAGTATACCAATCAGAGTCCAGACAGATATCCTTGGTCAACTCATCGGAGACCATGAATTCCACACAGGCACCCCCACTGTGATCATGAATTCACCCCACACTCGTACGCGGCGACAAAAAAACTCTGACGAGACGATCCCACACCTGAAGAGCCGAGAAAATCAATTTAGAGCATCGAGGGAGACGAACGTGGTCGACAACCACGTTCACGTTATGTAGCACAGAAAGACACGACGCAGCAGTAGGATGTGGTTGCACGGGGCAGGGCAGGTTGCACGGCCGAAGAAATCCGCAAAGAGCGTGATAGTAACGCGAGGTCACGAGTAAACAGTGACAAGCTAGCTCATCGCCACACCGAATATCTTACTTTCATGGGAATTTTTACGTGCTAGGCCGGGAAACTTTTCCGAAGATAGGAATTTCTTTGACATCGGACTTCGGCTATAATCGAAAACTCAGAAACCATCATCCCGCTATAAGACCTACTACTAACGTAGCAGGAATTTACCCCATTGTGACCTACCTACCTACCTACTTAATGTGGCACTGTGTCCGGAACTTTGTCCGCTGCCGCCCCTTGTTTCTACGGCTATGAAAGATCGTTAACGGCATACTCATAGATTCAACAGCTTCCAGCGATCTGGAGGAAGAACACCATGATCAGGATTGAGAACAGCCGAATGGAGTGAATGAGAAGATGACGGTAAAGGTGAACACGTTTTGGGGTTCAGGTATCTAGGAGGGAGACAAATTTAAAGCTCAGTAAGTCCGATTATGATTATTTATTCGCAGACTGCAGTTGAGAGAACTTTCTTTTGTGTATAGTTCAATGGCCACCATATGGAAGCATTTGTTTCGACACCGAAAACACGGCATCGTCTAGCACATAAAATCTGAACCCTCCTGCACAATTGGTAGCTTCTCATGGCTGTACAAATCAATTGCCTCCGGATCCAATATATAATGCGCGCCTGTTCAACGAACATCTTAGCGTTCTGCAACCATGCTCCGAAGAGACCAAGCAGCTCACCCCCACACGGCTTCACCCCTCCAGTCCTCACTCGTCGTCTAGGTAACACAAGATACGCTCTTGAGCTCGACGGTGCTCAAATTTCCTTGTGGAACTGGCGATTTTTTTTGTTTTTGACTTGGAGAAGAGATCGGATGCGTCACCAGTGGAATATGAAGAGGGACGAAGTGAGGCAACAGAGGGATGAAATTGTTAGGAGGGCAACGTTGCCAGGATGCAGGGTCAAAGAGATGACGACTCGATGACTGCATTGTGAAGGGCCGGCATGGGGCGTGATGCATGATGCCTTGAGGAATGGTTGTTGAGCTCGGATGTGGGTTGGGCACGGCTCGATGACACCTAAACGTTAAACCCAGACTTCTTTCGGCCGAAATTTCTTTTGTCTACAACACCTTCACGAGTTCGAGTGTTCGAGTGTGTTTTCCATTCTGACTATTGACGCAGACGTGTGCAGAACATGTTGTATTATATTAATTGCCTCCGCTACCACAGAATTCTATAACTCTACAGCAATGACAATGCTCCTTCTGCCTGTCTAATTTCCAGACCTGGTTGTCAACACCAGGAAATCAAGACTGAGATGACTTCTCCCCACCGGTAGTCAAATCAGACAAGTACATTGCGAGATCTTGCTGCCAGACTGAGACCCAGCCATTGCCATGCTTTGGTCAGGTCGTCCATCACGATCACCGACACCTTCTCGAATCTCTGATCTGGCAGTCGTCTCCCTATGGCCCATGAGCGGTACAGAGCACCACCAAGCAGTGTGTACGTATCTTCAGGTATTGGAAATTGGTGGGTGACATGGATTTTGAATGTGCGTGCGATCTTGCCTGCGGCTTTGACAACCAACTCCCCGCATCGATCATGCCCTTCTGCCGATCCCGCGTCGAATACCCGCACATGCCCCTTTTCAATGCAATGCCCGTCAAGCCAGTCCTCATCCGTCCTGTTATCACGCCAAACGTATGCGTAAAGATTGTTGACATCCTTTGGCAGAGGCTGTTTCATAACCTGGTCCCATGTTGGTCTCCATTTCTTGCATCTGAGTCCAACTCCAGGATACACTAAGAGGAAGCGTGCGCGCATCCAAGGGTCCATTGCATTCACCAGTGCCGTCCATGCATCCTCAAGAGTCTCGCTCTCATGGTAGGCAGGTATCATAGAGGGCAGCAGAGGGAATGCGAGTCCGGCCACTCTGTCGACCGGATTCGTTGACACGCGCTTCTGCATGTCCGCCAGTGCAGCAAATATATGAGTTATACCCCTCTCCACTGAATGCAGCTCCTTGTGAAACCTGGTCAGGAGCGCAGTCTCATAGTTCCCACCATCTATCTGCTGTGCGTGCATCGGTCCATCTGGCATATCACCGGCAATGATGCGCTCCCATCCGACCTCCTGGAGTGTCCATGCACGTCGAAACCAGTTCCGATTGCTGTCCAAGTCGCCATCCTTCAACCTCAACGGCCGCCCCAGCCCACTCAGGTAGATCACCACCTTTCTCCCATACACACGTCCAATTGTAGGCACATCCAGCCTCCACTTCTCCATGCGCAGATCCTCCCTCGGCCCCCCTTCCTCTTTCTGTCTTAAACAGAGCACATCCAGCCACACGTACTCTGCTCCCAGATTCAGCATCTCGATCCGGATGAGGTTGAGATCCGCGTCCTTTGGTATAGGCACAGGCCACTCCTTCCCGTTGATAAGGGTCCGCACATCCACACGATCCTTCTCATCAACCCACGCGTGCGAAATCGGCGTTGGCCTTTCTTCAGTGATCCACGATGGCACCACGCGATTGCTGCACAGGTCCCATACACGTCGAGGTGTCAAATTTGGGTTGACAATCTGGTTTCCTACCAGTGCTTTTTGTCGGCGCTCCCTGTCTTCCTCTTCACGTCTGCGTAGTTTGTCTTGGATGCTGCTAGGGTTCTTTGTTTTCCATACTGGGCGAAGGAGGGCATAAGCTGCGCCAAAGTCGTAGTTCCTTTCAATGAAGTCTTTGAGAACGGCGCGAAACTTGCGTGACGTTTCGAACGTTCCGAGGGTGGCGTTCAGTCTATCCAAGACCCCCTGAACGCCAAGCGTAGCGCAGGGAGTGTCCGCGAGGGAGCATGGTATAACAGGACTTCGACCGGTGTACGACCGCTGCTTTGGAACCTTGATAGATGATTCCGCTTGGCCGGTCTCGGTGAACGCGGAAAGGGTGACTTCGGGGAAAGCGATGCCCTGGAAATACATCTCAATTTCTTCTGTCTGTTTTGCCGACTGACATACCCACTGATATTTATAACGATCCTCCAGGTCATTCATATGCTTGTTAACGTCCATCTGCCACATTCTTATCCTATGTAGTGGCCCCATGATTATGTTCGTATTCTAGTCCGAAACAGCGGAGCTGAATCCTTTGGTCTCTGTGGAGTTGTAAATATCGAGCGCAAATGTTTCCAAATCGGCCTGATGCGAATCGAAAGCGAACTTCCTGGGAGCGTTGTGTAAGTAAGCACTTAAACCAGCGTAGATTAATTGTATTCACTATTTCCCGTGTCCTTTCGAGGACGTGTGTTCGAAGGAGTACTGCTCGAGTCGACGTGGGGAGCTGTCAGAAGGTTAAGTACGAAATCTTGGGAGCTGTGCAAACAGCATGGTCTGGTCTGTGATGGATGGACACGGTCACGCACACGTAGTGGTTATATTGAATTATTCCTGTCGTGGACTGGCTACCAACATTAATTCAACGATAAGTCGCCATGTAGTTGAGTTTGCGCAACGATAGGTCATTCATTCCCCTGAACTCAACCATTTCGCCGTCATCGCCTTTCACTCCGAGACACTAATTTCACTCCTAGTGTGAGTATCTGTCAACGCCCCTTCGAAAACACCGGTCGTTCTTCCTGTCCCATGTGGTTGATGTCATGTTGCGCTGACCGGTTGTGTGCTCGCGTGTAGGGTCAATCATATTGTTTTAGACTGGATAGTGAGGCGATGCGTTGGAGTATACTGATTAAAACTTGCAAAGGAAATCGTAGTGCGCTGGTCTGAGAGATAGTGCTTGGTGCTTGGTCTCACGGCACAGAGAGAGGACGGCGAACTTGGTAAGTGGTGGGTAGGCATGTCGTTGCGAGAAAGGACATCACTGTTTTCTCACCGCCCGTGTCATTGTGCGACTCGTCATCGTAGGCTTGGGCCAAGACTCGTATTTGGAACAATCGGACTGGTCCAATGTGATCGACAGTGTAGTGGGGAGAACAGTGAACGGAACATTATTTGATGGTGTTGGTGTTGATGGTGAGGTCGTCACGAAAAGTATATTTGGGCGATGTAGATGAAGGCAACGAGGGAAGCGAGGATCGATGAGTCGTCGTAAAGCTATCTCTCGTTTATGCCAGTGACGGTACAGGTCTACACCACCGACAGCAACGCGTCGAAGGAGATCGCCAGCCAGCAGGTTCTCCTTGGAATTGTTGGAATGCGATACCGACGTCTAGCTTCCCGGCGGCTTCCAGGAACCGGATGACCATTATGAACTGTAGGACTAGATGTCAATAAGAGTTCAACGAGATGAGAATAGTGGACGAACTCAAGAGTAGCACACTCTCAATTGAACCATGCATGGCCCTCCATCTCTACGGCTATCATAGTCGTGAACACGACCCTCCCCGCCTTCAAAATGCCAAACTCTGCGCCTCCCTTTCTCCAAACTAACGTCCGCTCAAAACTGATATGGATACGTTGACGTTGACAGCTGAGAGTGCAAAATCGGAAACTTGGCAGCGAGAAACCTTGACGAATGAAGAGCTTGGGTTGAGTATCTTCAGTCCATCAAGGACAAACAGACGAGAAACGTTTCGGGTCGATCGATAGGCGAGACCCATCGTCGATGGTGGAGGAATACGAAAAAGGAGTTTTGGTCACGGAGCATCCGAGCTGATTGTCCTTTCCTACCGAAAAAGCCAAGGGAGTCGAGATATATATCTAACAAAAGGTCAGTAAGTAATAGGGAGGTAATGGACCAACTTACATGAAGCCGCATCATAAGCCATGGTTGCATTTCCTGTAGCGTTCATTCCGCACTGGTTGATGTTCTCGACGTTGTAATCTTCGCTACTTTTCACGTATAGAGCTGAACATCTTGCATGGGCAAAAATTGCAACAGTCGGTAGTGGGTATTACTAAATAAATGGAGGAAGCGAAGAATGAAGAGCCCACGGGATGGCTTCGACGTCCATGTAGTACTGATGAGGGCTCGCCACCTATGATACGTGAAAGGAGAATATCAATACACATGTGAGGGACTCGTGCTTCTTGATATTATCCTTAATGAACTGCAGGCGAAATTGATATCAGTACAAGGTCAACAGAACGGGGATCGTGAACCTACTTGAATCCATTACTTCACGTCGCCGGCCACACTCGACGCCTCCCTCTATGCCGCGCCGCTTCTATGCCCTCCCCTTGTCTGCCTTCGTTCTCCCCCTCGTCCAACCCTCATCCGCATCCCGACGTGACTTCCGTAATATCGCTCGTCCCTATAACCCCCTGCTAAAACGCGTACACCTTCCTTTCTCCATGAAAATGCCCGTCTCTATAAAGAATGGCCTCTCGACTGACCGTCCTCCACAGCCACAGTACCCGACTGTTGACGTCCCTTCCCACATACGGTTCCCTTCACACACACACACGCGTATGTCTCTCCCACATGCACGTCCCTCTCTGCACTCCATCCTCCCCTCCCAGTGTGCGCCGACTCTCAACGCTGCAGGCCAACTCCTGTATTGTGTATTCTCTAGTAAACTCTTTAGTCTGTATCGATAAAAAATGATGGCGAGGCCTACCACAGTGATGGATGGAGGGTAGACCCAAAAATCCCATGCTGGACCCACCATACGAGTCGTCCCATCAACTCGACGTCGAATATAGCAAGCGAGGAGGCGAATGGGAAGGGTGGGGTTTGTAGTCGTCTACAGAACTGCTTAGTGGTGGGATAACGGTCTCGGCCGAGTCTGCTTACTGGTCTACTTCGGTGCAAATCCATCTCCCTGCGCGCGCCGACGCGTAGTGGTGTGCTGCACTCACCGCATTCTCTCCTCTCCGTGTGTGCACCCACGTCCGCTTCAAAGCTCTGTAGCAAAGGCGTTAGACTGAATCAATAGTAATTACCAAAATACTCACCAGATGTGTGATAAATCGAGTGCATTCAGTTGACGTCGAACATAGCTAGAAGCTAGTCAGTAGTGCCATTAGGATGACAGCCAAGTGACTTACTACAGGCCTTTACCCTCGTCCCACGTCCTCCGCACACCCTCCTAGCTTCCCGCGTGCACATTAACTGACAGAGAAGGTACGATTCGGGGTACATTCCCTAGACTATTGTTAATAAACAGTTCAAGATGGAACTAAGGAAGGCTTACGAAAACCACGCTTGAGGAGCTGCTGAGGCATCTACACTCGGAAGAAGCAGAGGCGCAATCTATAAACGGCCGTGGCCCAAAACATCGACGCTAGATTGACGAAATCTTATATTAGCTGTGTTCCGGGTATCTTGCATCAAAGGGCTTACCTTGGAAAACCATTTCCCAAGACCCCCGCCGATCTTTCTTCGTGGTGCATCCACCTTCGTCGTTCCACTAAACACCACGTGCCGGAAAGGGTTGAGGGATCGATACGCGCCTGAAAACGGCCGTAGCTTCAGAAATCGATGCTAGATTGGGAACTTTTGTTAGTGTATTCTCGGATGCTGTCAGTAGAAGATCTTACCTCAAGAGCCAGACACCTCGAATCTGGCCTTATCCCTGCCACCGACTGCGTCAGTCAGACAATGGAAACTAGGAGGTACTGCATACCCCGTGGTGAGCTACGTAGACGGGGACAGGCGGTCGCACGGTTCATGGAACTCATGCAAACCCTAGGTAAAGATATAAGGAGAGTGGCGCGTTGTAGAATGTTCGTGTCCTTACCTCAAGTGTTAGCCGTCTCTTCAAGACTGTCAAGTATTCGTCAGTAAACCATTAGAGAATGGATACAAGAATCCTTACCTCCACTAAACTTCCCTGCACGAATGTGTATCCACCGACTGTCGTGAGATTCAACGCCGCTCATGAGGTCTTAAAGGTCCCCTTGTCTAAAAGGGAGAAAGGAAAACACACGACGAGGCATTGCCACCGGGATTGAGTCGAGCGATATAAACTCGGCAGATAACAGATAAGAAGTCCACCGTTCGGATCGCACGCGGCAGGGAGTTGTTCAAGACACAATAGCCCTAACCTCTCAGTACTCAGTCTTCGTAGTTTGCGAGAAAAGGTAAGCGAGGGCTGGTGGGTTTGGATTGCCGTTAGTTGTAGTATGGATCCCTACGGTGGTGTGATGCGCGAATTCGATGTAACCGACAGAAAACGCGAGATTGGACCATGACTCTGAGTGTATTTTTTACATCTGCGTTTGACAGGGAGCGGACGCGTCTAAGGTTCCCGGGTCCCTAAGGCGAGTATTCGGGTACGTGCTGTATTTTGAGTGCTAGTGCGGGTGTTCGATTTATTATGGGGGTGGTGGACTCGGTTGGAGGGTGCCGGTGGAGACTAAGGCGCCTTGACGGTCGCGGGAAGATGCCTCCAACCATCTCAACACCAGTTGCCCCAGCCCTCCGCTGCCGGTCGTCCCGCATTCCGAACGTGATACGTCGCCTTGGCTCAAAACTGGTATGATATGATATCGCTGGAACGCGATACTCGGCATGGTAAAGGGAAGGCGTGGCATCTATTGCATTGTAGAGAGGTGGAAGGGTGCGCGTGGGCCATTGGAACACCGGTAATCGAAGAGTAAGCAAAAAAGGAATTTGCCATCGTGCCGGTCCCAAAGAGGAATCAACTGCATTTTCCTTCTAACCACTTCCTTCCAAAGTCTGACCCCACTACTTCTCACCTTCAGTCCTCGCTTGTTGTATATTATGTTCTCAATTCTTATTTATTCAGATAAAATCGCGTAGTTACGTGTTTCTTCACCTGGTATGCATCCTCAAACGACGTTCAACACCTCTAACTAATGCCTAGGAGCTTGAACGACGTGTTTCCCTTTAATCAGAGTGTTGCGACTGATATCCCAACGTGCAAGATCATCATGTTGCGCGCCATCCCTGAGTTTAATCGACAAGAGCCCCAACATAGGCGAGTTAGGACTTTGTGACACATCTACGCCAATGACATCGGCTTCAGCTTCCTTTTTCCCATAGAAATTGGTCCAGTATCCATGGTTTTCTCGTGCTATCGACGATTTCTAAGTCAAAAAGCCGACCTTCAAGACGTGGATATCTGAACTCGACGCTGTCCTTCAGCTTCATCTCGTGCAGCTGAATAAAGAGATGGATGGTATGGGTGTGATGTTCGATGTTGAGTGCCTCTTTGTGTATGGTACGTCGTTTCTCTCCCCCGGGTGTTCTCGGACTGATGTCCTTTGACGCTAGCGTGTCATCGTCGAGTATTTGGGCCTATACAACAGCTGGTCTCAGTTCGGCACGGCTGGGGCGAGGCTCCGCTTGTTCAAGCACCAGTGCATGCCCTCGGAACGGGGAGTACCTTGGCTGCTCACGGTCTTGCACGGTTTTTTCCTTCATGAAGCGTGAGTACTTTCCTTAACCTTTCGCGTCTCGCTCTGTAGTCGTTACTTTTTGTACGCCAATAGTATCATCAATATAATTCCCCTTCTTTACTTCCATATCGCCTTCAGCGTCGCTCACTTGAAGACACGCGGGATGGAGGGCGTGATCTGTTTCAGCTCCCACGTCTGAACCTCGCCCGTCTCTGCCGTCGCTCTCTTTCCCCTTGTCCTTCGCTGTTCTCTGACCTGTCCAACCCTCATCCGCATCCCGACGCGACTTCCGTGAAATCGCTCGTCTCTACTAACTCCCTGCTAAAACGAGTCCACCTTCCTTTCTCCATGAAAATGCCTGTCTCTATAAAGAATGGCCTCCGTCCGTCCGTCCTCCACAGCCACAGCACCCTCCCTCCCTTCGACTACCGGTCTCTCCTCCGCCGACGACCTCCCTCACAGCCACAGGCCGTCCACGTCACTCCTCCCTCGACCAAGCACCCTCCATCCAGTCAAATAATAGCCCGCACCCGGAGACGTCCCTCCCCGTATACTGTCCCTTCGCATACGCGCGCGCGCAAGTCCTCCGCACTCTGTCCTCCCCGCCCCTCCAGTCTAATATTAGCATGTGACCGTCAACGACCCTCCCTTCACGCCAACCTCCTCGGACAGGCCTCCGTCTGCATGCACGCGCAAGTCCTCCCCACTGTACCCTCTCCGCGCACATTCCCTCCTCTCCTGCCAGCATGCCGACTGTGAACGCGCGCACTCTGTTCACACTTCTGTAAAGCCCTTAGTTTGAATCAAGATAAATTATGGCAAGACTCACTGGCTAATCAAGTGCTGACTCCCGAAAACCAAGTCGTATCGTCAACAGCGAGTCGCGACCGGTAGACGAAGAAGCGGGTGGAAGGGGTATGTCTTGTAGTCATATCGTCGGCCTACAGAACTAGTCAGTGCTGCCATGACGATCTCAGCCAGGTGTGCTTACCGGTCGACTTCCACTGCGCACGTCAATATCCCTCCGCACACCCTCCTCTCCGCGTGCATCCTGAATATGAACACCCTGTCCGCTGTACATTGACAGAATCTCCTGTCCCGCCAACTGTCCCGTCCTGTAACAAACTAGCGCGCCGGCTCTGATTCTGATTCTCGACGCGGTGTCCTCTACCCTCCAGTAAACTCGTTAGTTTGAATCAACAGAAATTGTCCCAAGACTTACAAGATGGGTCATAAATCGAGGGCAGACCCCGAATATCAAGTCGTCTCGCCCACGGCAATCGGCAGCGGAGGAGCTGAATGGGAAAGGTGCATCTTGTATCCATACCTTTAGCCTATAAAACTTGTTAGTGGTCCCATTAGCATGTCAGCCAAGTCGGCTTACCGCTAGCTTTGACTCTCCCAACCTGTATCCATCGACTTGCACCCCGTACGTCCATCTTTCTCCATGGAGGTGTATGTTGCAAACGGCCGTAGCCCCAAGCATCGATCCTGAACTTCTGTTAGTGTCGTCTAGGATGAGGTGCGTGGAAAGGCTTACCTTTAACAAACACGTTCCAAGCGCCCGTCTGCTCGTATCGCCAGCCATCAACTCGACGGCGCACCCATCTTTCCTCCCACTGAAGACGGCGTCAGCCAGAAAACAGAATAGAGAGATGTCGCGTACCTTGCGTACCAACACCAACATCTTGGTGAGCTCTCCAAATGGCTTGGTAGACGGCACAGGCGGTCGCGTACTTGATGAGAGCCATATCAGTCTTATCGATTGACCACCTGTAGAGACCGCGTTAGCAAGAATAATCAACTTGGGTTATGTCACGTACCTTCGCATATGCTGCGTGAACAGTTCAATAGGGGGAGGATGTGGTCGTACATTTGAGGAGGCGATCCATGCGGGGTCTGGGAGAATATTAGAGAAAGCGGAACGTTGGAAAATGTTAGCGCACATACCTAGTATCCGTCAGCCGCATCTTTGAGTACAGTCAATATTTTGTTAGTAGACCGCAATAGCTTTGACGCAAGAAATCCTTACCTCCGCTAACTTTCCTCGCACAAATGTATCCACCACCATCGTCAGATTCAACGCCGTACAAAGGCGTCGAGGGCCGGTAGATCTATTAAGAGCCGTAGACTAGGAGGGGGGATCGACGTCGTCGTCGAGCTTGACAGCGACCAGTGGTTTGTCATCCTCGTCCAGGGAATGGTCGGATCTTGTAAGAACGACGTCGCTACAGAGTGAGAAAACATGTTAGCCTGCGAGAGAAATACAGACCATCGAGCGCATACCTTCAACCAAATACGAGCTTGCTCCGGCCATTAGAATAGACTAGGAGAACAGCAATGAGGAAAGAATAAAACTGAGAAATAAAATGATAGCTTACCATAGTAAATGCAGACGTGAGCTGGCGAACAATGGGTAAGAAACCGAGGAAACAACAGTATGGTACCAAATCCTTACCAAGTCCGCCTCTTCTACCATTGAAGCCGGTAGCATTGAAGTATCAACAATGACCTGTATAGCATTAGACCCAACAAAGACGCGAAAAGATAACGAAGAGCTCACCATTCGCTGTTCGTCGTCGTCGTCGTGGTGAAAGGAAAAAGTTTGATCAATCAACGATTCCGAAAAGGGAACTGATGACGACGAGGTGTACGACGTCGGATGAGGCGCCAATGGGATATGAGAAGACGAGAGGACATGGCCTGTAGTCATTGGACAAAAGGAGGGAGGGATGAGAGAGGAGAAAAGTGGGGATGAATGGGATAATCAAAACATACCTCGTATTTAAACGTTTCGCGCAGGCCTGGAATACACGGGGAACACGGATAGGCCATTCCAACGGCTGATAAAACGTCCGAATATCGGATATTTAAATCTGCGACGCCCGAAAATTGGAAGATCCAAATCGGCAGATGGAACTTTGGCAAGCGTGGTGCGAGTTTCCCCCATCGTTTCGACCTTAGTTCTCCCGATATTAATGTTGAGCCGAGCTACTCTTGTACTTGAGAAAACAAGAGTCCCTCCCCACCAACCATATACCACGGACTGGTACGATAACATCATGAGCATCGACTAGAAGACACTAAAGGACAAAGAACGCACTCGGGAGGATTCCAGCTTTCAAGTTGGATCAACGGCAGGCACGGAGTGGGTTACCATTTAAGCGTCGACCCTGATGGCGTAACAGGGATGTCCTGGGAGCACATGAACTTTTGAACTTTGAATTGCGGAAATACCGGTCTTGCGTACAATGCTTCTGTTGTCATTCCTCAACGGGCTAGGCTGCGAGAAATAGGGCGTCGTAACTGTATTGGAGCCAGGGGTAGAGGAATCTATACTTTTCGTGAGTGAAAGTTTGGCTAACGCTATGCAAAAGCTGGAGAACATACCAAGTCGGCTAAATTCACTTCGAAATAGGACTACAGAGTTCCCTAGAACATCGCCGGCCCTACGACTGGACACAGTAAGCATTTCGGCACCTAATGGTTTGTTCGTATTATAAATTTGACTCCTGGTGGGCGATAACAGCGGAAACTCACAAATCGATGAAGTGGCTCCTGTTGAGTTGCAGGGACGACGCATGGCGTCATGATCTAGCGCGTCGGTCCGAAGGGTCTCATTAAAGCACTACGCGGTGTGCAGGGTCCTACGCAGCAGCCAAAATCGCCGAACGTCGATAGAGGTCGATGTGTATCTGTAAGAGTGGGAAAAACCGTGTTTTAACATGATGTGAATTGAATATTGCCTGTAGAAAGTGGAATTACGAATGTCAGTACTAGTAAGCTAATAGAAAATTGAATTGAAACCAGAGAACAACGAGAGTGAGGGAATTGACCAAGTGGTAGGAATGAAAACCATGTCGATTCCTCTTTCGGGATCGACGGAAGGCGGAACCGGCAACTTCCTCTTTTACTCTGACTATCATCATATGCTACTCGTTCTTCATGCTTGCTACCTCTTGCACTCGAAGACGGCATTTCAAGTATGTGAGTCAAGTCATTCACACATTTCGTCACTTTTCATGAAATATTTCTCAGGGCGGATAGTGAACTAATGGGTAAACTCCGAGTCTGGAACTCTGGTCGCTTGCTTGTTATTCACCACTCGTTTCACGGCCGTCTTACTCTCAAGAACCCCAGAGTAAAACGAGGTGTAAACGTCTTCTTCTAGATTTTTTATTATTTGTGATTTCAGTAGACCTTCGATAACATGCAGGATATCTGATAATAACGTTTGGCCAGTTTCAATGGAGGGGTACGGCGCAGGAAGAGTCCTGCAATCAATTCCTATACTTTGGTGCGTATCCCTTGGCGTTCTTGCATATCCCTGAGTGCTGATACACCGTAGGATGTCCGTATTTTAGTGCTACAATGTATTTATATTCAAGAGAATGCAATGCAAACTACACTACACGTCGTATTAGTGTGATCCCTCGCTCTGACCTCAAATTTTTGAATGCCTTGGAGCGTCTAACTCGCGGGATGATGACTGCGAAGAGACGGCTCTGCCGTCTTCGTTGCTCACATTATCTGATTCAGTAGTGAGTAACTATTGCATGAGCTCGAAGGCGAGAAGCTTACCTGTCTTCTCTCCAGCAACGTCTGTAAACCCCCAAATGACGCTGCAAAATCCATCTCACGGACTACCCTGACGTATGGGTAGCTACGTTTCCTTCGCATGGTAAATGCAGGGTCACGGCGGAGCCGCCCTCTTCACGTCGTCTCGCCATATGGAAGGAGGGAAAACGAACTAACCGCGACCCTCAATAACAACATCGCATTCGCTTTCCAGAGGAGATCGTCCCTGGTTACTTGATGACCTGTGCGACCCTGACAAAAGAAAATGATGTATTTTGGACGCCGAACTTGATACCGTCTTTGCCAGAGTACGAATCAGGCTCTGCTCGTCGACTGGTGAGCAGATACCGCAGCGAATTCACACTGATAAACTTACTGGGCAACACGAAGGCACTGGTTTCATCAGTCAATCTCGACAGGTTTCGTGAATGCAGGAATGCATGGAGACAAATGGCGAACCCATCCGCGTGGACGTCGTACTACCATCAATGAGGATCTCCCGAATTTCAAGTGGATACGATGGACTAAATTGTTCGGGGACACGATTCTAGGAACGTCCTCTGCTTCCCTTCTCCATGAAAATGCCCGTCTCTATAAAGAGTGGCCTCCGACCGTCCTCCACAGCCACACGTCCCTCCCTCCCTCCATGCTAATGATAGCCTGCATTCATCGACGTCCCTCCAACCGTTCCTCACAGCCATAGGACCATCCCTCCCTTCGACTACCGGTCTCTCCTCCGCCGACGACCTCCCCCACTGCCACGCGACCGACCCTCCCTCCACCAAGCACCCTCCATCTACTAGTAATAGCCCGCACCCGGCGACGTCCCTCCCCGCGCGCCCACATACACTGTCCCTCCCCATGCACACTCCCGCACACTCACACCCTTCCCTCTCCTCCCGCATGCTGACTCTGGACGCCCGCCATCTGTCCATATTTCACATGACTGTAGTAAGGTCGTTAGTGGTGAATCAATAGAAATTATCGCAAGGACTTACTAGATGGGTCATAAATCGTGTGCAGACCTCACAAGAGGCGAATAGGGAACTGTGTCCTGCGTCTATACCGTCGGCCTGCAGAGCTAGTCAGTGCTGCCACGAGGATGTCAGCCAAGTCTGCGTACCGTTGGTGTTTGCTCTCGTCTGAGGTCTCTCGCACGTCCATCTCCCTCCGCATATCATCCCAGCTTCCTGCGCAAGTCTTGAATCTCAACAGCGGGCGTGGTATTGTTCTCTCCCTCTGCACTTTCCTCTCCTCTGTGCCGACCGTGAACACGCGTCCTCTCTCAAGACGTGTGACATCGAGTGACGACACCCGAGTACCAAGTCGTTGTGTTAACGGCAAGTCGTGACCAGCAGACGAGGAGGCGGACGGGAAGGGTACGTCCTGTAGTCATATCGTCTGCCTACAGAACTGGTTAGTGGTCGGATGACGATCTCCGCCGAGTCAGCTTACCGGTCGACTTCCGCGCAAATCCATCTCCCTGCGCGCGCCACGCGTGTAGTGGTGTTCCGCACTCCTCGCACACACACACCTTTCCGTGTGTGCACCCACGTCTGTTTCGAAACTCTGTACCAAAGTTGTTAGATTGAATCAATAGAAATTACCAAAATACTCACCAGATGTGTGATAAATCGAGTGCATTCAGTTGACGTCGAACATAGCTAGAAACTAGTCAGTAGCCTGTACCATTAGGATGTCAGTCAAGTGGCTTACCACGGACGTTTACTCTCGTCCCACGTCCTCCGCACACCCTCCTAGCTTCCCACGCGCACGTTAACTGACAGAGAAGGTAGGTTGCAGAGTACATTCCCTAGGCTATTGTTAGTAAACAGTTTCAAGATGGAACTAAGAAGGCTTACGAAAACCACGCTTAAGGAGCTGCTGAGGCATGTACACTCGACAGAGGCAGAGGCAGAGGCGCAACCTATAAACGGCCGTGGCCCGAAATATCGACGCTGGACTGAACGAATCTTGTATTAGCTGTGTCTCGGGTATCTTGCATCAAACGGCTTACCTTGAAAAACAATGTTCCAAGAGCCACACCGATCTTTTCTTCGCGGTGCATTCCCACGGTCCATCCCCGTTCCACTAAACACCACACGCCGGAAAGGGTTGAGGGATCGATACTCGACGGTGGCGCAACCTATAAATGGCCATAGCCCCAAACATCGGCGCTGGACGAGACGAAATCTTGTATTAGCTTTGCCTCGGGTACCGTGCATGCAAGGGCTTACCGTTGAAAAAACACGTTCTGACAAGAGGCCCGCCGATCTTTCCTGCGACTACAGACGGTGCTTCCCCACACTCCATCCACCCTCATCGTTACACTAAACACCACGGGCCGGAAAGTGTTGAGGGATCGATATGCGCCGCAGACGACCGTAGCTCCAGAAATCGCTGCTAGAATGGATACAAACTTCTGTAAGTGTGGTCTCGGGCATCGTCAGCGGGATGCCTTACCTTGAAAAATGAGCTGGACAACCAGTATCTGGCCTTATCGTCTGTCATCGACTTGGTGTCGCGACTGAAGACGGCGTCAGTCAGAAGATGGAATAGGGAGCTACTGTGTACCTTGCAGTGAGCTACCAGAATGGCTGCGTTGACGAGGACAGGCGGTCGCGCAGTTCATGAGAATCCATGCAAATCCTAGGTAAATATATGCGGAGAGCAGGATATTGTAGAATGTTCGTGTGGTTTTGGCTGTCTCTTCAAGACTGAGTATTCGTTAGTAAACCCATAGAGAATGGATACAACAATCCTTACCTCCACTAAACTTCCCTGCACGAATGTGTATCCACCGACGTCGTAAGATTCAACGCCGCGCATGAGGTCTTAAGGGCTGGTCGATGTGTTGAGGGTCGCAGACTGGGAAAGGGGGGAATCCATCGTTGTCAAGCTTGAGGGCCGGTAGATCTATCGGGAACCGTAGACTGGGAGAGGGGGGATTGACGTCATTGTCGTTGAGCTTGATAGCAATAGGCTGTTTGACATCCTCGTTCAGAAAATGGCCGCGTCTTCTAATCTTGCGAGAATGGCGTGCTACAAAAAGGGGGAAAAAAAAGAGGGTTAGATTGCGAGAGAAATATAGGCCATAAACTACGAACCTTGCGTGAAAACTAAACTATCCATAGGCGTGTTGACTACGGCCATTAGAATAGAACTAGGAGAACAAAAATAAGGAAAGATTAAAACTGAGTAATAAGTTGATAGCTCACCAGAGTAAATGCAAACGTGAGCTAGCGAGGAAAGGGTAAGAGTTCGAGGAAATAACAGTGGTACTAAATCCTTACCTCTTCGAACAAAGTCCACCTCTGCTACCGGGTAGTATTGAAGTATCAACGATGACCTGCAGAACATTAGGCCAAAGAAAGACGCGAAGAGATGATAGAAAAAAACGCTCACCCTTCGTTGGTCGCCATCGTCGTCGTGGTCGTGGTTAAGAGCAAAAGCTTCGATCGATCAACAAATCCGAATAGGGAACTGGTACCGGTCACGAGACCTCCCGTCCCAACGACCGCCACCAGGACCCATGTTTATTCCCCAAGAGGTTCGGTCGAAAGTCCGGACAAATTTTTGGATTTCGAGGTCCGATCTTGGGTCAAAATCCGGACAAAATGACCCCCCCATGCTGCGACCTTGGATCTGAAATCCGGACACGATGGGACAATACCTCGAGGTTACATCGAAGTCCGGACAACTTGAAGTGGCAGTGCAAGGCAGCGCTGACTGAGGCAGGAACAAAGGTTGAGTCCGATATTTCGCACTACATTGTCAGATATCTCATTGTCGTACTAGCTAATTAATTAACAAAGATGTGCAATGTCACTTGATAGAAAACGGACTTGCATTAGATTTGCTTCAATGAGACTGGCACAGCTGTTGAATTACCTACGCTCTCTACCTTCTACCCTATCAATCCCCCGAGGATATCACAGTACCACTTCTTCAACCCGACACGGATCTCGCACCTGCTTGATTTTATATGGACATCGACTATGTCTTTTCCGACGATGAGGTCACTGAGGAGGACGATTAGACTGATCATCTTTCGCAGTCTTAGACACCATAATAGAGGCTCTGACGATTTTTTAACGATTTTTTGCAATTTTTGACGATTTTCTTGATGTTAGTTCGAAAGTCCGGACAAATTCGGGAATGGGGTGAGGTTACCCTAGGAATCCGGATAAATTTTGGGACAAGGCGCTGACGCAAAGTCCAGACAAATTTTTCGAAACGGCCAATTTTCGTACCGAACCTCTTGGGGAATAAACATGGGTCCTCCGCCACCTCAGTGACCTCACCGCAGCTCAACAACCTGGCAATGTATTATTCTGTCAGTTTTAATGCGGCGGCATTTACTCTAACCCAGCCAAGTGTGAACTGCGAGACAGATTCGCAATAGCTCATGGTTACTCGAGGTATGTACACATTTCCTTGATGCCTTCTATGCTCGCTCACCACAGAGATTGGTTTGAATGAGCACAGTGAGCCGTACGCGTTTGGTCAGAATATTAGAGAGTTATTCGTACTAAATGCGTCGAAGAGGGATGCGCGCACATGTCTGCGAGAAGAGTGATGCAAGTCCCCGGAACTTGTGTCTCTCTACTATGATCCCCACACGTCCCAACGAAGGCAGCCCTCCAGTCCTCACTCGTCGTCTCGGTAACGCAAGATACATTCTTGAGATCGACGGTGCTCAGATTTCCTTTTGGAACTGTGGCGATTTTTTTCGTTTTTGATTTGAAGGTAAAGACGTTTGACGCGTCACCAGTGTAATATGAAGAGGGACGAGCATGAGTGCTGGACTGGAGTAAGGCAACAGAGGGATGAAATTGCTAGGAGAGCAACATTACCGGGATGCAGGGTCAGAGAGATGATGGGTGGAGTGTGAAGGGCCGCCGTGGGGAGTGAGGAATGGTTGTTGAGCTCGGATGTGGGAAGTCGGGTCGGCCTGATGGCACCTAAACCCAGATTTCTTTCAGTCGGAATGTCTCTTATCTACAACACTACCTTCACGAGCTCGAGTGTATTTTCTATTCTGACCATTGACGCGGACGTGCGCAGAACATGTCGTATTAGATTAAATAATTGCCCCCGCTGTCACAGAATTTTATGACTCTACAGCAATGACAACGCTCATTCTGCCTCTGTCTGATTTCCAGACCTGGTTGTCGACACCGAGAAATCAAGACTGCAATGACTTCTCCCCACCGGTAGTCAAATCAGATAAGTACATTGCGAGATCTTGCTGCCAAACTGCCAAGATTCCCCAGCTTCTGCCTTTCTTTGTACGTAAAGTCGTCCGTCACGATCACTGACACCTTCTCAAATCTCTGATCTGGCAGTCGTCTCCCTACAGCCCACTGGTAGGGCGAGTACGTATCACCAAGCAGTGTGTACGTATCTTCAGGTATCGGAAATCGGTGGGTGACACGGATTTTGAATGTGTGCGCGATCCCGTCTACGGCTTTGACAACCAACTCCCCCCATCGATCACGCCCTTCTACCGATCCCGTGTTGAATACCCGCACATGCCCCTTTTCAATGCAACGCCCCACAAACCAATCCTCATCTGTCTTGTTATCATGCTCAATATCCGCGTAAAAATTGTCGACATCCTTTGGCAGAGGCTCCATCATGACCTGGTCCCATGTTGGTCTCCATTTCTTGCATCCGAGTCCAACTCCAGGATACAGTAAGAGGAAGCCCACGCGTATCCCAGGGGCCATTGCATTTACCAGTGCTGTCCATGCATCCTCGAGAGTCTCGCTCTCATGGTAAGTAGGTATCGTACGGACCCGCAGACGGAATGCGAGTCCGGCCACTCTGTCAACCGGATTGGTTGACACACGCTTCTGCATGTCCGCCAGTACAGCAAATATCTCATCTGTACCTCTCTTCATTGAATTCAGCTCATCGTGAAACCTGGTCAGGAGCGCAGTCTCGTAGTTCCTCCAGTCTATCCGCCGTGCGTGCATCGGTCCATCTGGCATATCACCGGCAATGATGCGCTGATATCCGACCTCCTGGAGTGTCCATGCACGTCGAAACCAGTGCCGATCGCTGTCCAAGTCGCCGTCCTTCAACCTCAACGGCCGCCCCAGCCCACTTAGGTAGATCACCACATCGTTATACTTATACACACGTCCAATTGTAGGCACGTCGAGCCTCCACTCCTCCATGCGCAGATCCTCCCTTGGCCCCCCTTCCTCTTTCTGTCTTAAACAGAGCACATCCAGCCACGCGTACTCTGCTCCCACATTCAGCATCTCAATCCGAATGAGGTTGAGATCCGCGTCCTTTGGGATAGGCACAGGCCACTCCTTCCCGTTGATAGGGGTCCGCACATCCACATGATCCTTCTCATCAACCCACGCGTGCGAAATCGGTGTTGGCCATTCTTTAGTGATCCACGATGGCACCACGCGATTGCTGTACAGGTCCCATACACGTCGAGGTCTCAAATTTGGGTCGACAATCCGGTTTCCTACCAGTGCTTTTTGCTGTTGCTCCCTGTCTTCCCCTTCATATCTGCGTAATTCGTCTTGGATGCTAAGGTTCTCTATATCCCATACTGGGCGAAGGAGGGCATAAGCCGTGCCAAAGTCGTAGTTCCTTTCAATGAAGTCTTCGAGAATGGTGCGAAGCTTGCGTGACGTTCTGGACGTTCCGAGGGTAGTGTTCAGTCTATTCACGACCCCCTGAACGCCAAGCGTAGAGCAGGGAGTGTCTGCAAGGTAGGATGGTATGACAGACCTTGGACCGGTGTACGACCGCTGCTTTGGAACCTCGATAGACAATTCCGCTTGGCCGGTCTCGGTGAACGCGGAGAGGGTGACTTCGGCCTGGAAATACATTTCAATCTCTTCTCTGTCTGTTTTGCCGACTGACATACCAGCAGGTGTCTACAACGACGATAACGATCCTCCAGGTGATTGTTGCTCCTGCCAGCATCCACATGTTCTATTTTTCTTTTCAACCTCATGATTATGTTCGTATTCTGGTCCGAAACAGCGGAGATGAATCCTTTGGTCTCTGTGGTGTTGTAAATATGGAGCGCAAATGTTTCAAAATCGGCCTGATGCGAATCGAAAGCGAACTTCCTGTAATTCTTGGGAGCACTGTGTAAGTAAGCACTTAAACCACCGTAGATTAACTGTACTCACAATTTCCCGTGTCCTCTCGAGGATGTGCGTTCAAGGGAGTGCTGCTCGAGTCGATGTGGGGAGTCAAAGTACGAATTCCTGGGAGGCATGCAAACAGCGTGGTGGAAGCTAGACTGGAAGGACACGGTGCACACGTGGAGATTATATTTAATCCTTCCTGTCGATCAACATTAATTCGCGCATCCCTGTCATATAGTTGGGTTTGCGGAAAGAAAGGTCATTCATTCCCTTGAACTCACCCTTTTCGCCTTTCACTCCGAGATACTAATTTCACTCCTAGTGTGAGTAGCGCCTTCGAAAGCACCAGTCGCTCTTGCACAGAGTGCGCGGTTGGAGCCGTCGTATACAGCACGCTGCAGGAAGAGGGTCTATTGATGAGACTCCCCCTTGTCTACCCAGTGAGGAAACGGGAGAAAGAAAAACACACGACGAGGCATTGCCACCGGGATTGAGGTCGAGCGACCATGGATATAAACTCGGCAGGTAACAGATAAGAAGTCCAATCGCACGTGGCAGGGATTTGTTCAAGACATAATAGCCCTAACCTCTCAGTCTTCGTAGTTTGCGAGAAAAGGTAAGCGAGGGCTGGCGGGTTTGGATTGCCGTTCGTTGTAGTATGGATCCATATGGTGGTTTGATGCGCGAATTCAATATAACCCACAGAAAACGCGAGATTGGACCATGACTCCGAGTTGAGCGTATTTTTCACATCTGCGTTTGACAGCGAGCGAGCGCGTCTAAATTTCCCGGGTCCCCAAGGTGAGTATTCTGGTGCGTGCTGTATTTCGAGTGCTAGTGCGGGTGTTTGATTTATTATGGGGGTGGACTCGGTTGGAGGGTGCCGATGGAGACTAAGGCGCCGCGGGATACGACGAAAGGGAGGGGGGTACAGCCACCTCGTGGGTAATTCGGACTCCGATTGTTGTGTTGCGTCATAGACTCAGACTTCCAACTATACGACGACGAGGAAAACCTAGTGCTAGTACCAGCAAAGCCGCAGTTGGTGGTAGCGCTAGTCCACAGAAGAAGGGACGCAAGTAAATTCCGGATGGCTAGGTCGCATATCAATCATATCTACGTTCCTTTAAAGCTGTATCTCTCTCTCCTAGGCGTCTTATACGTGCTGAACACGATATTATGACATTTAATCAACCACTATTTTTCATCTACGCGTCGGAGCCGGATTATTCAACATTGAAGCCTATCAGGTCGGGACGATCTCCGTATTCGGTTGTCTTCTCTGTCGTTCTGTCAGTTTTCCTGGCTGTATGAGTTAGGCCAATTCTTCTTTAGTCACGGTTTCGGTTTGCTATCGGCAGGTTTCTGATAATCGTTTCCTTGCCCTCTAGGGTCTATGGAAGATTGCATTCGTAATACATCTCTCGTCGAAAATTCAGAGCTCGGCTAGCTGGAATTATTGCGTAGACCAAAACCCAAAGTCCCGTCAACCATATATTACAAGAAATGGATATTGTGGCAGAAACCAGCAGTTACATTTACCATTGAGAGTATGTCTTCCTCTCAATATGGTGATAATACCAAGGGGCCAGGCAAAAACATGAGCCAGAGTGCTTACACGCGCGCCGAAGAAAACTCGAGACCATGGAATGAAACAACGGCGTGCGTGCGGTTGGCTATCTGAAAAAGTCACTTGAGTGGCTTGGGAACTGCTGCTGCACGTACATTCTCAGAAAGCACCCGAATCGCTAATCCTTTTACGTGTTAGGCCCAGGTTCCAGTCTACGAATCAGTAATCCATTGAATGATGTGGCTATAGATACAGTCGTCATGTTATGCGGCGTGAGAGTCTATGTCTATGGTCATCTACCTTTTCCGTGAGTCGTTAACAGTGGTATTATGATATATTATAAACGTTCCTTGACAATTTCTCGTCGATTAGAGCCGTCCGTCGGCTCGTAGAATGTCCATCCATCATTCCATCCCGTCTTTACACGTAGAACATCAGTCGTTCACTCGTTACACGTTCGAGCTCGTCGAGCAGTTACTTATACAGCCTTGGCACCGCGTCGATCTTCAATCTCGAGTTGCTTCGCAATTTTGAGATCCTGATTCATCTATATGAAGTACGCTTCATTGAAACAAGATATTCACTTACAATACACGGCGCAAATTTACTTCGACTGCGGATTTGCGCGCCGAACTTGTAGAAGAGGAAAGGGCTAGGTGCAAGGACCAATGCGATCAAACCGACCAACGTCGATGCCCAATTTATACCCAGCTGTAAGCATGTACATGTCAATACTCGGTGGAAGTAAAACCGCTGGGCGAGAAACTTACGTTATGGTACATCTGGACGGTAAATAGGGGAAAGGCAGCCGCTACGAGTGACCGTATGATCGTATTCGCGGCGAAAGCAGACGCCGCATACATGCTTTAAAGCAGTCAGCAGAAAGTCAGCGTAACAAGAAATTACATACAGATACGTATCGACAAGGTAGCTCTGTTCGTCCGTCAGCAAATGTTCGCGACACATTTGAAATGATTACAATCACGCACCAGGAAAGACATGAAGATCAAGTTGATACCTGCTCCAATGAAGATGGTGCTGATGGCCGGAACATACCACGGAATGCTTGCGTACTGGCCTGTCCATCCCAACCAAAAGGCTCCGATAACAAGGCAAGGACCCGCAATCATCGCACCATACAAACGTTCTTCGGGTGGTGGGAAGCCCTTCCACCTGGGGACGAGCTCAGGGTAGTGACGAGAGCAAAGGTGGTTGATGAGGGAACCCAGCGAGGTACCAATACCAACACCGATAAAGATGAGGCCGTTTTGCCAGATCGTGAAACCCCGTGTCTCGACAAAGATGACGGGAATTGCTTCAAATACTGCAGAAGAATGTCATAAGCTTTTGAACGTATCTGAATAAAATGGACTTACAGGCGTATAGGACGCCATACACAATAGAAAGGTAAATAGTTACAAGAACGAGGATTGGCTCCATTAGAAGCATTTGGAAAGGCCGATACAACGTTCGATGGAGGACCCCTCTGACGGACCAATCTTGCTTCTCATGTTCAGCGTACAGGTCCGCATTCTTCTCAGGGTTGGCTTTCCTCAAACTTTTGGCCTGGGAAGAACAAGTCAGCAAGAAGCGACGAGTCTCGCAAAGAAATACATACCCTCTCCAATAGAAGAACCGGCGCGTAAGTCTCCGGGAGAAAGACAAATCCTAAGATCGTACAAATTCCGGCAAATATCATCATTACCCAGAAAACCCATCTCCACGAGACTGGACTTGTAGCGATGCTAGAATGATAGTTAGAGCTTGACCTCTAACGGCCAGTGATAAGGGATATGACACTCACAATCCACCGACGATGGGCCCAAGTACTGGTCCCATGAAAACGCTCGCGGAGAATAAACTGGTCGCAGGACCTCGACCAAGTGCCGGCCATACGTCCGCAATAATACCTATAGAGTACGCGTATGAGGCACGAGTACATAAAGAAAAGTGACGAAATGCTCACCTCCGTTGACCGTAAGCGGACCCACGGCAAAGAAGCCTCCAAAGAATCGACAGATCATCAATGTCTGTATATTCTGAGCCAGGGCCTGACCGAGATGGAAGAGGGTATACACAGTCATCGTGCCTAGCATGACAGGCCGTCGACCGTAGAGTTCGCTTCCTGGGCCCCACAGCACCGGCTATTGGAGTAGTTAGCCGAGTAGTAAAAGGCGAGCATGCGGAAACGTACCCCGACCATATAGCCCAAGAGGAAAACAGTAATAAGAGCATATGCTGTTTCGGTATTGATGTCGAACGCAGCAATTATATCAGAAGTAACAGATGTCGGTGCCGATGATGAAAAAGTACTAGACCGGGAAAACGGAAGCGTCAGAAAAGCAGAACCACCCTTAATGAGGATCACGCACACGTTAAGGGCGAGAAGAATGCAAAGGCCCGTGATGGCCCATTTCTTCCTTTCGCTCCAGTTCTGCGGATTGAGCTGGTCATTCGCGTCAGTCCATGTCACCATGTTAGGGTCGAGAGGCTTCGTGTCGAATATTGAAGAGTCGTTCTTGGGTTTGGGTTCTTGCGGGTCATTAGCGCCATATTTCTCGATTCTATGTTCATCAACGGCGATTTCGTGTTCCAAGGAAACGGAACGGATTTGAGGTGAATGAGGCGGTAGGGTCGTTTCAAGAGCAGTAACGGATGAGCGAGGCGTTGGAGTCATGATGCTTCCCGTCATGGTGGAAACTGGGAGTAACGTCGAATTTCTGTTCAAAGAGCAAAAAGAAAGAAAATCGCCTGTGTTGTTGACTCATCTTGGCCTTTTATATGTCGAGCGTGTGGTCGGAAAATAGGAAGTTGTGCTGAAAAATAACGGAAATACAAATTCCCATGTTATTGCCGGCCGATGTCCGGACGCTTATCAATGCAATTGCCGGAACTTGTTCGTTTTTTATATATAACTTAGCACTGAGAGCATCGTGTTCGGGGTGATGGATTAGGTAGTACGAGCTGTTCCGAGGGCGTAGGAAAGCAGGAATATTTTCCTTTCGATTTATCAGTAAGAAAGTGCCTCGGTAGCGGCGTAAGTGCCGGTGGCATTTTCCGCGGCAGTCGATCGTTGGAACATTCTTCAACCCGCTTGAAGCGCTCGAAGTCCGGTGTGTCACTGCAACAATGTAAGGAAGACTCAAAATCATATTCATACTTAGTAAGCTGGCGAACCCTGTGTTTACGCAGCGATACTACGACTGACCGACCCTCGCCAAAGTCCAATGTACGCAAAAAGCTTGTCTTTCTCTGGGAGCAATTCGTACACTCCGCGAGTACGAGCCTGCCAATATCGCCTTACAGCCTGTCTCCTTTGAGACAACCGCGAATGATAGTAGTTGTACGGCCGCCGAATAGCATGCGGGATCAAGCGGGAACGCAGAGAAGCGGAGTCGGAGACGTGTTCGTAATGGTAAGCATGTTCGACCGTGATGACAGGTGGGGGTCGAGTAGTGCCTTCAACCGACGGAGGCAAAGCTGCACCGCTTCGGGCCTTAGCTCCCCGACGCACGAAGCCTTTAATGCAAGCGTAGAACCACATGGCGTGCAGGGGGAACACGAGGGTAAGAAGGATGAGAGGAATGAAGGAACCGTTGGTGGCGTAGAGGCGGTTGTTGGGAAGATAATAAGAGATGCATAGCATTATGTGGAATACGATACGGGTGGCGAAAAATGATACAGCGAAGAAAACGTTGGATCGCAGGGACGGGTATAAGGACCCCAACCCTAGAATGAAGGTAGGGAACTAAAAGACGATGTCACGACGTGCACATATTGCTTTTAAAGAACATACTATACCTCCATGATACAACAGAGACAAAACACATGAGCTAACGATTGCCGGATGGCAATCTCTACAATCATAATATACAACATGTGGTGGAACCAGCCAGTCACGATCGATATCTGGGACCGATAATATATTGTGCCGGTCATCAGATCGCTGTAGATCGTATTCAATATAGAAGGTCAACAACTAAAGAAGACTGCCTCGTACCACACTAAATACGCCTGGAAAAACCTATTGGCAGGGACCGCCAGAAACGGAATACGTGCGACGTCTTTCACGCCGTGGTTCGTGAAATAGTTCCAGAGAAACGGGAGACTGGTGAGGGTCATGATACAACTAACGATGGTCGTCATGATCCACGATAGCTGTTTAGAAGTCGTAAAGCGGGGTGCAAGCAAATGATACACGCAGAGAAGGGCGATGAAGGACTGGACCACGACGGAGTATTGCTTGACTGGCACAGTATCCATCACAGGCTGCGCCCCCACCGTCGAGGCCATGGTAGAAATGCGATGTGGGGAAGGGTAATCAACGGCTGGAAGTGTGCGTCCCTAAAAGGCGTCGGACATCAGCCTGATATCAGCAGGACCGCACGTTCGAGTATGATATCGTACCAGACGAGTAATCGAACAACAAAACCACGTTGACGGATGTTATGTGACGAAAGGAGATGTAAACTCCTCTCGGATCTTAATGGAACGATAGCGGGAACGAACGTGCGAGAGTTGTGACTTTCGAACCGCTGATAACGCGACAGCGATCTGAAGCCCGGCCCTCATCTCAGATTTGTCTGAGATACACACAAGGAGATTGGCCAAAGCCGTAGACGTCGGCGCCGAGTGGGGTGCAGCAACCATGTCGATGGAAGGAGGGCCTACAAAAAAGGAGATAAGAACTAGGGCATTTAAGTAAAGAAGGGGAACATAAACAGCTATTACATACTTGTAATGATACTAAACGTCACCTAGACCTAAAGGACGATCTCCTTGTCGAAGATCGTCCAGCTGAAATACAGAGAAACACATTTTGATCTGTTTCAGTCGCTGGAAATGTCAAGGGCTCTGGATCAAACGCCGTGTTTCAATGGTACATCCTATAAGAAGGAAGCACAGAATATGAGGTACTGGCAGCTGCCAAGCAATAAATGAATATCATCGAGTAAGTAGAAGCAAAAGAAGGAACGAGGTGGCTGTGCGCGCCCGGGACCATCGTCAAAATACGAACGGACAACAAGACCAAATAACGCGCCTTTCAACTTTCTCTAAAGTGGTCAAATCTAACTTCAAGGGATTGAGTATCATGAACTCTTTCAAGTGGTCTAGTGCGTGTCATTCGGTCAAAACTTCTTTCCTTTGACTGACGTTCTCGTTGGCACCTGAACGCCGTAGTGGCAACCAGGAATTGACACTCATTCCAAGCGAGATTTACTTGGAGATCTTCAGCTACTTTGAGCCTTCAGACGAGATAACTGAGGCGCAATGCAAAGTCATATTCTCCAGGCTTGCCTTTGTATGCCGGTTTTTCTGCTCCATTGCCTTGCCTCGCCTTTACAGGTCGGTGAAATTTCGGGGGCATAAACGCCGGAGTGGCCAAGAGGAACCTGTTTCTTTCCTCAAGTTCTGCCTCGAGATTAACAAGGGCTCATCTTGGGCTTGCGATTTGACATGTCATGTCACAGACTGCTCCTTTGAGGATTGGATCCCGGAGTCACCTTCTCGGCGGCCTCTATACGCGGAGTTTCTCAGAGTTTATTGCAAGGCAATGGTCAAGATGGAGGAAATCCAATCCGTCACTCTTGATTCTGTGATAATATCCCATCGCCTTCTCAAATCAATCGCGAAGCTGAAGAAATTAAAGCGTCTTGTTGTCAGAGAATGCGACCTGGACCAGGATTTTACAGAAGGGGACATTTCCACATTACGCTCTCTTCCAATAGAAGAATTTACTTTGGTCTCCGGTACGTTGCCTATTCCTGCACATGCCCCTGCTAACCACAGTATATGCACAGTGCCTGAGACGTCTACAAGCTCCTTTGTGCTCCTTCGGGGTATTCCTAACACGTCAGATGTCGTATTGGATGCTCACACGTGGGACGACAGTTCCATGTCTTCCGTAATGAATTCGCAACTGACGCGACTGACACTCGGAACAGTACCTTACGAAGCCAATCTACCTCAGCTCACCCACGTTCTGAACCATCTCCCATCGTTGACACACTTGAGGATTGCCTCATTATCCTTGGTGAGCTTGCGTCACTCCGGCGCCGGTCCAGCTTTCCCGTTGGCATCCTCTTCGTTGCCCCGTCTCCGTGTTCTGGCTTGTCCCCCTTTACTGGCTATCTTATTTCCTAAGCGAGCACTGAATGAACTCGACATAACGGGTTATATCAGTGAACCCGCTATGTCGTTAGTCCATGTCTATTCCAACGTCAATGACAACACCATACAGACCTTGGCACGAACTACGGCGGCGATTCATACGTTGTCGATATATAGCGATATGGTGTCACACGGTGATAGTATCATCCGACACTTTCCTCATTTGAGAAAGCTACATATCATATACGGTGATCGCCGTTCCCGTGTGGTGGTTGGGGAGGAGAGCCTGACGAGCGTTCTCGAAGTGAGGATTTTGTTCGTGCTGGTTTCAGATCTTATCTGATCGTTTATTATTCTAGAGTTTATCTATAGGCTTTCGCAACACGGGCGAAGGATACCTCCCCATTCGCGAACTCAAAGTAGATTTTACTTTGATAAATCCTTGGATGGTGGATCTCCAGACACAGCGCAAGGCTATTGCCACATATATTGAAGCGACGTTTTCCCAGGTCACTCGGGTCGGCCTTGGTGCAGGAGTCCAGTGGCACCGGAACGATATCTGGAGTGACTGGCAGGCTTATGTGCAGCCAGCCAGGATTGAGGGGAAGTTGCTCCGGGCTTTGGAGTGGTTCTCCAATAGTATCATTGATTACAAGAGATGCTTTGCAAAGGCGGGCTTGCTTGATAGAGATTAGGCGTGGACGCCAGTCCTCAAACATCCTATGACCACAAATGTACTATATGTTACCCCATCCCAGCTGTCATTTGTGTACAAGTTCCAAATTCTAGACCATCATACGCCAATAATAGCTTCGACTAAACCGGGGACACTATCGAAAAAGTCGAGCACTCAAAGTCGGTCAGCATCGTTCTTTACGAGGTAAGCGACAAAACATACTAATAATTCCAAATCTCGATCCTTTTCTTTCCTGAAGCCAAGGAAGCAGCTTCTGGTTCACCCCTTGAATATCCGTCCCGTTACCCAGAGCCATGATCTGCCACGCCGTGAAGTACTCGGATGACAGGATTTCAAGACGAAGACTCACACGGGGTGTTTCTGGAGGCGAGTCGTTATTATGCTCGGCGCTAGCGAAACTGATATACAGTTGATCTGGGTGACTTTCGATAGCATCCTGGATATGCGCTGTGGTGGCATTGAACTTCCATTGAATATTCTCTGCAGCCCCAGCCCCAATCTCTAACCCTATTTCATAGTAATCCTACTCTCGCAAATCATCGACCTGTTTCAATCTGTTGATACCGCGCTCACCTCGATGTATGCGACCTGGTTCTGGGCCTTGTTGTAAACAATGGAGATGTTAGCGCCGTTGTCAGTCCATTGACCCGCGTCGAGGTAGATCCCTATCCTGTTGGTGTCGTAGTCCGGGAGGAGATCATAGCTGAACCGTTGGAGGAGCGTCATCTTTCCCCGGGCTTCGCCGAGAGTACCGAGCTACAAAAGTCAGAAAGTCGCGCGCGTGTAGGCCAACGTAACCCACCGTCCCATTAGTCTGGACCCAGTACTCTGTAGCCGGGCTGCTGTTGAGTAGATCGTACAAGTGCTCGTAGAATTTAGCGTCGTTAGGTGTACCGGTACCACTCTCGTGGTTGATGGAGATGAGGAGCGCCTCAGTGGGGTGCTTGTCAAGCCAGCTGTAGAAGCCAAAGAATACATCTTCGACCGTAGCTGTTGGGCTTAGCATAGCCTCCGCTAAATGTCGATTATTATCTCCATGTGCCAAACGCGAAGCCGAAATCCTTACAATGGTGAAATCCAATAGTATCCTATTCGCGCTTAGATGGAGCTCAAAGCGTCGGAATCACGAACGTACATTTCCAGGATTATAAGCAACTCGCAAGTCAAATGCTCGAACACCACCATTGAGCATCTGAAACAGCGAGTGCTCTTGACACTGGTAATACTTGGCTGCTGCAATCCTAGCAGATTAGGTATTAGTGACTTTCTCTGTTGCGAAACTAATACGATCCACTCACTCTCCGGTATAACGAATGAACTCGTCCTGTGTGGTCTGCGTGTAGTTCCCTATAATTGAATCAGTCCGGTATGTTCCTTGACGCCATCAAAAGACTTGCAGGTTGCCGCATCGTGGGTACCAGGAATGCTCATGTGCACGATCCTAGTATCACCCGGATACTTGGACATCCAGTTACAGGTTGCACTAGATTGAGAACATCCCTCATCGTATCCTGCAAGACAGTATAGGAGAAAGCTCATTTTTGGACTATAGAGGACTCACCTAAGATTGGAGCACCCCGCTTCAATATCTCAACAAGAGCACTCTGTGCGAGGACATTCTGCTCTTGGTGACCCCCCCTACGTGAAATGGGACTGGAAAACGCGCCCAGACTCAACGCAACTGCTGCGAAGAATAACAGAGACATATTGGTGTCCGGGATTGACAGATTCTCAATTGCTTGATATATGGTTATACCCACGGTACGCACGTTGTGCACGGGAAAATTGATCTACCCCTTGACTTCCCAAGGTACCTGACGAACGAATGGCACACGTTTTGATGATGTTGGTGGAAAATGCGAAGCCAGAAGACTCGGAGTCACTGGACCGTACTCACTGCTGAGTTTGAAATGGGGGAATATTCACACGGCTATTAATACATAGGAGTATAAATACTTCGGTGGATCTTGTTGTTCCGATTTTAGCAGAAATCCCGCACGGCATATGTACCGGTTTTTAGATTTGGGACCGAAATACTTATACAAAAAGGCATTGTTAGCCTTGTGCATTGAAACCTGGTGATTTGAGTCGTAAATCCGTAAGGAAGACCCCCTCCCCCCCAAAGAATCTTTTTGGGAACAAAGCCCGACATCCAAAATCCCTGACGCAACACAAAGGGATTTGATCAGTATTTGGCTCCTGCGGGAAATACATTCGTCTGGAGCACTCTGTAACTTGCCCTGCATTTTCATCACATATTGATAGTGGTGTTGGCGTTGGTGTGGTAAGCACGATGAAAGATTGATGCAAGAAACCAGGCTCAGGATATCGATGGTGCCTGAGGCTGTATATTATTACTCTTGAGTATATTAATTTACTTTCAGGCATGGTTTAAATATGCTCGTCATGAAATGTAATTAAAATAACGTTCTACGCTAGGTCGTGCAATGTCATCCAGGAATACGATGGTAGAATCACCGCTTGCGCTTTGTAGCAGGCCCTTCGCCATCGTCGCCTGTATCGGGGGTATCAACATCTACATGCATTCCTTCGCCAGCACTCCCACCCTCGCCACTGCCTTCGCTGTCGACGTGCAGCGCCTCATGGTCATGGTCGATATCCATCTCTCCAGACCGTAGGTCACCATCGATCATCATCTCCTCGCCAGCCTCTTCCTCCTCCTCTTCGTCCATGAGGTCCATGCTAGGTCCTCGGGACCGCCTGCGTGCCCGACTGCCAACAATATCACCTTCGACTTCCGTCTCAGCACCGCAAGCATCAGCCGCCTCCTTCTCTCGTTTCCTGACACTGTCCTCTACAGCCGAGGAATCATCGTTTTCGTCGTCCTCGGCTTCCGCATCCACCTCGACATCTTCTTCGAGATCGGCAAAAGTTCGGCAGAGTGGACAGGAAAAGGCAGGATGGTGTGATTCGAGAAGAGGCCGGATGCATTTGTAGTGGAAGGTGTGGGAGCAAGGTGCGATGAAGAGAGCTTGACGGATCGTGACGCTGAAGAGGCCTGCCGAAGGATTGGTTAGGGTTCGAACAGTGTGAAGCAACAAATACGAACATATACAACAGTCAGGAATAGTTGATTTGGTGGCGGCCTTGGTTCCAGGTGCAGGTTTAGCAGGTGCAACGGTGGCAGAAAGAGACTTGAGATTTTTCAACGCATTTGTACTGAGGAGCCATGAGTCACAAAAACGATGAGAGAAGGATATCGACACACTTGAAGGCATTTGCAGCGGCTTGCCACTCCCTACCAAGCTCGATCCGGATCTTTACCGACTTGTAGATATCCTCTGCTCCACCCTGGTAATCCACACCAAGCTGAAGGATATCACCATCCTTGATCTGGTGCGGCCGCGACTCTGTATTGGCTGGAGAAAGTCGGACGTGGTTCAAGAACGTCCCTGACGATGACTTCGTGTCTTTCACGAAGAATCTGGCGTTAGAATCCACCCAAATTTCTGCATGAGCCCTCGAGACGACCTTGCTCTTGAATGCGACCTTGTTATTATGCAAGGCATTGACAGCGGCAAGGCCTATACCTGACCGATCCGTGAATCGACCAATGCGCAGCGGGGTGTCTCCCTCTTTGACATCGCGGGATATGGCATCGAACCTAAGCGAACGGCGAGAGTCTAGATGGGGAACGAGACGTAGGCGGTGACTGGGGCCAGTAGTTGGCCGTGATGCTGGTGCTGTTGAAGGTGTTGTCGCCTGTACAAGTGCTGCTGGCGACGGCAGTGCTGGCACGACAGGACTCGTCTGCGTCGATATTACGCCCCCGGAACGTCGTCGTCGTAGCATGTGAGATAATCCAAGGCCACCGGTAGAGGTGGTGCTGGTTGCTGACACAGATGGCTGTACAACGCCACCTGTCGGCGGCATGATTGCCGCTGCTGGCCGGCGTCTGTGGCTGCCTTCTGGAGCCACTGGCGACGGTGGCTGGCCTGTCGGTGATGGTGACAGCTCTCTAGCAACTTCGGTATGCGACTGAGAGGTATTTCGAGGTCGTCCTCGTAGGAAGGAGCTGAGAATTGTGGAACGTAATGGTGGCGATTCGCTTCCAGCGGCAGCATTGGGGTCCATATGACCCTAAAAATAAGGAATAAAAAGGTGCTCGTCGTCGTCGCAGACAGCGAGCTCGACGCTATTAATGGCGTTTCCGTTGGGGACGGTGATGGTTGAAGTTTAAGTCAGGGTCCACAGTTTTGCCCGGCACGCCCAAAAAAAGTGTCTCACGCGATCTCGTTCCTGTTTTATACAGCGCTAAGATTGCCACGGCCACGGGGTACCTTAACATTATTCCTAGCAATTGCTAGCCCTGTCAGTACGTATACATATTTCCTTCCTTTTGCTTAGTTTCCTGCTCACGGATTGAATATTGAACAGCCACGTCGGTCGAGCTAAATATGTACTGCTAGCGCTTGGCTCAATATCAACGTGAAACCATCAATCAGTGGCGTTTGCAAGGAAGAATGCACTTACGCATGTGTATCCACCAGTCCCGTGGACACTGTGGCCGTCATACTGCTTCTCCAGTATCATCGGAACGGCCGAGACGGAATGAAATGGCGCCTGCTATTACTTCCGACATTCAAATTTGTGGGGGGAACTCTCAAAAGTTCAAACATTGACTGTTCATTTACATACATGGTGGACAGCGGCAACGAGTTTGAACTTCTTGGATCTAGTGAGTACTCAGTGTCCGGCTTGTCTAAATATACTCAGTTTGCGCAGCGTCTCGGTTCCTTCCTTCGGATATCCTTATCCTCACCATGCACTCTCAAGGATACTGCGAAACGTTGTCTCATTTCCAGAAACATCCCGGCGGATAGGGTACTAGGAGCCCCGCTACAGGTTCGTATACTTGTAGCTTCTACGCGCAATTGGCTGCGCAGCGGTACAAGTGGGTGAGCTGTGTTCGATTACATCCTATAAATTCCAACACGAGTTTTCAGTATTCCTTTTATGCAAATGACCCACGTCGACCGTAACTGCGGAATGCTGATCATGTCGTCAAGTGGGCCAAGTATTTGGTTTTCACAGCTTCGGATCATGATTTTCTCGGGTCAGGTCTCGATGGCGTTAAACCGACACCATGGCTAGCTGGTCTTCACCATTTGCAGAACACCCCAGCTCAATGACAAAGGTTGGGGACTGCGGGTTCAGGAATTCTACCTAGTGTTGACGAGTACCCTGAGGAAGTTCTGTTGGCAGTCTCATTTCGACCACTCCTGCGACCACGTCGTTACCACCCTTAGCGCAAAGTTCTGCTTGGTTTATGTGCTTTGGCTAGCTGCTCTATGAGCTCTATGATGGAGACCTGTGATCATGGGCTTCTGTACGGGTTCCATGAACCTCCCTAGTCCTCAAGACTGCTTCCGCGCTACGATGAAGGAGGGTGGACACAAAGCCTCCCCCTTCAGTGACTCTATTGCGTCCGTGTCCCACCACACTATGCAATATCGCAAGCACTTGACGCTGCGACTCCCCCAGCTGAGATAAACTTGTCTCGCTGGGATTGGGGCCTCTGGCACTCCTTAATTTTATTCACTCACTTTCATCAATCATATCCTTTTCTTTTGTCTTTCTTTCCTTCTCACTTCCCTATCGCCGAGGCCGTGAGGAAGTACTCGCCAGCCAAAGCGGCAGAACAGGCTCGGTCCCGTAGCAGTTTGACTTCTCCATCTTAACTCAGCTGAACGGTGTAGACAGATCTCTGTAATATGGACGTCGTTACGTTTTTGACGACTAATGAAACTTCCTTTCTTCCTGTTGCATCGACTCATATTTTCATTCAGGTCTCGGAGATAAGTCCCAGCATACCCTCGTCGCAAAGAAGGAGCCAGTCAGACGGTGCCCTTTACCGTGGCCCAAGGGTGACTCGTCACTCTCCTCCATCCCTGAATGCCCAACACGACGCCACCAGTCAAACTGGCAGAATAATAGATTGCCAAGCTCTTCAGCTGTGGTGGGATGGGAGGTGGGGAGGAGCGGTTGGCGGATGTGCCGATAGACGAATTTCCCTCTGAAACCCAACTTTGGCTTAGCGTAGCGCGGAACGGTATGGGAAACTCCAAGTGCGAAAAGAACTTCAACGTAAAACACATTAGAGGGAAACGGGAACCGAAGAAAAGTGCACCGAGGACTGAGTCCCTTACCGCGACTTGGACGCGGTGAGCTTCGTCATAAGATCTCTACTGGGACCGTCCATTGCCCCAAGAATAGTACTCCTTTCCCGCAGTCGCGAAGCTAACAGGAATAATACGAGTTATCAGAGCTAGGTGCCACACTCGATCAGACACACAAAACTTCCTCCTCCATCCCCAAATGGCCTCGATTTGCATAGGCAGGCGGTGCAACAATATATTAACGCCGCCGGATTCAAAGTGACAGAATAATAAATTGCCAAGTACTTGAGCTGCGGTGGGGTGGCGGTGGGTGGGATGGGAGAGGCTGGGAGTGGCCTGCGGAATATGCGGATAGAGAACGACGTAAGTAGAAGGCGATAAGAATTTCCTTCTGAAATCCAAGTTCATTCGAACTTCCTGGTGCTAAGACACGCCACACTAAGATATGGGACCCTCCAAGTGCGAGAACAAAAACGTATCCGAAGAGAAGCACTCTGTGACTCTTGCTATATCCAGTAAAACCCCTCCCTGTCAAGAAGTCTGCCGCACACGATTCAGGTTTTGACGCTCCTTCCCCTCCTCCGGTTGCCCTCGTAGCGGGACTTGTCCCTAAAGCTTGAACGAATCACTAGCAAAAAGAGTGTAGGCACTAGGCCCGATTGAGAAAAGAACTGACACCAAACTGTACCCGGAGCGGAATATGGGCTTTACGTCGAAGTCCAGTGCGAACTTGAATCTTGTAGAACAGAAAGGGCGAAGCCTTCCTCGTTAGGCAGAACTTTGCCGCCCTCAGGTTATTGCACCCTCTGAATCAAGCCTTCCCTTGGATCGAAGTTCGTCGGCCATTTCGGGGTGAGGCGCTTGACAACGCTAGCTTGAATTTACCAGCGATAAAGGATTCTTCCTCGTCTCTTGTTGTTCCTCAGGCTCGCCAACCCATGACTGCGTGAAGGAAGCACTATTCTTGATCCATGACAGACTAGGAATATACCACGCCTCGAAGACGCCCATTCACGCTAATAAAATAGTCATGAGCTGAGCGAATATGAATCCAAGCATCAGAAACGTACTTTGTCGACGTCTCCTCCTAGATCCGAGTTGAGACCTAGAACGAGATCGGGTGCCGGAAAAGAATTGTAGGCAAATTCTGGTCGAAATACTCGCGATGATACGTGTTTGTTCTGAGAACGTAAAGATAACCATTGCGAAGGAGCTTCTGAGCCTGTGAGTACGGCGGGAAAGACGAAAGGCTCCTAAGAAACTTGCCGCTTTCTTTGAGGCTTGCTCGAGGATGTATTGACAGAAATCTTTCGAATTGTCGGGGACAAGAGGACTGGTCTGAGTGGAGCAGGTGTTCGCCCTTTTCTTTGACTGCGATGGATTTGAGATACGCGGTTAAAGCTTTGCGCCGGCAGACTCACATGGGTGAAGCAATCTCTGGACGTAGCAATTGCCCAAGGTAAGTTACCGTCAGTGCTACATGCATTGGTAAATTTTGCCATAGGCTCTATAAAAGCGCATCCCAGCAGACGACAGGAGAATGTCTTGGATCAGGGAGGGGAACAACACCAGACATAAGGAAAATGTTGAATGCAGCATAGAGATCAGCTTGAAGAAAAAGATTCGCAGGCAGAGGTCGAGGGATAAAGTCACTTGGTTGTGGTGGATACGACATGGTCCTGGAAATTGGACTTGATGGAGTGACCGCAAATTTGAAAGCTTGCCCGACGTGGATGAATGATAGATATTCATAATTGGATGTCGACGATGACTTCGGTCGCAGATTTCGAAGTTTGATGTCACAAAAACAAAGTTGAAGTTGATGACGGTTATGCGTTGGTCCCCGGCTTCATTCAGCATAAAGTCGGTGATTAAATTTACCAGCGGGCCGGAGCGGGGGCCGTCATGATCAGAACCCCGATGGCCGGCTCCCTGTTGCAGTAAACTCCCGTCATACTGTCCATCCATGCCTGGTGCTTTTACAGAGTCTCTTACTACAGAAACGGCAGCCTCTCCTCCATCCACCGTCTCTTCGTTGAAAATCTCCATGAAATCTTTCTTTTAACACTTCATGTTAGGGATTCAGCCTATCCCGTTTACGGTATTCTCGTTATTTCGTTCATGAACTTACCTACTATATTTAGATTATCGCCTCCTTTCTTTCGTAGCATATACCTACCGATTACCCCCTCTTTGCACCTCAGCCATTCACTACTACGACGTGTGTCTGACTGAGGTGCGTATACCATTTATATTATCTTTTCTTACCTATTTCTTACGCTACATTTATAGCTGTTGTATTGCTAACAGGTAGCGTGCTTAATACAGCCATTCACTACTACGACGTGTGTCTGACTGAGCTGTTGTATTGCTAACACTTCATCACCAGCACGGAGGCCCTTACGATGTTTTCAATGTCGCAACAGGACCCTGGCTTATCGCGCAGGTATGCCCGTTGTGGAGGCGTTGTAGCAACCATTTGTTATGATGTCGGATGTTCATATCGCTAGGACCTTACAACCCTTCAAGATGGAGCAGTCATGTCCTCAAGTCCATCGCTATCGAGATCACCGACTCGGCACCAGACATGCTGAGACCTAGCTGGGGATTGACTGTACTGCACATCGAGACTCTAGAGGTTCAAGAAGGAAGGACATTGATATTGAAATTCTTGTTGTGTATGTCAACGTTGATTTTAGGCGGAGGACAAGCCGTCTCGAGAAACAACCATCTTCCCAGAAGGAGTGACGCTAGTTATTCACAGGTAGATCTCAAAATTTCCACCGATGCTACAAATCCTCAGTGATACAGAAAACCGCATGCAAAAATTCTCAAAACTGGGTCAACTAAGGAGATCTGGTGTTGACCAGTTGCGTTCCACTCCCCTCCTTCGCACTCCTGCTGACATGTCCCATCATAAAATCTCAAGGACTCGAGGATGGAAATTAGAGGTGTCAGGCTATCAATTAACCGGTAGTTTTCACTCAAAGTCTGCAGGTCTGAATGAAGTTGTGGCTGCTCTGCAAAGAAACGGTCATAAAAAAGGACCTTTTTGACAGCTACAAAGGCGCGGTCCTTGAGAAGATCGCGGATGGCCGCGGTGGGAAGGATAACCGAGTGGCGGTCACCAGTGACTTCAGTCATTAATGGTTCGAATGGGAGAATTGTATACAAATTGCGCTGGGCCCAGCTGATGAGAAGATGCAACGGAGCGTAGTACATGAGAATTTGTTTTACAGGGACTTGAAAATTTTTTCCCGCAGAATTAGAAAGAAATGAAACACTCGTCCACTGATATCCATCTTACGGTTGTATTGACGTTCCATTCAATACAATATCCGGACTCATACGACTTGACTAAGTCACTCGAGCAAAAGACAGAAAGAACCGCACACAGTTTGACGACGAATAATCCTACAACAGTACGTGTTAAATAATGGAAGAGAGACAGTAAATAGGTATATGACTAGTTTTTGGTTGGAGCGTCTCACTTATCCAGGAGAGATAACAAAGAATCGGTCATGAAAGGCGCGGATGTAACTAGGAAAAGGAGAAGTAGAGACGTCCACCCTTAGCCTGTGCCCTGATATTCACATAGTCACTGAGAGCCTATATCAACAGTCCCATCCGCCTTCAGTCTAATCCTGGGCCGTCATAAGCAGGTAGCTCAGGCTTCTTTCCCGAGACATGGACCGGTCCTATCCATTGTTCAGCCAAATTCAAAGAATTAGTTGCCAGGACGCACGAGAGATAACCTTGATGTTGCGAATACTAGGGCTAACCTCCGTCCATAATTCTTCAGGAATATCGACATACCGTCCCTCGCAAATGGTCAGCTCATTTGTTTGGATGACCATCGACTCAGTAGGGACGGTCGGAAAATGTTTGTGAAGAACGGAGAGTAGATTCTGCGGGTATCATGAGTGACCCGTTGT
Source organism: Armillaria borealis (assembly GCA_030435635.1). Lineage (NCBI taxonomy): Eukaryota > Fungi > Basidiomycota > Agaricomycetes > Agaricales > Physalacriaceae > Armillaria > Armillaria borealis. The sequence continues at coordinate 32,581 of JAUEPT010000041.1, read as the reverse complement.
CGTCAAATCCTAGATGCTCACTCACCGCGTAGTAGCTGCCTTCATACCTGCGCACAAGAACAGTGCTTGTCTCGTACGTAGCAATGATATAATCCTTTGAATCGGAATTCTTTGACTCTGCAGCGCCCATGGTTGAACGGTGAACGTTGATGGGGGTAAGGAAGGGCAAAGGCCGCGTAACGCCTACGTTATAAGTAGCTCGCGATGGGGCGCCTATTTCCAGTCTTGTGACACGGCGATCAGAGAACGCTGATAGACGCTTGACAGAGTACTAAGTCGTCATCGTAGGGATACTTGCAAGTGACCAGTACGGTGGCGTAGTAGTTATCCAAACGCTTCTTTACTACAACTCCGATCTGGCCAGAGTCAAGATTCTGTTCAAATAACTGTCCTTATTCATTAGCACAGCGATAAAAGGAAACTAACCGGATGTATTCATAGCCTTTACCGCCTCCAGAGTTTAGCGTGTTTGAGTTGCGCCAAGGCAATAGTGGAGAGACGCGTCTTCTTTGGCCTGCTTTTCTGATGCCATGGTTGGTTGTCTACGGAAATCTGTAGCCCACATATCACATCGCATATCGAGAAGAGTCTTCCCCATGCCAAGCAGGACTCGGACATGCCACGCTCTGCGATGGCCCACCATCTCTGGAATGTACACGTTCAAGGTTAGGGATGGTCGAGGGATGGTCGGGGGAGACTTGGCCTTGAAGACAGCTGCATCAACGAGGACGCAGTGAAAACTTTTAGGAAGCGGGTTTGGCGGAACCCTTGCTCTTGAGTGATGCGGACCCGGAGAGCGTGACCACGTCCTCGTCCTCGCCATCCTGCGCAACACGTTCATAGCTGGCCATTGCCAGCGTCGTCGTATAGTTAGAAGTGAAAGAGGAAGTTTCCGGATCTGCCTTCCGTCAATCCCGAAAGAGGCATCGACGTGGTTTCCGTTCTTACCACTTGCTCTAGTCTATCACCTACGCTGTTCGATGGTTTCTTTTCATTTTTCCCTTTGCTCACTATTACTGACAAGCGTAAATTTACTTTGTACAGACAATATTCAATTCAAATCGCGTTATGACACGATTTTCGGCACTCTCATGAATACACGTCGACCTCTATCGACGTTCGGCGGTTTTGGCTGCTAGTTAAGACCCTGCACGACGCGTAGTGTGTTAATGAGTCCTCTCGGACCGAGAAACCGACGTGTCAGATCATGACGTCGTCTGTTGTCCCTGCACTTGAACAGGAGCTCCTTCGTCGATTTGTGAGTTTTTGCTGTTACCGCCTGGCAGGAGTTAAAATTTTCACAGAAACGAATTATTAGGTGCTGATATTCTTACTGTAGCCAGTTGTAGGGCCGCCTATATTCTTGGGAACTTGGTAGTCCTGTTTCAAAGTGAATTTACCCGAGTTGGTATGTTCTACAGCTTTCGTATAGCATGGTCCGAACTTACAGTCATAAAAAGTATAGATTTGTCTATCCCTCACGTCATTTCAATTCTGCCAGGCCATTCCAGAAGTTTTTCTCGCAGTCTAGCCTGTTGAGGATGACAGCAGAAGCAATGTACGCAGGACTAGTATTCCCGCAATCCAAAGTTCCAAAGTTCATGTGCTCTGAAGATGTCCCTATTACGCCATCAGGGTCGACACTTAAACGTGCTCCCATCCCGTGCCTGCTACCGAACGAACTTGAAAGCTGAAATCCTCCCGAGTGCGTACTTTGTCCTCCTGTGCTTTCTAGTTAATGCTCATGATGCTACCATACCAGTCCTGTGTTGTATGGACGGCAGTGATGGACTCTTGTTTTCTCAAGTACAATAATATCTCGACTCATCGTTAATATCGGCAGAACTAATCTCGAAACGAGGGGGGAAACTCGCACCACGCTTGCCAAAGTTCCATCTGCCGTTTTGGATCTTCCAATTTTCGGGCGTCGTAGATTCGAATATCCGATATTCGGATGCTTTCTTAGCCGTTGGAATGGCCTATCCGTGATCCCCGTGTATTCCAGGCCTCCGCGAAACGTTTAAATACGAGGTATGTTTTGGTTTACTATCATTATCCCATTCATCACCACTTTTCTCCTCCCTCATCCTTCTCATCCCTCTCTCCCCTTCTCCCATGACTACAAGCCATGTCCTATCATTGCCTCACATCTTATTGGCGCGTCTCCCGCCGTCGTATGCCTCATCGTCGACTTTGTCGAGCAGGACGGGTTTGGTCTCGTGACCGATATCAGTTCCTTTTCGGAATCGTTGATCGACCAATTTTTTTTCCTTTCACGACGACGGCGACGAACAACGAACGGTAAGCTCTCCATTATCTTTTCGCGTCTTTGTTGGGTCTAATGCTATGCAGGGCATTGTTGATACTCCAATGCTACCGGGTTCAATGGTAGAAGAGGCGGACTTGGTAAGGATTTGGTACCACGCTGCTGTTTCCTCGATTTCTTACCCATTGTTCGCCAGCTCACGTCTGCATTTACTATGGTGAGCTATCGATTTATTACCCTGTTTTATTCTTTCCTCATCGTTGTTCTCCTAGTCTATTCTAATGGCCGTAGTCCACACGCTTCTGAATGGTTTACTTTTTAAGCAAGGTTCGTGCTCGATGCTATGCATTTCTCTCGCAAGCTAACTCTTTTTCTCCTTTTGTAGCCACGTCGTTCTTGCAAGACTAGAAGATGCGACCATTTTCTGAACCGGGACGTCGAATCAACTGGTCGCTGTCAAGCTCGACGACAACCTCAATTTCCCCCCTCCCAGTCTGCGACTCTCCAAACATCTACCAGCCCTCAAGACCTCATGCGTAGTGTTGAATCTGGCGAAGGGTGTGGGGAAAGGGAGCGAAGTATGTGCTAACATTTTACGATGTTCCGCTTTCTCTAACATTCTCCTAGACCTCAATTGTACGGCCGCTTCCTTCCCCCCTAGTGGACTGCTTGCGCAGCGTCCGCAATGGTACGCGACGTGACCCGACTTGATTATTCTCGCTAACACGGTCTCTACAGGTGGTCGATGGATAAGATTGATACAGCTCTCATCAACTGCGCGACCGCCTGTGCCCATCTATCGAGCGATTCGGGTAGCTCACGGCAAGGTGTTGGAACTTGGTACGCAAGGTATGCGACATCTCGCTATCCCGTTTTCTGGCTGACATCGTCTTCAGTGTAAAGGAAGAACGGTGCGCCATCGAGTCGGTGGCTGGCGATACAGTCAGATACAAGTTGTTGGAGGCTTGATACATATGTTTCATTGTAAGCCCTTCCACCAACGACACCAAGACTACGCTAACAGAAATCTTCATCCAGCCTTGACTACGGCCGACTCTTTTTAGTACACATCTCTGCCGACTGTCATTCCCCCAACGGTTTCTGTCAATGTTTGGGGGTACAGCGGTTTGCAGCTTACGCCTCCGCCTCCTGCCTCGACTGTTTCTCAAGTATTGCGGCTTTACCGGCATGGGGTTTAGGTATGAAAGCGGGCGTGGATGAAGGTAAGCCTTCCTTATCCCGATCCTGCAATGGTTTAGTAACAATAGTGTAGTAATGCACTCAACACTGCCCCCACCTCCTGTTAACGAGCTGGGAGCGGGAGACTAGGAAGATGTGCGGAGGACGTCAGACGAGAGTAAACGCAAGCGGTAAACAGCCTCGACTGACCTCCTAATGGCCATACTGACTAGTTTAGGCCAATGATATCGACGCAACACTGTCGACTCGTTGGCCATGCTCGACGTCATCTGGATGCACTCGATTGATCACACATCTGGTGAGTATTTTGGTAATTTCTATTTATTCAAACTAACGACTTTACTACAGCGGACAGGGCGTTCATATTTGGCGTGCACGCGGAGAGGACGGAGGGAACGTCACCCCGCTCACGGCGCGTGCGGGAAGCTAGGCGAATGTGTGGAGGGAGGGAGATGGACGTGTGTGGTGTGTGGTGGAAGTCGACCGGTAAGCATAATTGGCTGCTATCGTCATGGCGACACTGACTAGTTGTGTAGGCCGACGATATGACTACAAGACATACCCTTTCCATCTGCCTCCTGGTCTACCGGTTGCGACTCTTCATTGACGAGTAGACTTGGTTTTGGGGAGTCGACATTCAATTTATCACCCATTCAGTGAGTGTTGCCATAATTTCTCTTGATTCAAACTAAGGGCTTTACAGAAGTGTGAACAGAGTGCGCGCGTTCGCAGTCAGCACGCTGGGAGGAGAGGAGGGAGTGTGCGCGGAGAGGGTACAGTGCGGAGGACTTGCGCGCGCGCATACGAAGGGGACGGTATGCGGGGAGGGATGTTGCCGGGTACGGGCGTGATGAAGGGTGCTTGGTCGAGGGAGGAGTGACGCGGAGGGTGCTGTGGCTGTGAGGGAGGTCATCGGCGGAGGAGAGACCGGTAGTCGAAGGGAGGGATGGTCCTGTGGCTATGAGGGACGGTCGGAGAGACGTCGATGGATGTATGCTATTATTAGCATGGATGGGGAGGGTGCTGTGGCTGTGGAGGATGGTCGGTCGGTTTAGCAGGGAGTTGGCAGAGACGAGCGATTTCACGGAAGTCGTGTCGGGATGCGGATGAGAGTTGAACGTTAACGTTGAACAGGCAAGAGAACGACGGCAGACAAGGGGAAGACAGAGGAAGGCGATTCAGAAGGATTTGCGGAGAGCGACGGCACACAGGGAGGACACGATTCGAATGGTACAAACTGTGCTGGGCCCAGCTGATGCAACGGGGCGTAGTATATGAGAATCTGTTTTACAAGGACTTGAATTTACTTCTACAAAAATGGAAAGAAATGAAATACTCGTGCACTGATATCCATATCAGACATTTTACGGTTGCCGCGTGTATTCGTGTTCCATTTATAAAATACAATATCCGGACTGGTATGGTCGGAGTCGACTAAGTCACCCGGGCAAAAGGTAGAAAGAACTACATACAATTTGGCGACGAATAATCCTACAACAGTACGTGTTAATGGAAGAGAGACGATACATAGGTATATGACTAGTTTTTGGTTGGAGCGTTTCGTTTGTCCAGGAGAGATAACAAAGAGCCGGCCATGAAAGGCGCGGATGTAGGTAGGAAAAAGGAGAAGTACAGACGTCCACCCTTAGCCTGTGCCCTGATATTGAGAGCCTATATCAACGGTCCCATCTACCTTCAGTCTAAGCCTATGCCGTCATAACTTACTATAAGCAGGTAGCTCAGGCTTTTTCCCCGAGACATGGACTGGCCCTATTCATTGTTCAACCAAATTCAAAGAATTAGTTGCCAGGACGCACGAGAGATAACCTTGATGTTGCGAATACGAGGGCCAACCTCCGTCCATAAGTCTTCAGAAATATCGACATATCGTCCATCGCAAATGGCCAGCTCATTCGTTTGGATGATCATCGACTCAGTAGGGACGCTCGGGAAATGCTTGTGAAGAACGGAGAGTAGATTCTGCGCGTATCATGAGTGACCCGTTGTCGTCAAATCGTAGATGCTCACTCACCGCGTAGTAGCTGCCTTCATACCTGCGCACAAGAACAGTGCTTGTCTCGTACGTAGCAATGATATAATCCTTTGAATCGGAATTCTTTGACTCTGCAGCGCCCATGGTTGAACGTTGAACGTTGATGGGGGTAGGGAAGGGCAAGGGCCGCGTAACGCCTACGTTATAAGTAGCTCGCTCGGATGGGGGCGCCTATTTCCAGTCTTGTGACTGAGACGGCGATCAGAGAACACTGATGGACTCGACAGAGTACTAAATTGTCGTCATAGGGATAATTTCAGGTGACCAGTGCGAGGGACAGTAGCTATCCAAACGCTTCTTTACTATGACTTCGATCTGGCCAAAGTCATGATTCTTTTCAACTGTCCTTATTCATCAGCACAGCGATAAGAAGAAACTAACCGAATGTATTCATAGCCATTAACCGTCTCCCGAATTTAGCGTGTTCGAGTTGCGCCAAGGCAATAGTGGGGAGACGCGTCTTGTTTGGCCTACTTTTCTGATGCCATAGTTGGTTGTCTATGGAAATTTATAGCCCCCATATCGAGAAGAGCATTCCCCATGCCAAATAGGACTCGGACATGCCACACTCGGCGATGGCCCATCATCGATGAAATGCACACGTTCGAGGTTAGGGATGATCGGGGGAGACTTAGCCTTACATCAATGAGGAGAAAATATTTAGGAAGCAGGTTTAGCGGAGCGCGTGCTCTTGAGCGATGCGGACCTGGAGAGCGTGACCACGTCTTCGTCCTCGTCGTCCTGCGCGACACGTTCATAGCTGGTCATCACCGGCGTCGTCGTCGTATTCGTGTCGTATAGTTAGAAGTCTAAGTCTATGACGCAACACGACAATCGGAGTCCGAATTACCCACGAGGTGGCTGTAGCCCCTCCCTTCCTCCTGCAGGAACTCGATTAAGGCCTCAGATCCAGATCTCACTGGCAGACGTATAAGATGCTCCTTCCTCAAACATCTCGAGAAAATACACATACCTTTCGCTCCCAAAACCCCCAGTCTGCTGGTTCGTCTTCGTCGTATTCCCGCGACTGTCAAGGCGCCTTAGTCGCCGTCCAACCGAGCCCACCACCCCCATAATAAATCGAACATCCGCACTAGCACTCGAAGTACAGCACGCACCCGAATCATCGTCCTAGGAACCCGGAAACCTTGGCGGCGACCGATACGCGTTCGTTCTCTGTCAAGCGCAGATGTGAAAATACGAGGGTTATTTAACAACTCCCTGCCGCGTGCGATCCGAATCGGACCTGAAGGTGCTGTTATCTGCTCGAGTTTATCCATACTTGCTCGACCTCAATCCCGGTGGCAATGCCTCGTCCTGTGTTTTCCTTTCTCCCTTTTGGACAAGGGGGAGTCTCATCAATAGACCCTCCTCCTGCAGTGTGCTGTATACGATGGCTCCAAGCGCGCACTCTGCAGAATCCGTGGAGCATCTTCATGATCAGCTGATACCTCAGTAGGCGAAAATGACACTCCCCCATTGCTCCCGAACATAGCCGAGGGGCTTCTGAGAATCTGGAATCTGCTTTGACGGATACTACGACGGGGTTGTCCCCGGTAAATCACTAAATGGTTCGTTCTGGTCATTCATGTTCAACCATGTATTCACAATGAGATCAATAAATGTATCTAGCGTTGCTATGGGGCTGTTCGAGAAGTTTGGACACCTCAGTCTTGCTGACAGGTATGTTGGTGGATCAACATCGCCGCGATTGATGCTTATCGTCTTCAACAGGTCCGGGGTATATATTATACCTATCCGGCCGTTGTATGTTTGATTTCACCGGGAAGAATCCCAGGGCAGGCTAACATTAGAATGCAGGTGCACATCAGCGTGCCTAGGAATCAAGCATGAGCGTCTATGTTGAGGAACAGTCATTAGAGGGCACCTGCTTTCCGAGCAGGTCAGCAGCTGATTTCAGGTCTGTTGCTCTTGGATTCGGCGAATGAGAGAGCGGTTTTCTATACCTTCAATGGTATGTTTGTTGCCGTGGTTTCTCTAAGCGGCTGTTGAACCTGCCACTTAGAACGCCAGCCGCCATGGGGCCAGAGAGACCATTTTGGTGGTCTGCGAATTTGGGATGCTGTAGGCGTCATGTGCTCGTCGTTTACGTGAAGAGCGACCGGTGCTTTCGAAGGAGCTACTTACACTACTAGGGAGTGAAATTAGTATCTCGAAGTGAAAGGCGATGACGGCAAAATGGTTGAGTTCAAGAGAATGAATGACCTATCGTTGCGCAAACTCAACTATATGGCGACTCATCGTCGAATTAATGTTGGTAGGCAGTCCGCGACTCAATATAATCACTACGTGGGCGCGACCGTGTCCATCTAGCACGGACCAGACAATGCCGTTTGCACAGCTCCCAGGATTTCGTACTTTACCTTCTGACAGCTCCCCACATCGACTCGAGCAGTACTCCTTCGAACACACGTCCTCGAAAGGACACGGGAAATAGTCAGTACAGTTAATCTACGGTGGCTTAAGTGCTTACTTACACAGCACTCCCAAGGATTACAGGAAGTTCGCTTTCGATTCGCATCAGGCCGATTTGGAACCATTTGCGATCCATATTTACAACTCCACAGAGACCAAAGGATTCAGCCGCTGTTTCAGACCAGAATACGAACATATTCATGGGGATTAAAAGAAAAATAGAACATGTGGACGTTGACAGGAGCAACAATGACCTAGAGGATGGTTATCGTAATTATGGATATCAACGGGTATGTCTGTCGGCAAAACATACAGAGAAGAAATTGAAATGTATTTCCAGGCCGAGGAGGAGGGCGAAGTCACCCTTTCCGCATTCACCGAGACCGGTCAGGCGGAATTGTCTATCGAGGTTCCAATGCAGCGGTTGTACACTAGTGAATGGGATGATGTCATACCATGCTCCCTCGCGGACACTCCCTGCGCTACGCTTGGCATTTGGGGGGTCGTGAATAGACTGAACGCCATCCTTGGAATGTCCAGAACGTCACGCAAGCTTCGCACCATTCTCAATGACTTCGTTGAAAGGAACTACGACTTTGGCACAGCTTATGCCCTCCTTCGCCGAGTATGGAATATACATAACCCTAGCAGCATCCAAGACGAACTACACAGACGTGAAGGGGAAGACAGGGAGCGCCGACAAAAAGCACTGGAAGGAAACCGGATTGTCGACCCGGATTTGACACCTCGACGTGTATGGGACCTGTGCAGCAATCGCGTGGTGCCATCGTGGATCACTAGCAAAAGGCCAACACCGATTTCGCACGCGTGGGTTGACGAGAAGGATCGTGTGGATGTGCGGACCCCTATCAACGGGAAGGAGTGGCCTGTGCCTATACCAAAGGATGTGGATCTCAACCTCATCCGGATCGAGATGCTGAATCTGGGAGCAGAGTATGCGTGGCTAGATGTGCTCTGTTTAAGACAGAAAGAGGAAGGGGGGCCGAGGGAGGATCTGCGTGTGGAGGAGTGGAGGCTCGACGTGCCTACAATCGGAGGTGTGTTTAAGACAGATATACATAAGTATAAAAAGGTTGTGATCTACCTGAGCGGGCTGGGGCGGCCGTTGAAGTTGAAGGACGGTGACTTGGACAGCAATCGGTGCTGGTTTCGACGTGCATGGACACTCCAGGAGGTCGGAGAGTCTATTGGGTGCATCATTGCCGGTGATATGCCAGATGGACCGATGCACGCACAGTGGATAGACGGCGGGAACTACGAGACTGCACTCTTGACCAGGTTTCACGAGGAGCTGAATTCAGTGGAGAGGTGGCCAGGTCAAATATTTGCTGTACTTGCAGACATGCAGAAGCGGGTGTCGACCAATCCGGTCGACAGAGTGGCCGGACTCGCATTCCCTCTGCGGGCCCGTACGATACCTGCCTACTATGAGAGCGAGACTCTCGAGGATGCGTGGACGGCACTGGTGGATGCAATGGACCCTTGGATGCGTGCGCACATTCTCTTTGTGTATCCTGGAGTTGGACTTGGATGCAAGAAATGGAGACCAACATGGGACCAGGTCATGATGGAGCCTCTGCCAAAGGATGACGACCATCTTCGCACAGATGTTTGGCGTGATAACGAGACGGATGAAGACTGGTTTGACGGGCCTTGCATTGAAAAGGGGCATGTGCAGGGATTCGACGCGGGATCGGCAGAAGGGCGTGATCGATGCGGGGAGTTGGTTGTCCAAACCGCAGACGGGATCGCACACACATTCAAAATCCGCGTCACCCACCGATTTCCGATACCTGAAGATACGTACACACTGATTGGTAATACGTGGTCTTACCAGTGGGCCATAGGGAGACGACTGCCAGATCAGAGATTCGAGAAGATGTCGATAATCGTGATGGACCTTACGTACGAAGAAAGGTGGAAGTTGGACAATTTGACAGGAAGATCTCGCAATATACTTATCTGATTTGACTACCAGTGGGGAGAAGTCATCACGGCCTTGATTTCCTGGTGTCGACAACCAGGTCTGGAAATCACACAGGCAAAGGAGCGTAGTCATTGTTGTAGAGTCATAGAATTCTGTGATAGTGGGGGCAACTTGGGAGCAATTAATCTAATACGACATGTTCTGCGCACGTCCGCGTCAATAGCCAGAATGGAAAACACACTTAACCTCGTGAAGGCAGTGTTGTAGACAAAAGAAATTCTGGCCGAAACATGGCGGCCCTTCACAATGCAGCCATCGAGTCGTCATCTCTTTGACTCTACATCCTGGCAACGTTGCCCTCCTAACAATTTTATCCCTCTGTTGCCTCACTTCGTTCCTCTTCATATTCCACTGGCGACGTGTCCGACCTCTTTTCCTTCAAGTCAAAAACAAAAAAAATTGCCACAGTTCCAAAAGGAAATTTGAGCACCGTCGAGCTCAATGCGGGTAGGCTGTTACCGAGACGACGAGAGGGTATGCCTTCGTTGGGACGTGTGGGGATCATAGTAGGGAAACACAAGTTCCGGGGACTTGCATCACTCTTCTCACGCGCATCCCCTCTTCTACTCTGTAACCCACATTTAAACTCTCTAATATTCTGACCAAACACGTACGACTCACTGTGCTTATTCAAAATAATCCCTGTAGTGAGCGAGCATAGAAGGCATCAAGGAAATATGTACATACCTGCTGATCGAAAAAGGTTTCCGATCAAGCAAGTTGTCCGTATTGAGTATTTACCGGTACCAATTTCTCACCATCATGTTCCATTTACCAAGTGACTTTACCCCTCGACCTCTACCTTCGAATCCTTTTCTTCATGCTGACCTCTATGCGGCATTCAACCTTTGCCTTAGCCTGGAGTCTCGTGCCCATTTCGTTCCCCTCCCGGATCCAAGACATCCTCCTGTCGTCCTTTGTGCGCGCGTGCTGGGGTATACTCTTCTAGAGGTCCCGTCTATCTCTGGCAATGAACATATGGCAAAATCCATCAACGAAGTTAACACTGACGACGCTCTACTTGCCCTGGGAAATTACTACATCCAGAGCTTGCTTCACATATGTGCGTCCGTCTGTGCGATGGTCTAACGCTGTGTATATCAACTGCATTGTAGTCAGTACAAAAGGACCCGGAACTCCCGTTCCATCAGATGATCCCTCTAGTCCAGATGTCGATAATCTAGCGGAGTTCCGTAGATACATTCTTGAACAGTCGTCTATGAATCCTAGCGCAGCAAAGAAAGCGGCAAGTGTCAGGAACATTTCATGTTTCCCGCTGTACTCACTGGTACACAGGCTCTTCTTCGTGACGGGTTTCACTGCATGCTCAAAACCAACATGTATGATGTTGAGTATCTCGACCGGAAATTGTCTGCAGTTCTTGCCCGGAACCCGAACTATGACGCAGAACCACTAAAGTGCGCACATATATTTCCGGAGGCTCTCAACTCAAATTTAGGAGAGAACGATGAATTCCGATCTGACAAAGTACGTTTCTAGTGCTTGGATTCCTATACGCGCAGCTCGTGATCACTTTGTTAGCAGCATGAATGGGTATCCCCTGTATGGGCTGTGGTGCGTATGATTGGTATACAAATGGAAGAGCTGAATGGCGCTGGAATTCATCGATTGGAGAACAGTCTCACGTTATGTAGCGGCTTTTTTGAATACTTCAATCGGTTGGCGTTGTGGCTTCAAGCTGTGGTATTTATCCTGAAATCCTTGGCTGAAATAATTCTACTGACGCCTTTTAGAAGGACCAACCGCACACCTACGTGGTTGTGTCCACTTCCCCAGCAACATTGAGGCGTCTTCCAAGCCGTGTTGTTACCTTCACTACGCCTGATCCAGAAGTCCTGCCACTACCCAGCCCTGTTTACCTCGCTATTCATGCTGCTTGCTGTCGGATCGCTCGTATGTCCGGTGCTGCTGATTATGTGGACAAAGTTCTACGGGAGAAAGAAGAGTTACGTGCACGGACAGCGAGCATGGGTATCCTTGCTGAAGATGGATCATCGATGGACCTTTTTGGTCAGTATATCACTGCTGTCCTCCGAGTACCATGAGACTTTCATCCTATCGTTTTTTGTTATGCTTGTGGGTGGGCCTTACTAGGTATCTACATAAAATGGGCTTATTATGAGTTACAGCTAATAGATATTACAACTTTATTGTAACGAAGTATTGACAACTTGAAAACCTAGGGAAAACTATGCAGTGAAACGAAATATCAACACGCCCGGTTGGATGACATGTCGACAAAAAATGTACGATACACAGGAAGATGCGTAGGCAGAAGACAAGTGTGAGTTCAAACTGGGGCAGAGAGAGAGAGAGAGAGATTGGTGTACAACCGTAGCGAAGTTCTGTGGGTGCAGTTTCTCCAGGGGGGTGTACACTGTGCAGATCGGCGGGGATCGGATGGAGAGATGTGCGCCCCAAACTGAACTTAAACAGGGTGGATATGTCAGGAAAGTCTCTACAGTCGAAGAATCTGGCTGCATGGATCAGCGAACGAACCGTGCACAACCATCGATCGCTGCTTCGGCCACGCTCGAGCCCTGCTCGCTATCCGCTGACAAACTTCTCAGTGACACTATGACGATCTTCATACTTTCGCTATGGCAGTCCACTTGACTGTTACCGTATGATAGACCAACGGGGCGCCAGGGCCGATAATTCCGGGCCTATTGGTCCAAGCGTTACTTTCCCAATCATACCAAGTCCAGCGATTTTCGAAAACGGATGTTCCCCTCCATTGATCATGGACGAGAGAACATCCCTTGGTGCTCAGTACACGCCCATCCCAAAGATCAATCTTCCATTCGCTTATTCTCTGAGCTATAGCGAGCATCTGGGCCACAATAACCCATCAGATCAGCGGCATACAGGGCATTGAAACCAAACCTGGTCCTTGTCCCTCTCAATCGTCTCCAACTCCATCTCAAATTCCTCAAGGCGCTTCAACAGCCTAATCCCGTCGGTCCACTTGTCCTTCAGCACCAACGACTGGTTAAGCTCGAACCACCACCAATCGGATTCTCTGATCGTAATCTTCAGCTTTCTTGTACGCATTTCCGTGATCGCACAAGATCCCGGAAACCTCCTCTCGAGCAGATACTGTTGGGTGAAAAAGTGCACGCAATCGACCGCATTCTGCTGCTCCTCCGTCATCTTACGAAAGTATCTGGCTGGATCCGCACTTGACCTGGGCGGGCCGCGGTCATACCAAAAGACATGCTCGTTCTCGATGACAGGTAGGAGGCGGGTCTCGTCGTAGATGCGACGGCAGGTGAGAAGGAGCGCAGTGTCTATGCACCGGTCGTGTTCATATCCCGGACGGCAGTAGAAGGCATTGCCAGGGTAGTATCCCCTAGTTCTGTCGGGGTAGCCACGTAGAGTAAGCCGGAAGATGAGGTTACGTATTTCGGGGGGAATAACAGAGAAGAGGGGTGAAGCCGCTTGGAGGTGAGCCGCTTGGACCCTTGGGAGCATGGTGGCAAAATGTTAAGAGGTTCGTTGAGCAACGCACATTATATATTGGGTCCGGAGGCAATGGACTAGTACAGCCATGAGAAGCTATCAATTGTCCGGGGGGCTTCGGATTTAATGAGCTAGGCGATGCCGTATTTTCGGTATATGTACATGCAGAATGTGTCGAAACAAATACGTCCATACGGTGGCCGGTGAACTAAACACAAAAGACAATTCACTCAACTGCAGTCTGCGAATAAATAGTTATAATCGGATTTACCGAGCTTCAAATTTATCTCCCTCCCAGATACCTGAACCCCAAAACATGTTTACATTCTCATTCAATCCAGTCGGCTGTTCTCAATCCCGATCATGGCGTTCTTCGTCCCCCCAGATCGCTATTGAAAGCTGTTGAATCTATGAGTATGTTGTTAATGATCTTTCATAGCTGTAGAAAGCTATTTACGTTCTCACCCCCACATCAGACAGGGGATGTTTTGCATAATCCGGCATAGAGAAGCTTTAAGTGATCTGCCTCGCGTCGAGAAAAAATAGACAAAAAATGGCTTTCATCTAAGCGCCGTTTACTCCGTGTACGACAGAAGTTAGAAGTTGTCTGTGGGAAGATCACGCAAGATCTTTCTCCCATTTACACCCAAATGAATAGCGTACTATTCTGTACAATCAGATACGAAATGAACGAAATAACAGCGCCGCTGACTCACCTCTCCGTTCCTTTACCTAAAGAATCCCTCTAGCCATCAATTCGAGCATCTGCTCTTCCACGCGTTCCCAGCAGATTATCACTAGATGGATAGCCACCACAAAATTGCTCTCCGCGTCTATCATAAGACGAGGAGTATTAATACGATCCTGGTCAACGAATCCGCAAGCGGAGGTACACACTGCGCCCTCAGTCGCCACTGATAACGGACTTGAGCGAGATCTATGCGGCTAGGATAGGCCTCGGACAAAATATAAAGACCGTAATGATGTACAGCACGGCCAGCGAAATGAAAAGATTTCGGCTAGGGGAGGTAGGGGATGTTTGCCGGAGAGACAGTAACACTTAAATTTCCGGTCGCATTATAGCGCACGTCGTCGGTTAGCGAATGAAAAATACCTCAAGGCCCTTTCTTTCGAAAGAATGGCAGCGAGGTTTGATAGTGTGTCGAAAACTACCCCACCTGGGATACAGCTGGGTTAGTGTCGGTCCGATAGCGTCTCTTCCACTGCATCCTGGAGGATGGAAGGGAGATAGTAGTCCATACAGATGCACCCAGTGAAGAGACCCCCCGTGCGTATGCCCCAATCCAATCTGTGCAGTTCAAGCACTTTTACGAGAAGCGCGACCCATGGTGCAAGTCGGAAGAAGTCTCGCAGGAATACAGCCTTTCCTGGATCTCACAGCCTTTAGGCCCGAGTAATGATGACAAGAACCACTTCTGAGAAGAGGTGCGCACAGCGGGAAGAGAGAAATAAGCGGCAAGGGATCGGGATCGGAGGGTAGGTACGTCGTCGTAGTTTATATCTATGATCTGGTCAAGAACTTCGGGTGGCAGCGATAAAAAAAGAATTCGGATTTGAAGCCCGGATAGTCACTTGGCTAGGACTGTTCAGAAAATTTGCTCCAAGGAAAATGGGAGATACCCTACCTTGAACGTAAACGGCCCGGGATCACCTTCAGGATGTCACGAAGTGGTTCAGGACCTTAGCAAGTCCCATCGGCCCTGCACCTCGGAGAAGAGGGTAGATAACTTGAACGGACTTTGGATGAAGACCACGATATCACGCCGCTGCCTACAGTAGATCATCGAAATTTCCAACAGTTCCTCCTTCAAGGACACAGGGCAATAGGCGGAAACCAATTCGTTGAGTTTGGGCTTCCGGTGCGACTCATATTGAGGGAGATGGAGTGCCTGTAAATCCAACGGCCGTAACATCCTGGCGATACGAGCATCTCACACCAAAACAAATGCTAGCGACTGTGCCTCTATGACGAACATACGCGCACGATAAGCGAAGGTCTCGCGGTGACATTTGAACCATCGTAAAAGCAAGTAAAGGCAGTCGCGCCGATGGTGAGTCGATGAAGCGTTAGGAGAACGTTTTCATGGAGAATTTCGACGAAGAGACGATGAATGGGAGGTTAGAGGTCGCCGCCGCTTCTGTGGTAAGAGACTCTGTACAAGCACCAGATATCGATAATAGAGGATTGGGAAGGGTGTTTGTAGCCGGAGCCGGCAAGCTTAGTCAGGATCTTGACTTGACTTTGTACCACCATACCGACCTCGTTATCAATATAACAGCCTCTGCTTTTTTGTCCTTTTCTTGTGCCATGTCCACCCGTAAAAATGTGATCGATAACTCGACAGTAGACGCCAACAGATGCCAACGATGTCCCTCATTCGCCACCCGTTCAAGGAGGAGACTACCATCGATTGCGTGAGGTGGGAAGTTGATTAGTGACTGCCAAAACAACGGTGAGCTATCTTGTGGTTCTACCTAGAGTCAATTTTTACTCGCGGCGTTGAATAGCCCTTTGTCGCGCTATCCAATGAAAAGAGCCTGGCAAAGCTGACGTGGCTATCATCTCACTTGCTGCCTATTCGTCCGATTGGCCTATTCGCCTTTGGAGATGGCCACATAATCAGCTCTAGGCTTGGTAGAAATCCTTGTCATACTCAGTAAAATTGACATCAGGTTTTGCGTATGGGATGACAGGTGGGTTGTCGCTACAATCAAATCGCATCTCGCATCTAATGCAGAGGACATCTCAGAGAAGAGGTCCGTTCATGACGGAGGTTGAGCAGATCAAACAGAGTCCTTCACTCTTCAGTGGAGCTTAGTATCCTTTCGACTCTCTTCGTCGACCTCCACAGCAACCGAAACTCGATGTACCGCTCACGACTCATCAACTCTTTTATTGTATCTGCCAAGGAAGGCACGTATTTGTCGACCCCAAATTCCTTCCCGGCCCGGTCAAAAACGTAGCAAAATCCCTTCATTCTACTATGTATGCACCTCTGGCTCTGTGCTCATGTCTCTTCTCCACAAAAGAGCTCGCACACGTGCACCCGACTCTTGTTCTACCCTTTGATTCGCGTGGAGAGGGAAAGGGATCGACAAGACCCTTTCCCCGTATTCCACCGCACGACGAAATCTAACAGCACGGAGGAGGCAAGTGATGTTGCTCTATTTGGCAACAACCAGCTATCGTCGTCCTCGACGCCCAGTACAAACCCAGCATTTGTCATGTGTGGGGAACGGGGAATGGGAACGGGAAGGTTCTTACTCATATACATATTACCAATGAATGAAAGGCCTCAGGCGAGCACTCTTGTACACGTACGGACTTTGCTCACACCTAAGGGTAGACGAGTATGCATTCACTCTCAAATTTCTATTTGTTGTTCCCTCAGTTGAACAGGAGTGATCACCAACTGGACGGTGGGGCTTGACATACGTTTGGAAGGAGACACAATCACACGCTTATTTTGACAGGGGCGCTATAGTGTAGTGGCAGCACATGGGATTCTGATGTCAGCTAGGAATATGTATTCCCATAACCCAGGTTCGACCCCTGGTAGTGCCTGCTTAAGTTTTTTTTTTTTTTTTCGGTTGTGGTCTTAGACTCTTAGTACCCTAGGTCATGACACCGTCTGACTGTTCATCTGTTCATTGTTCAAACTTCAATGTTCAGCGCCGATCGGTGACTCGTGAGTCGTCACTCATCACTCGAGTGTCCCTGTCCAAGTCCAGTGTCAGTTTGTCACTCTTATGGACTCAAATCTCGGTGTCTTGCGGCCTCGGTGGTACTCAGAAGAGTCTTTACTGTCGTAATGCGTACTACAATGATAGTCGTCGGTATCTACATGATAGTTGAGGACGAGAATCGGTTGGTCAATGTACTCCGTATGTTAACGAGTTAGGTTTAAAATCCACTCAAGGCAATAGAACAATTTCTTGTGAGTATTCCGACTCGAACTTGTAAGTATTTCTGCTTGAATCCTAACTGCTTTTTACGCTCGGGAACAGACAATATGCGTGGAGAGCAAATCGGAAGTTAACGAATATCTCGGAAAGCCAACCGACTCTGCGCCACAATCTACAAACTATGATGCATGTTGATTAATATTAGTACTTGCACTACAATGGACTATGGGGAAACTGGTTCAAGCTCAAAGTCGACTCCGATTTTGGTTCGAGGACGAAACCGCGACGTTGATAGTTTGCCTCCTCTGTCATTTGGAGCTATGACGGGTGCGAGTTAGACGATTTGAAATGCATTTTTGGAAAGGGCTCACATATGCTTCACATCCAAAGACGTGAATGATTAAGGCGAACCAGAGAGCCATACCCTGGACAACACGAGTAGCCGCGACACCGTGAAGCTTATCGCCATGGGTATCAGCATTGACGGGGACAAAGGTCCCAGAGAGGTCTACGTCATTGCCGGCACATGTTGGGAACTGCAACTCGACCGTGATGATGTTGGTGAGGACGGAACGGAGCTCATCACACCGGAATACCTGACACCGAGCTTCTATGAATTGAGAAGATCAAAACGTGTTCACACGCACAGACTGATAGTTGCCAATGTCGGTTACTATTTCTCGCGCGGCCAGGACAATCAGGCGTGTGGTGATGACGACGCTAAATATTACTACGCCACCTATTTAATTGATCAGGGGATGAGTGATTTTGATAGATACGTCTGGGGTAGTATACGTACGGAGCATCCACTTCCGGTGTTCCCTGGTGTTTTTCTTGACATTGGACAATCCGATGATCAGGCAGCCGGAGGAGAGTATGCCGAGCGTGTAATACATAGACTGGGCGTTTATTTCCCCGCCAAATGCTCTGTAGCCTATGATGGCGCCGCAGACATTGGAAGGGACCAAGAGAATGACAACAAAGTAGCCTGAATGGCGAGGAGTTAAACATATTTCTGATCGATTCTGCAGGAACAAGCGTACCGTTTAGACGGTGCAAGATTACAGCGCGCTTTAAGTAGAGATAAGTGTGAGCAGTGTTCAGAATTCGTGCAGAACTTACACGTCGAATTGCTGGAAGGAACTGAAACAGAGAGAAAATTCCGCCAACTTCAAGTTGGCCCACTCAGACTGCTGTTGATGAAATATACAGGTCGATGACTCACAGACGGCGGTATATATGTGTATCGCATAATTGGCTTTGAATGTCCTCTGATTGAACCAGAACCATTGACCTAAGGAACGGATCAAGGATCAATCGATAGAGCTTTACTATTATGTTATTGATTATGTACCTGCTGGTGCGTATTTCTCCATCAACGCAAAATTCATCGTCCGTGCGCCGTACAGACAGAATCCTATAAGGGCGCCCCCGAAAATGATGACTGATGACTATCAAGATCGAAAGCCAGGCATTAAAGATTGATCATGCTTACAGACTAAGAGGCTGAAGCTCTCCTTGAACCCAACGATGCTGCTTATTGTACGATAAGCCGCCCGGCCAGGTATTTTTTGGCGTGATTTCGCTGCTGCATGCGGTGGAGGCACGTCGAAGTACGGTCGGTTAGCATGGTGCGACTCGTCACTCGACTTTCCGTAACGAGGGTCAATCGTAAAGACGTCTCCCGGATCGGGCAGTTCAGAAGTAATGGTCCTCGGTGAGTAGACGGACATTGTGGGTGGTGGGGAAAGCGACTGCAAGCGCCATCCGCGGCCATATCAATGTAAATGATCCCTGGGATTCCACTTTCAGTAATAAGCGCTAAAATAGTGGTGGCAATCACCATCGAGTTTGGAGTACTACAGCTGAACCAATGCCATTCAGCTCGAATCACACTCGGCTATCCACGAGGAGACCGGACGGAGATAGGTTAGGACCATAGAGTTGGTTCTATGGCGCCAAAGGATTCTCCGCTGCTTTGGGGCAAGGTCTACCCATGATTGGAGCGCGGGTAGTATTTTTAGTGATTGAGCGTCCGTGAAGCGCGAAGTATTCTCAAACACGCCAGCGTTGCACATCTGACTGCTTCCGTGCGGGGTTTCATGGTGGGAAATTTTGGAAGTTACTAGCGTATGTACGGGGAGATCTCTTGGAAGAAGTCCTATCCAGGTTAGCCGCATATCCCGGAGATCTTAAACACGAGAAAATATAAGCTGACTAGTAATGAATAGGCTCGATACCAGCCAACCTGATCCCCTCAATAGGAACTACACGACCTCGTAAGACCGGTTCGAGTCTAGCTCATGGATAGCTGGGACGCTAAAGATACTCACATAGAACTATGCTGTCAACGTAGGTGCAATTTCCAAAAGACCAAGGCTGTCCCATTCTGACGCGTTACATCCAACGCTTACAATACGGTTTCCGCAGTCGGACCGAGAAGCCAGTATCGACACACTGCTTCGAGAACACGCACCCCAGTGCTGGCTTGGGTCCAAATCTGGCGTTGTAGAGACTGGCAAAATGAGCGCAATCATACATGTATGGTCATGATAAATTTTGTTGAGAAGTTCAAAGCAGAGACAGTGGATGGGAGAAACCCTCGTTTTGTGATGGGCTAGGCACTGGACATCGAACTGGGGAAGAAACATTCAACGACAATGACTTCAGCTAAGAAGTGAAAGTGAGCGGGCGAGGATACAGTGTACTGAGTTACGTACGTTGGATTGTTGGGCTGACTCAGAGGCCTGACCGGGCCCGGGGTAGATCCGTACGTCAATCTTGCTACTAGCGAGCCTGAGGAATTACTAAAGGTAGATCAATTATTTCGTTTCTCAGCTGAGCATGAGTAGCGTGCCTGAT
Organism: Armillaria borealis; assembly: GCA_030435635.1. Classification (NCBI taxonomy): domain Eukaryota; kingdom Fungi; phylum Basidiomycota; class Agaricomycetes; order Agaricales; family Physalacriaceae; genus Armillaria; species Armillaria borealis. Next base: position 12,346 of record JAUEPT010000041.1, on the reverse strand, counting down.
AGGTCTGTAAACTGCACGGCTAGTTCTAGAATTTGAATGGTTAGTTCAACTTACTGGTATACTACTTACTTATAATATAACTCCCAACAAACGCCGAGAGGCGGCGCAGCATGCCGCATGTGAACGTCGAACAGAGGTCCGAAGTTCGTTGAATTCAAGGAACAAGCGATCGAAATATTGATGATTGATTGATGAATCATGGTTTACGGCAATTTACAGGCTGATATAGCAGTCTGTAAGGTACCGGTGGAAATATTAGCTCGTAGCGAGGACAGGAGATATTATCATTTGGTATCGCAAGTGAGAGGTATACGAAATTTTGAGTAGTACATGTACTGATACAATAGTAATAGGCTATACATCATTAATGGGAACGAAAGACACAGTCTTGAGGAAAAGTTACAAAGCCATAGAAAATCCAACTATCGCCGGCCAGAGGACAAAGAGAAGCCTAGCATCGAAGCGACGCGAATGAGCAGCAGAGTACGGATGCGAGTCTCCAGAGGTCGTATCTAAGGGACCTGCGTAAACAGTAGATCCTGGAGGCGATGCAACAGTTGAGGAATATGAAGAACTACCACCAGCCTCAGACTGCGTAGCTGTGGTTTGGAGAGCGGCGGTAGCGGTTTCTGCGGACGTGTCAGAATAGGGAGAGGCGTCGTAGGAAATCGGAAGAGAAGAGAGGAGATCAGGTATGCCTGCGATTCTGAAATCGGCAGTGTAGACGATATTTTTCGGGTCGTATTCAGATATCCAACGCATAGTGCTGTCAGAACATGTTAGCATTTTTTTAGCAAAAGGAAGGATGATTTGGAATTGAGAGAAGGGACACTCACTAATCGCTGCCTTTATATCTTAGCCATGGGGAGAGGTAAACGGTGTATGTTTGTGACTGAGTCTGGACGTTTCTGGCGAGAGTTCCTATGTATGTCTATCAATGCAAGGACAAAAGAAGGATGTCAGTAAAGGCGATATCGCGGAGAACCTAGGTCAACATACATGGTTCCCAGCAAAGAGCTCCACCTTGAATCTTCTCATTTCCTTCGCCTCCTTGAGCGTCGAGCGCCAATTCAGCACGGCGGGCTCGGCGACTTTGTATACGGTCACCGCGACGGGCTGAGTTGGGTAGATAGACGCGTTCACCGTTGGAATGGAGCAGACAAGAATGAATAAAAAAATCCAAGTGAAAACGGTTTGGAAAACGACCGGCGTTAGGGACAGAACGGACATCGTGGTTAATGACAAGTTGGATTTCAACTGGATCGAGGCTGACCGCGGTCACGGTCCTTACGCGTGATTTCCGGCCCGGGTGTCATGTACTTCCCGGTCCATCAACTCCGTCCACTACTTATGCTCTTCAGGAATAAGTAGACAAGTCACCTTCACTTCTTCGGGCGGTTGGTTTTGGTAAGTAAGTTAAGGAGCAATATTCAGGGTATTACACAAGTGCACGCTCTCATAAATAGGCCAAATGTTAAAGGTAATCACTATCCACCCAATCAGCATAGTCACTACCCAAAACGTCCGATATCGTGTAGCCGCTGGTCGAAGTGAGCGTTGTGGCAAAAGATGCACGAGTGCCAGAAGCACCGGATCCTGGAAAGAACATCTTAGGCACAAAATGAACGAGGTCACGGTGTACGCACCGATACTTTCGTATTCAGCAAAGGTAACATGATCAGTATTGGGTGAGCTGCTAGACCACTGTTCCCAGCCAGCACTGTTGATCAAGTTTCCGAGCGAGCAGGATGTGTAAACAACCCTGATTGTCTTTTGTTCAGCAACACACAATTACGAGCGGAACAACATATGGCATACCGAGCATAGTCTTCCCATGGGCGTCCAAGGTACACTTTCCCTTGGAGAGATGTCGTCGCCGAGCTGCTAGTGGTGATAGTTGCTTTGTTTATGACAACTGAGATTAACGGTAAGATTGAGATACGATTTTGATGGAGTCTAAATAACTTACATAGACTTACTCCGGACGATGATGAGCGTCCGTTAGCAGTGATTGCTCCTGCACCTATGGAAGCAATCATGTTCTTGTGGAAGTATGCACGTGCATATTGACCGAAAATGTAATCGACGGCTCCCTCGATGTAACACGAGCCATAGAATTGGTTACCCGTTTCGGCGAGCACTGTGTCTTGATAGCTGTTTGCGATTGGTCAGGTACCCGTCGAGGGACAGGGACGAGAATATTATACCTGTAGAAACCCACACCGTAATAGCCTTGGTTCGTTCCATATGCACTCAGAGCCAACGCCTGGCCGTTCGTGCTCGCTTGACCGAACTAAAAGACATATGATCAAAAAATATTCCCATGGACTAGTCACAGGCGCACCGTGTTTTTCACGTTAACGTTGTATAAAGCAAAGTCGTCTTTGTGCACACGTAGGGTCCCAGTCAAGTCATCGGTACCTGCAGTGCCAAGAGAGCTCGAATGAGTGATCGTAACCGTGTTGCCCGTGTAGCTGCTGGTATCGGAAGTCTGGCCCATGATCTAGGCACCGGATTATCAACACTACTAGTCGAGTATCGCCACAGGAAAATACACGTACAGTCGTCTGACCATCTCGATCGATGTAGACCTGTTCAGAGTAGGTGCCTAAATAAATTATTCAGTCCCGCCTCTAATACTAATATCTGAGAGTGGCGTTCGACTTTCCCGCATAGATGAAAATAACTTGCTCAGTCCCATCATCAGGGAGCGAGTCAACCGCGGCTTGTACGGTGCTGTACTCCCCGGACTTGGTTCCACTGCCTCGCACGACCACAGCCCCGCTAGGCGCAGAGGTACGGCTATCGCGTTTCACAGCAGGAGTCGCATCCACGATGCAGGCGGCGAAAAGAACAAGAAGAGAAAAGAACGTCAGGGCTCGGAGGGAAAGGAAAGCCATGGCTGTGATCTAGTATCGTTCTGCCATCCTTAAATACTGGCATGAATGTTGTTGGAATATCCGGGCGTAGCAACGGGGCGAGAGTTTTCACTGCAGTTTCAGAAGATTCCGTCCGAGGTTCAGCCGGAGAGAGCAGATGTTCGTAACGCTCGAATGTTTTTGCGTAGCCAAGCAGTGACGGTCCGGATGCAAGTCTATTTTTAGCTCATTCCAAATGACCGTTTGGAAGGATGCCAAAAAATTAGTCAAATGGCCGTCGTACCTGACTGCAATATTCCGGATTTTTACAGACCTTTTTCCTAATAATTTTGCGTTCGCTGAGTCCGTAAGTTCATAAAGGTCCTTGTAACATCAAAGTTGAACAGTCACGGCTGTGATAAGCAGATAGTAGCACGCACCTTAAGTACCTTCACATTCTGTACCTGGCGTTCATCGTTGGCGACAGCGTACTCCACCTTGAGTAGGCGTTACATCCCGATGCTTGCCAGATGGGGGATCTAATTCAAGATCTAGACTGATCTTCTTTGATGCCAACAAGACGTCGGCCTCATGCGTCGCGCATCATAATCTCTCCTGCATATCTGGTCGCTGCCGAAGCACTGCACTCCTTTCCGATGATTCGTTACAAGGGAATTCGATCATGGGCATGTCCAGAGAGTCGTGGACACCCATTTGACGAGTACCCTGGGTTTACTCCTAGCTGAACACAGCCGAAGGCTGGGTAGTCAAACAACGCTGCTATTGTATATGTTGAATCTTGATATAAACTGTTATTAATTTACTACAGGTAAGGTACATTCGCTACAATGTATCACTGTGAATTTTGACAGTCGTTCAAGTCCAAAGATGGATCCATTTTTGGCTCGAGGACGTAACCGCGTCGTTGGTAGTTCGCTTCTTCTGTCAATTTGAGCTATTATCAGGTGTGAGCTATACTCGTTAATGTACATTTTGGAAAGTACTTGCATATGCCTCGCATCCAAAGATATGAATGAATAGGGCGAACCAGAGAGCCATACCCTGGACGACACGTGTGGCCGCGATTTTGTGAAGCTTATCGCCATGGGCGTTAGCAAGGACAGGAACATAAGTACTAGAGAGGTCAACGCCGTCACCAGCACATGCGGGGTACTGCTGCTCGACTGCGGTGATGTTGGTGAGGACGGTGCGGAGGTCATCACATTGGAATACCTGATAGGGTTTTATGAGTTGAGAAGATCAAAATGTGTTCGCACGCACAGTGTAGTAGTTGCCAATGTCGGTGACTATTTGCCGGGCCGCTTTGGTGATCAGTTGTGTGGTGATGACGACGCTAAATATCACCACGCCACCTGTTTGAATCGTTCTGTTAGTGAATAATTTCGCTAGGTATGTCTGGGAACATACGGAGCATGAACTTCCGGTGTTGCCTGGTTTCTTTCTTGACATTGAGATACCCTATGATAAGGCAGCCAGCAGAGGCTATGCCGAGAATGTAATACATTGACTGGGTGTTTATTTCCCCGCCATATGCCCTGTAGCCTACAATGGCGCCGCAGACATTGGAAGGGATCAAGAGAATGAGAACAAAGTAGCCTAAGTGGTGAAGAGTTAAGCGTATTTAAAGCGGATTCAGTAGAAGCAAGCGTACCATTTAGACGGTGCACAATTACAGCACGCTTCATGTAGGGATTAGGATGAACACTGGTGCAGAATTTGTGCAGAACTTACACGTCGAATTGCTGGAAGGAACTGAAACAGGGCGAATATTCCGCCAACTTGGCTCAATCAGGCTTCCATTTGATAAAGCACGGTGACTAGAGACTTACAGACGGAGGTGTATATGTGTATTGCATAATTGACTTTCATCATTTTCTGGCTGTACCAGAACCACTGACCTAAGAAGCGGATCAGGGGCAATATGACTGTACTGATTTATTAATTACCTGCTGGTGCGTATTTCTGCATCAACGCAAAATTCATCATTCGTGCGCAGAACAGACAGAAGCCCAGGAGGGCCCCCCCGAAAAAAAAGCCTGAGGACTTTCAGGGCGGAGAAAAAGTATCCAAGTTTAACAAGGCTTACAGATTAAGAGACTCCACCTCTGCTTAAACCCAACGATGTTGCTTATTGTAAAATAGGCTGAGCGACCGGGTATTTTCCGGCGTGGTTTCTTTTCTGCATGCAGTGGAACCGTGTTATACATTTGGTGTGCAGCGTTGGTGTTCTCATTCGATCTCCCGTATTGAAGGTTAACCGTAGTAAAGACGTCTTCCGGATCAGGCGCTCCAGAAGCCATGGTTCTTGGTGAGTACATGGACATTGTGGTTGAGGAGAAAGCGTCTCGAAGTCGTTGGCGGTCAGAAAACCAAAATGATCAACGGCGGGATCCTGCTTAATTGAGTTGAATACATAGTAAAATTGCCAAGGCTATTCAGACCAAGTTCGAACCGGCGGAGATCCCATGAGACCGTCGAGCCGATCCTGCGGTGCCGGTGCCAGATGATCACTCGCTGCTTTAGGACATGATTTACCCATACACTGGAAAGCGGGTAGTATTTTTAGAGAGCATCCGTGAAACGCGAAGTAAATAGCGTCCGATAGCACAGTACATGCAAGTGTAGTTTTGAAGTTGGGTGCACAAATTCCGTTTCGTAGAAAGGAATATCAGGAATCCAGCATGTGTTCGAGATAAGTTACATGGTGCCATTTTTGGGAAGCTGCTCCCAATCAGGTATTCCAGGTGCGCGATAGAGGGAAAGGTGTCAGCCAAGCTTTAGTTTCAGCTCAGATTTAGAGGTTCAAGACAATCGGCTACAGGTCTAGGCATGGCCAACCATGTCTGAGGTTTCCGGGTCTATCACCGGACAGAAGACAGCCAGTTTAGCAAGGAGGCCCAGGAAGAGAGAGCTAAAAAACCGGCAGGGAGACGAGAAAATCTTCATCGGCCCGGGAACGCCGTACGGCAATTGCCAGGATCTCCGGATCTGACACAACCTGATGATGGCAACATCTCAGTCCACTCCGTTTCTTCTTCTCCACCATCACCATAACTTTAATCTTAACACCTGTATCGTTCTCGAGAGACCGTCGGGGGCATATTTTCCTCCGTTCTTTGTATCCGAGCCAAATTTTCCGAGGGGGCTGTGAGTGAGCGCCCGCCGCCCAGCAATTGTAAATCGTGTTGCAGGAGTCTCGGAAGTAGCTCTCAGCACTGCTATCTGAGTGTACGGCATCAGGGTGCGATACAAACCAGTACGAACCAAACAGTGTACTGACTCTCCTTTATTAGGAGACGAGCGCCGTCCTAATGGAAACCTGAAAAGGCACTTCCAATCACTGACTTATTTGGGATTTTGTTCGCGGTCCAAGGACCTTAAATTATTCACTGATACGACTCGTTGCTGCTTTCTCCGACACTCTTACCCTCTTATACAATGATCCACGAAGATATAACTTATGACAAGGAATCGCGTCTGGGTGGTGGAAGAAGTAGTAGCGTTTGCAAGGGAACACTGGATGGTGGTATTGTCGCCGTCAAAGTTTTAAGCGAGGAGGTCCCGCCTGATGTACGTCTTAGTACTCATTTGATAGGAAGCAACTCACTGTCTGTTCACTTGTAGACTTTGCTCCATCGCGTACAACAATGGCAAAATATGAGCCATCCGAATATCTCTCAAGTATTTGGCATGTCTCCCGACGACCAAGATCCACTGTATATTGTCATGCCATGTTATTTCAATGGGAACAGCCGCCAATACTTGGATCAAAATCCAAATGTCGATCGACGAAAAATCGTGTGTATAGTTCTGCTCATGGATGTCTACACATCTCACAGCGTCTTAGGTCTTTCAAACTGCTTTGGGGATGCAATATCTTCATTCAGTACGTCATGTTACAATGCTCGGGAGCTTTTCTAACATCTCATCAGTGTAACGTTGTGCATGGGGGCCTGAAACCATCTAACATTCTCATCAATGATGCCGGAGACGCATGTGTATCCGATTGGAGTATGGTGGATTTTCAGCCAAGTCGGAATAGAGAAGCACATAGATATTACAGTCCCGAAGCCTGGAAAGGGGTGAGTACACTCCAGCGATGTGATTCCCATTTTTAACTGTTACTATAGACGACGTCATTTCCTTCGGATGTTTACGCATTTGCCATGAGCGCATACGAGGTATACGCCGCATTAACCTGTCGCCGCGACACTTTCTAAACACCTTTGCAGCTCTTCACCTCAACATTTCCATGGGGCGTACTTCCCGAGAAGCACATATACCAACTCGTTGTATACGAGAACAGTCGACCCGATCGTCCAGATCCAGCTGTTGAGGCGCGTGTTGGGTTGACTGACAACATATGGGGCATAATCGAAGAGTCCTGGCACAAAGAGTCTCGTCTTCGACCCAGTTTCGATATCATCATCCGGCTGTGGCAGCAGAGTGCCACCGTTAATGTTACAGGCAAGGGCAAGAGACAGGCATCACTCAACGTTCTGAATCCCACAGGTCCATCGGAAATGGGGAGCCTTACTTCCAGATTCAATGATATGACGACCGGGGTAGTCAGAAGTCCGACGCAGTCCATCAGGTCGCTGGATTCAGGTCCACCGGCGTACGAAGCGTCTACGTCTATGGCATCACCTTCATCTTATCCGGTCTTGCCAGAGTCGGCACCGGCTCGATTCGATATGTCTCCTCCGCCGCCTTTTGGTAGGACAAGTCCACGATCTACTAGATCCATCTCACCTCAACCTTCGGGACGGCCTACTTCGCTCCCTCCCTTGTCTTATCGAGAAAATCGTCATAATCATCCGTCTAGCTATGGTATGTCATTCATCGGAAAGCGTCTAATTCTTCTCATTTTCAAGTACACAGACCCAACGCCAACTTCGGACACAAGTTCCTCCTTTGGAAAGGCTTACACTCCGAATCTGCCGGTGTTTCCTGAAGAGGACGAACGCTTAAGCAGGAGAGGCACGTATGCCCCCTCGTCTGCTCCTCCGACGGGTCTGGGCAGGAGCGACTCCACAGTGTCATGGCAGCCCAATCGGCGTGCTTATGCATCTAGTCAAAGTGCCGCTATGTCATGGGACAGGCAGTCCATTCGTAGCGACAACGTCTCTGGCTCCAGTGTCACACGTAAGGTTTACGCTAACTTATATTGGTAACGTTACTAACGTATGTGCTATGTAGAGCCCGTCAACGCCGTGCTTTTAGTAGGTGCACTGCAATTGGAAGTGCAAAACACACGCAGTCGCGATGTGATCGATTCTTGTCTCGTCAAAGTGCATTTCCTTGCCCAGTCCGATAAGGGCGCAGAGAGACTGGTCACCGCTGGTATCGTCCCGACCTTGATTTTTCTTCTGAAAATACGAGCAGCGGATGGTGGAGGCTTGGAGATAGTCCTAGCTTGTCTTGGTCTCGTTGCGTATGTCCAACGTTTAGTTCCTTCTTCGTTCGCCTTCCCTCATGGGCGCTGTCTTTTTACAGACACGACTCAATCAGTGCTAATACGATCTTCCGCACCAACACCGTCAGCACCCTGATAGAGCTAGTCATCTCATCGCTCTCGGATGATGTCGTCACGCTCGCTATATGGTGTCTACATCGCATGTGTCGCACTCCCGAAATCTCAACCGGGTTAATCAAGCGAAATTTAGTCCGCATACTCATAGAACGGGGTATTCGGGCCTCCCTGCTGACCGCCCGAATGGCAGCTTGGTGTCTCGGTATACTCATTCACACCGACGTCCAAGCGGACCAGCTCAGCGACCTTGGCGTCATTCCGGAGATTGTGGAGTACTTGAGGCGCGTGTCCACGGACCCTAATGCGTCCCCGGATGATGTATCTGCGGCTCTGTATGCCATCGCGCGTATAGCTCGGTCTATCAAGCTTGGCAAAACTCTGGCTAAAGCCGGCTGTGTGGGATGGATATCACAGCACCTCGCATCATCGACAGAGCCTTCGATACTGTTGTGGGCTGCTCGCGCGGTGGGGTGCATGATGCGGCCCAACAGTGCTGACATTTCTAAGATACTGTTGGAAGCTGGCATCGCGAGGGGGCTTGCAAGGTTACCGAGTGTGCTTCCCTCAGATGAAGTCGAGCCTCTGGGATCGTTCGCGTTCGCGGTGCAGAGGTTCAGTTGCGCTGAATGGGGTTCAGGGACGAGGAAGGCGTTGGTAGACGCCGGAGTGGTGGATTCACTTTTGGCTGCCCTGAGGACGGTCGCGGATGAGCCGAAGCCTCAAATACACGTGGAGATGGCGCTCGCTGTTAGCTTTTTGGGTGACGTTGGGGGAGCTGCGATAAGAAAAGAGATTGTGAGTGCGGGTGGGATTACTATTTTGAAGAGGGTGGGTGCCAATGGGAGTCCGGAGGTCGCGAAGGCGTGCGGGATGGCGGTTACGAGTATAACGGGGAATTTGTGGACACGAAATGCTGGTGAGTAGATATGTTATGCAACAAAAGAAGACATACTAATTGGTTTTGCAGCGTCAGCAAAAACGGCAATGACGCACAACTGGAGTGGTGGATGCCCTGATTATTATGTGGACTGTCCAGTCGTTCTTATGAGCCCGGACGGTCTGTAGCTCCGATGAGTCCTTTATGAGTCCTTTATGTTTTCATATCCTTCATGTTGTGCTGTATTTTCCTACTTGGTATATCGATGGACTGTATTTTTTAGCACTGTCCAAATTAGCGAGACTTCTTACAATATTTACAAGAGAATTTTCTACGGAAATGTACTACATTTATTTTTATAATTGTTCTTTGTGGTTTTATGTTTTATGTTGCGCAGTGCAGGAAAACTCTCATCAGCGACGCGCCATCGGAGCTTCGGACCGATGTGACCACTACCACGTGCACCATCGGTCACATTATGTGACGATACTTGCTCAACTTCTTCCTTTTAATCCTCAGAGCCACAGGAAAGAACGAGGTCACTCTACTACGGCAAATTCTCTTTTATGTGCTTCATTATATCGATTTCTGATATCGACAGTAGTTTTGGGACTGTATGGCATCTGAACCTTCTCAATTCGAAGTGTCGGAACCAGAAACACAGTTCGTACCGAAAAGTGATGATGAAGAGACCCTTTGGACAGTCTTAGAGATTCTACAGGAGAAGGGAAAACGCTACAAGGTGAAATGGGCTGGAATCGATCCAGAAACCAAAAAATCATGGGCGCCTTCGTGGGTGCACAAACACGATTGTACGCCGGACCTTGTAGCAGAATGGAAGAGGAAGAGGTTGTCGAAAAAGGCGAGGAGAAATTGTCAGTATCGATATCTATAGACTTTCTTGATCTAATCTGTGTCTAGCTGCCAAATCTTTTCGCGGCGGATCTGCTATATCTCGCGTTTCGAAGAGCGATACTCTTTCGAAAGCTTCCAATGCGTCCTCTTCGACGACCGTGCCACACAAATCGCGCCAAAGTGTTGCCCATAACGAGACGGACTACGACTCTCCTCCGACGGCAGGGCCTTCCAAGCCTCGCCAGACACTGACCAAGAAAACTCAACCTCTACCTGAACCTGAATCTGGATCTGAAGACAGTGACACGAACTTGATCCAGAGATCTTCTCACACCCCCAAAAAGCGCAAGCGCGTCTCTTCTGACTCTGAAGATCTTCCGGATGTTGCCACGCTTGTTCGTAGTTCATCCAAGAAGCGGAAGCTGAATGAACCTCCACGTCGCAATGGCAAAGCGCGGAATAGTGATTCTGCACGTGCAAGTGTTGGCTCCTCTCGGAAAAGCAAGAGTATTCCTAAGGACCTGGCTGGGAATGGAACAGAGTCGGGTAGGGGTCGTGCCGCGTCTGCAGTATCCAATGGCGGGAGGATATCACCACCAAATTCGAAAGACGGGGCAGACGGAAGTGCAGGACCTTCGAAGCTCAGCGACAGAGGGTCGATTGGGAGTAACAAACCTGCTGCAAGTCGAGGACGCCTACTAACTACTCTTAACGGCAGCCGGAAGCCATCTTCGAAGTCCTCATCCCGTTCACCATATCAGTCTCCTCCAGCAGAAGAAGGGATATCTGTTGATGCTCCCAATGCAGATCCACCTTCGAGTCCTCCCGTCACATTTCCAACAAAGCGGCCGGATCCGATCTACCGAAATCTCTCACCTTCAACAAGTCTCCGTCTGAAAGAATGGGAAGATGAACTTGCCTTGATAGAGAAACAAAAAGAAGAGGCTGCTGCCGTCGCCGCCGCTACTGCTTCTCCACCGAGCCCCATTCGAGACGAAATGCCTCCTCCGTCATCTCCAACACACGATCAACATTCTCAGCTGAGCCCTGGTAATGACTCCTACCGCAAGGGTGTCGTTCCGGCAACAGACACCGAGTCTTCGAATAACACACAATCCCAGTCTCAGCAGATTGCCTCTCAGGAAAGCCACCAGCCGCTTCCAAGGACTACGTCCCTCGTCAAAAGCATGAAAGGAAAATCTCCGACCAAGGGAAATCTTAACGAGAAACCTAAAGGACCGATCCCTCAGATGTCGCCGTCCGCGTTTACGCCTTATCTACGTCCTCAGCCTGTTGGTGAGGACGGTGAAATACCAAGCTCAATTGAGCAGTTTAGTTCTCCCGTGAGACCTTCAGGGGAGGAGATCGTGACGAGGGCCAGTATCAGCGAAGACAGCCGCGATGGACAATTGCGTGATCGAGGAGCGCAGTTGGCTGAAGAGGCTCGGTCGAAGATGAAGGGTCCTACGATTAAGAAGCTCTCACTATTGGATATTCAGAGACAATATAGGGAGAGGGAGAGGGAGAGGGAGAAGCCTAAGCCTAAGCTCAAGGGGCGCGCGCAAGAGCAAGAGAAGGCACAAGCTATTGAATACCCCAATTCAAACGAGAATACGCGGACCGATGCGGACGATGAGGCGGACGGTGGCGATGGTGCCAGGCCTAACGACGAGGATGCTAAAGTATTGCTTCGGCGGGAGGAAGAAGAATCATCGCAAGACATCCTCGACGAGTTGGCACGCGCTCAGGCAGGTCCCAAGCCTATTGATGAGCCGGCGATCATTCCTCAAACTGTCGATGACCCGATGCAAATTGACGAAGTAACGGTGAGCTCCATTTCATCAATTTATCCCTGTCTGGTTCTCAGTGATTGGCCAGGATTTGATGTACCCTGCGGAGTCCTATGTTGATGATGGGCCTCCTCACATTACAACAAGCGTAGAACACAATGATGAAGATTTAGCCGTGCCTGTATCGAAACCAGCCGAAGACGATACTCCAGTCCCGCCAACATCGCCTCTTCCTGTGCCGGAACCTCGGAATTCTCAGCTGTCACCTGAGGTATACATTACATGCTTCTTCTATCCAAGTAGTTCTCACTGTCACTTGTAGGACGAATTTGAAGGAGACGATTTACGGTCTCAGCTCGCCAGGGCTTTGAAAGTTCTCAATGCCAAATCAGAAGAGATTGTCAACTTGGAC